>CM035431.1:78910840-79433340 GCA_020310875.1 Ceratopteris richardii | reverse complement strand
ATTCTTGAATGTAAAAAAAATAGGAAATTCTCATTAAATGAGTAATTAGGGTAAACCCTAACATGAACATATGTCCTGCTTCATCCTTCATACCTGAAAACACTTTCAAAATAGTTAATCCAATTAACACAACTGATCAACAGTGATATAAAAGAGGTTTAGAATTCACCAATAAATATTTTAATTTTTCGCCTCATCAATTGGAAGATGCAAATCTTCCCGACATCCACCGCCACCAAACCTGCACATCGTCCCGATGGGCCAACTTGCAGATTTAGGGAAGCAGCATTTTCAATGATTATCCTAAAATTAAATCATAGAACAGCATCAATTCTTTTTTAAATATATTTAATCTTATCAAATTTTAAATCTTTTCAACATGCACATGAAGTTTATTTCAATTAGATCTGGCAATGAAAACATATTAAAGTATAAAGGTAAACTATTAACCTTTTCAGTCAACAAACATTAGTTTACATTTTATCCATTTATAAACTATGTAAAGATTAGTATAAAACAGAATTCATTTTCATTCATTCAAATGCAGGTTTCGTCATATATATGCATTCACATATGAGCAATCAAGCATGCCAAAGAAATCTACTAAATCTACTTGGACAGACAGCCGCCTTGTATGCCCAATTTTAATCACTAGATGTGTTTTTTCATAACTAGTTTCTTCATATAAATATGATGTAAACTTCATATCGATAATAAATGTAAATACCTTTTTGGGGTGGGAGAAGGTATAACTTCCATGTCAATATTCTTTTTTTTTTCGCTACTTTTTTGTTTTAAAGGGGAAAGGCTTAACCCCTTAATCCGAGCTAAGGATCTAGCTGCATGGACAAGAAAGATCTAGGTTTTCACAGACATCAATCATGCAACAATATGCTCCTACACATATACAACTACTTTCGTTATCTAAATGAACTACAAATCCTTCTATTTTTAACAAATCTCACTTAATCTATAAATGTAGAAATATAAATTATGTCTGTTTTCCTAATATGGTTAAATAGAGTCCTTTATAAATTAATATTCTTCATTCCAGTTTTTATCAATTAGTTTTATATGAATGCAAAGAAAATACATAAATCAAAATTGTATGACAAAGAAAAATACGACCTAAAACCAACTTCATCTTCAATCTGCTTCACCTTTATACATCTTAGTTTGTTCTTCAAAGACCTGTTAAAACTCAACCAGCAACAGCTAGACACGCAAAATTATTAAATTTCATATTCAAATCTTCTCTTAGTTTTCCTGCAAAAGAAACCTACACTAAAGAAATTCATTCATACATAATTAATCATGCTCATCATCAAACATTACTTCATACATTTCATCATCTCTTTGTTTAAATAATTTAATTCTTTTGCCAGCAATTAAGTTTTTAAGAGGAGTGCCATCTAATTCACGTAAGGCATACGTTCCATTATCATAGGATTTGACTATCACATAAGGTCCAAACCAACGTCTTTTAAGTTTCCTACGGGCATCATACTGAGAATCAAACATACTATCATACAGTAAAACCCAATCATTAACTTGAACTGGCTTTGGCCTTAACCTATGTGATTTATCAAAATACTTCTTATTTTTCAGTCGAGAATCTTTTAGTTTAACTATAGCCTCTTCTAAACGTTCATTCCCTTGCTCTAATTGCTAGATTCGCAGAGCTAATAAACTTTTGTTGACAGATTATCTTCCCATGGTAAAGTAGTCCAAGTAAGAATTTGCATATGCACAGGGAATATCGGTTTCTGGCAATACATCAACTCTGCCGGCATATACCCCGTTGTTCTAGTGCAGGTCATTCTATCAGCCCACAACGCAAATGGCAGATATTTTGGCCAATTCTTAATTTCTCCATTATAAGCTTTGGAAATTGCTTTAATAATAGGAGAATGCCCTCGTTCAATCTTCCCATTACCTTCAGGGTTGTAAGCAGTAGTAAGGGCTAAGCGAATTCCATGCCTAGCAAAGAATTCTCTAGCCTCCTGCGCATCTAACTCTCCCCTATCAGCCACTACCTTTTCTACATAACCAAATCGTGAAATGACATCTTCAAGAAGAAATTTGCATACATTAAAAGTTGTCTAAGATCTTAAAGCTCGGCCTTCTACATGATTCGTAAGATCTTCACGTGCCAAGACTATATATTTCATCTTATCGATACCTTTGGGCATGGTAACTAAGTCTACAACCCATTTATAATGGATGCATGGTGGATAGGTAGGATGCAACGGATCCCTATGTTTGACTCAGGAATGAATCTGACATACGTCACATGAATTCACATAAGTTTTAACAGTAACATAAATCCCTGGCCACCAGTATCCTTCTCTAATTTTTTCATACGTAGCTACAAAACCTTTATGTCCTGCCCATAAAGTATCATGCATACTCTTCATGACTTGTAACTGAAGATCCTTAGTACCTAGTACTCGTTGTGGCAATCTAATTTTTCCCCTCGCATGTCTCCAAATGAAACCATCTTTCAGAAAAAAGTTGTAAGCTCTTTTCCTAATATTCCGAAATCTATTTGAAGACCATGAAGGTGCCCTAACCAAAGTACTTAAATACTTTCCAATATCCTGCCACTCTCCTTCGTATTCTTCAATATTAAATTGTTCATATGCGTATGCTTTAGAATCATAATTAATTGCATTTATTTCTAATTTTGTTTCTTCCTCATGATCAAATCTAGCTCGAAAAAGCATATCAGCCACAGAATTAGATTTACCTGCAATATGTATCAAAACAGGATCTATAAACTTGATGTATGAAATCCATCTAAGCATGGCAATGTCGGGTGATGAACAGTTTGTAATCATTCCAATCAGAGGTAGACAATCTGTCTCAACTATTACATTTGCACTTATAAAATATTCTTTATCGGATTTTAATGCCGTGACTAAACCCCATAGTTCTCGTTTAATTTGTGGATAATTTCTTTGCGTATCGTGTAAAATCTTTGCTCCAAATCTCACAGCATACCTATTGCCCTCTTCATCGTCCTGACCAATAACCCATCCTATTCCTATAGGGCTCGTATCAACAGTTAAAATGATAGTCTTGTATTGATTGTATATCCAGTAACAAAGGATGCATATAGAGGTTTCGTTGGTTGATGGTTATCATAAATAAAACTTTATTCATTGAAATCATTAAAGTAATCATTATGGAGTGCAGAACTAAGTCATCCTAGCATCAACATTCTATCTTACGACATCTACTTTCATTTGGAATCAGTTTTAGTGGTTTCATGTGAGATGCAACATCATTATTGCATGTCTTTGCATCTTCAAAAAAGTGAACTTATTTGCTAAGCCTTTGACATGGAGTCTTTCTTAGTGGATTTTTTTTATATCAAGTCCTTTTTTGCTTTAAGATCTAGAGCTCCACCCATATCCAGAGAAACAAAATCAAGGGGCTAGATATATGAATGCACGACATTTCAGCTTGATAATCTATTCTTCAAGATCAGTTCAAGATCATCACTACCTTTCCATAATAAGGCCACAAATTTAAAAATCAAATTTAAAACATGGAATTCCTGAACCTGAAAAAGGTACGAAAATGGACATTCAAAGTTATCGATACCTATGCATTTATCCCTTATGATTCCTCATCATGGAAGTTCAAAGGAAAATAGAAAACTTAAATTACTAACCAAATCACTTAACCCGCATCCAAAATACCTTTCTCAAAAAATTCTATATGCAAAAATGATGTACCCATAGCCCCATTCCTACTTTTACAATCAAAACCTTAACCTAAATGCATGATTTCTAGCACACACGAGAGATAAGCACACTTCCAAGCCAAAATACACAAAGCATGATCAAAAGTACTATCGTCAAAGTAATGATATTAAATGTACAAGATGATCATGTGCTGCAAATAGCTAAAATTGACACAAAAAATGTATTGAAAACTACTAAACACTAGGGAAGGCAAGAAACGGCTAATGGAAAAATGTATGCAAATGGTTAGACTAAAAAAGGAACTTCAAAGAAACCTCGAAAAGACTACAAGGTTCCTTTTAAAGTCTACAAACATATAATACTTCAATCACTCCACACCCTAAAACTGTAATTGGTTGCTAATTCTTGAGCTCCTCCATGTATTCTTTCATAAAAGCACAATCCACCACCGAGAGATAGTGTGCATAAGCATATCTCTCTCAAACCTTATGGATTTTTTGTGGCTCACTATAACTAGATATAAGTTGTAAGGGGAGCTGACTTTTGCATACCGTAAGGTTTTATATAAATATTAATGCTTTGGTTTCCTCTAAATCTACGTGAGCATCAACTGATCATATTCCTGATGATGACATGGCACAATGAATTTAACATAAAACCTAAAATTTGTGCCAATTCATAGTTGGATAACACGTGGCATAAGTGAAAAGCAAGTAAGCTTTAATCTATGAATTTAATGAAGATTCATTTCTTCAGACTCAAATTACCAACTTTTACCATTTAGTAGAGCTTCTTTGACTTTTCACATTTGACCTCAACTAATTTTCCATGAATATATGCAATGTAGGAAGATATGTCCTAAAAACTATATATAAAATAGAGCATTGATTGTTTGAATACATCTCACTCCCTAGTAACAATAAAGCATGGATGATACTCTTTTATAGATTCAAATATGGAGAATTCAAACTCCAGTTGTGAGATCATTTTAGGAAACTAGGACAATAAATGCATGCAAAAACTAGGACAGGACACTATGCTCAAAACAAGGCTCATGTGCAGAATTGAAACAACCTATTGTATGAGATATGGCAAGTCAAAGTTATCTATAAAGAAATTAGGATGAAAGACTAAGCTAGGGTCTTGGTTAGTTCCCTTATTATAAGATTAACTAAATTTAACAGCATGTGGTCAATAAAGAATTTGGGTACTTCATGTCAATGTACAAGTGGAAATTCTCCTTGTGTCATAGGAGCTTTTTTGTTGTTTTATAGGCCTCATCACACATATGTGTAATTGATGTGATTAAACAATATCAAACTTCAAATATATCATCCAAAATTATACATTTTCCTTTTCCTTATGAAAATCCACTTAGCATGAATGGTTGCTTAATTTAAGCTCCTAAGTTTTTCTATTTCTCCTATATCCCCCACAAGCTTAATCCCAGCTCGTCCATACTTAGATTCCTTTTGAATTTTAAACCTTTGTTGAGCATAGTCAAACAATTACCTTTGACATGTATCTGATAGAGTTGTGTATTCCCTTATAGAACCTTTTCATTAAATAATTGATAATGTAGACTATGTTACATAAAAACAAGCTCTAAAGTAGTCTTGTGGATTTTATTAATTATTAAAAATGGTATATGGAAGCTTGTGGATCTTATTAGTTATGAAAAATAACATGTGGAGGCGTTCACATCTCCAAAGTTAGAGCAAAAGTAGATAAAAGTAGAAGAAAAGGAGAGGTATATTTTTAGACAAGGAAGGCGCTTCTGTTGATAGCCTCTCAATAAAAAGAGTGGTTCTCTTAGTGTAGGTGTCCAAGTCGAGTGATTCTTGTTGTGTTGCGAAGCTTACAACTTTTACTATATAAGTAGATCAGTTTCTGTACAATTTCGAATGAGAAAAAACCATGCAAGTAGGCGTTTTTGCACATCTTCTTTCTTGTGTCTATCCGGTGCCCCATCAAAGACATACCTCTCTTCAAACTTTCATAGTGCAGTCGTTATGAGGTTTCTTTGAGTGATTTCACTTGGAGGAGTTTTCTTAGCTCTCATACTCTCTATGCATATCAAAATTTTGCATAGATCTTGATGTTTTATTGCTTTTGAACATCAGTGTTCAATTCAGATAGTTAATGATACCTTGCTGTTGCACGCTTCTTCTTACCTTGACGTCAAGCTGTTGGTTTGGGAGCTATACTCCACCTTTGTTGATGTTTTTTGTTTTTAAAGCATGCTACTCAGATTCTTCTTTCAGAATATATGATTAGTTTTGTCAAATTCTGCTCAAAAAATATCTTGTGGTCATTTTGCTATAGTGACCTATTTCTGTTTTTTGGAAAGTTTGGCGGAAAGTTTGTTTTTGAAGTTTGGAAATATTTGGTTGGTGTTTTGAAGATATTGGGAGGTCTCATCATGTTTCTTTATGTACTTTGATATTTACAAGTTTGTAAACACAACATTGTGGTATCAGAGCTTTTGTTTTTTGTTTTATCAAATCTTTCAAACAACTTATTGAATTATCTTCTTTGTTTACAACAATTCAACATGGCAAATTTGAGTGCATCAATTGAGAAGTTATCAGATGGGAGAAATTATCCCATGTGGCAATTTAGAATGGAGTCTTATCTCATGTCTTAAGGTCTTTGGGGATTGATAACAGGTACAAAAGTGAAGCCAATATTACTAGAAGCTCCTACACAAGCGGATCAAGCAAGAGAGCAAGAATGGATCGAAAGAGACAGAAGAGTTTTGTTTATTATATCACAGACAGTTTCCAATACTATGCTTGGGCATATAAGAGGTTTGAATACTAGTAGAGAGGCTTGGGAGTCTCTAGAAAGATTATTTGTAACTATCAACAGAGCCAGCCAAACACAACTTATAGGTGAGCTGACAAGAGTAAAAAAGAAGCCACGACAATGAGTTAATGATTATTTTCTTGAGGTAAAATCTCTTATTGAAGCATTAGCCTCTATTGATGCATCTCCTAGTGAGGATATAAAGTTTAATAGCATGTTAAATGGCTTGAGAGAAGATGAAAGATGCAAATCTTTCATTACTTCTATCATGACTCCAGAGAATCTACCATCCTTTGAAGATTTACAAACGCTCATGATGACTAAAGAAATCAACATAGAAGGTGGCAACTCTTTTCATTTGCAAAGAGGTAGTCAAGGACAAGCTCTTTATACTTCATCAAATAGATCAAGGTAGAGGAAATTGGAGAGGAGGAGGAAGATTCAACAACATTGCAAGAGGAAGAGGAAGCTTTAATGTGACTAGAGGAGGAAGAACAATACAACAAAGTCAACAGACTCAACCAAATCAGCAAGGTAACTTTACCTACCATTATTGTGGTAAAGTTGGTCATTATGCCAAGGATTGCTTCTCCAATCCGAATAGAAGAGGTGGTTTTAGAGGATGACAAAGAGGAAGAGGCCAAGATCACATGCATCACAACAACAACATAGTACGAGAGGAGGCTTAAACATAGAAGGAAAACGTTCTTTTGGCTATGCATACAGAGACACATAAGAGGAAGGTAAACAACAAAACTTGGTATGTAGATAGTGGTTGCTCAAACCACATGAGTCACAACATGAATATGTTTGTGAACTTACACAAATCTGATTCAAGAGTCACAGTTGCTACACGAGATAGTATTGAGCATGAAGTAGTTTACATTGGTGATTGTCCACTTAATGAACATGTCACTCTTAGAGATGTTTTGTTTGTTCCTACCATTACAAGAAATTTGATTTCAGTTGGACAGATGGAAGACAATGGAGTAAAGGTCAATTTTGACAATAATCAGTGGCACGCTTATTAGAAGAAGGATGGAAATTTTGTTATAAAAGGACAAAAGGTAAACAGATTATATACTTATGAAGTTGAAGTTTGAGATTATGCAGGTTATAGAATGGTCAATGGGACTCAAGTAAGTCAATTGGATTTATGGCATAAAAGATTAGGACACATCAGTGTTGGCAGGTTAAAAGATATTGCAAAGAAATCATTGGTTGAAGGTTTACCACAATTACCTAAGCAAGATTTGGATTTTGTTTTTGAGGCATGTCAGTTTGGAAAACAGGTACGAAGTCCTTTTTCAAAAGCAGGAGTGCAAAGCAGAGGTATTTTGGACTTGATTCATACTGATGTATGGGGTCCATCTCAAGAAGAGTCCTTGGCAGGTAGCAAGTACTTTGTCATATTTATTGATGACTTCTCAAAGTTTACATTCATTTATTTTATGAAATACAAATCCGAAGAGTTTGACATATTCAAAAAGTTTAAATCATTGGTTGAAAAGCAAACAGGTCAAAGCATAAGAAGGTTGAGATCAGATGGAGGAGGTGAATATTTTTCTAATCAATTTCTTGCATTTTTGGAGCAAGAAAGAATAAAAAAGGAGACTACAAATAGATACGCACCTCAACAAAATGGTGTGGCCGAAAGAAGAAACAGGTCTATCTTGGAGATGGGTAGGTGCATGTTAAATGAAAAGGACTTACCACTTATTTTTTGGGCTGAACCATGCAATATGGCAGTTTATGTGATGAACAGGTTACCACCTACTCAAAGTCATGTACAACAAGCACCTTATGAATTGTTTCATGGATCAAAACCAAATATTGCTGATTGTAGAATTTTTGGAAGCATATGTTTTGTTCGTGTTCCACAACAGTTAAGGTCAAAGTTGCATCCAAGGTCACAAAAAAACATTTTCATTGGTATGGCAGAAGGGCAACTAGGATATAGATGTGTGAACCCAGATACGGGAGAGGTTATTGTTTCCAGAGATGTTATTTTTCATGAAGATAAATCTTGGTATAAACATGAAGTGTAGGTAGATGAAGCAGAAACTACAAGAAGTCATGAAGAAGAGCCAAGTTCTCCAAGTTCACTAGAGAGTCAAATTACACATGAACAGGCAACTCCTCCCAATTAGAAGTTGAAGAAAATTCTTGATTTGATTTCAAAGGAAATTGAGCCACAGGAAGAAGAAAGTGAAGTTTCTACATCAAGAAGAACTCAAACTCGAAGGCAAGAAAAGCATGGTAGGACAAGAAGCCAATCAAGGTATCCAGTAAGAGAACGAAGGCAACCGCAAAGATTTTCTCATGAAGCTTATATTGTAAAACTTCTTGAGGAGCAGGAACCAACAACTTTTAAAAACGCGTCAAAGGTAAAGAAATGGGTTAAAGCAATGGATGAAGAAATGAGAGCTTTGTATGAACACAATACATGGAGTTTAGTTCCAAGGCAACCTAACATGAAGGTAATAGGTAACAAATGGGTGTACAGGATAAAGAGAAACAGTGATGGTTCAATAAGTAGATATAAGGCAAGGCTTGTTTGTAAAGGTTATGCACAGAGTTATGGCATCGATTATGAGGAGACATTTTCTCATGTTGCCAAGATATCAACAATAAGAACATTAATAAGTGTTGCTGCAAGCAAGGTATGGAATCTTTATCAATTAGATATAAAAAATGCATTTCTCAATGGTGATTTAAAAGAAGATGTGTACATGGAGCAACCAGTAGGTTATGAAGATTCCAAGAAGCCTACTCATGTATGTAAACTCTTGAAAGCATTGTATGGTCTTAAGCAAGCTCCAAGGGCTTGGAATTTCAGATTGGTAAAGTTTCTTGAAACGCAGGGATACAGGTGTTCAAATGCAGATACTTCTTTGTATGTTAAGGTTGAAGGATCATTGATTGTTTATATCTCAATTTATGTGGATGACTTGATAATAGTAGGAAACAATGAAGGTGAGATAGGCAGGATCAAAGCAGAGCTTGGATCTAAACTTAAAATTTCAGATTTAGGAGAACTCACGTACATTCTTGGAATCAAAGTTATGAAGAAGGAAGATGGCATATATCTTCTACAAAGAAAGTATATTTCAGATTTGTTAAAGAAATATGGCATGGAGCATTGCAAGAGTATCAGTAATCCAATGGAACCCAATGTGAAGTACAGTGCTGAAGATGGTGAACCTTTAGAAGATCCACTTATGTACTAGTCTTTGATTGGTTCTCTTATATATTCAACTTTAACAAGGCCGGATATTACATTTAGTGTAAGTACATTGTCTCAATTCATGAACAAACCCACAGATGTTCATATGCAAGCAGCAAAAAGCGTCTTGAGATATTTGAAGGGTACATTAAATGAAGGTCTGGGCTATAAATATCATGAAGGTTTGGATTTGAAAGCATACAGTGATGCAAATTGGGCTGCAAATAAGGATGATAGAAGGAGTACAGGTGGATACCTGATATTTGCAAGTAATAATTTGGTTTCATGAAGTTCTAAAAAACAACCTACAATAGCACTTTCAAGCACAAAAGCTGAATATAGAAGTCTTACAAATGCAACATGTGAGATTATAAGGTATTTGAAGCTTTATGAAGATATGAATCTATGTACAACACATCCACTACTCTTTGGAGGTTCATTACAGCTCGTGTCTAATCCAGTGTACCATGCAAGAACAAAACAAATTGAAGTGCACTATCACTATATCCGAGAGAAGGTGGTGAATAAAGATATTGATATTCAACATGTTGGAACAAAAGATCAATTAACAGACATACTGACAAAAACAGTCCATGCTTAGAAGCTTAAGCGAATCAAAGTACTACTTGGAGTCAAAGCTTTGGATTTAGAGCTTGAGGGGGGGCAATGTTACATAAAAACAAGCTCTAAAGTAGTCTTGTGGATTTTATTAATTATTAAAAATGGTATATGGAAGCTTGTGGATCTTATTAGTTATGAAAAATAACATGTGGAGTCGTTCACATCTCCAAAGTTAGAGCAAAAGTAGATAAAAGTAGATAAAAGTAGAAGAAAAGGAGAGGTGTCTATTTTTAGACAGGGAAGGCGCTTCTGTTGATAGCCTCTCAATAAAAAGAGTGGTTCTCTTAGTGTAGGTGTCCAAATTGACGGATTCTTGTTGCGTTGCCAAGCTTACAACTTGAATTATATATGTAGATCCGTTTTTGTACAATTTACAATGAGAAAACTCAACGCAAGTAGGCGTTGTTGTAGATCTTCTTTCTTGTGTCTATCTGGTGCCCCATCAGAGACATACCTCTCCTGAGGTCCTTTTGAGTGATTTAACTTGGACGAGTTTTCTTAGCTCTCATAATTTCTATTCATATCAAAATTTTGCATAGATCTTGATGTTTTATTGCTTTTGTACATCAGTTTTCAATTCATATAGTTAGTCATACCTTGCTGTTGCAGGCTTCTTCTTACCTTGACGTCAAGCTGTTGGTTATTGCTGTCCACCTTTTTTGATGTTTTTTATTTCTAAAGCATGCTACTTAAAGTCTACTTTCAGAATATATGATTACATTTGTCAAATTCTGCTCAAAGAATTTCTAGTGGTCATTTTGCTACAATGACCTATTTCTGTTTTTTGGAAACTTTGGCGGAAAGTTTGTTTTTGAAGTTTGGAAATACTTGGTTGGTGTTTTGAAGATCTTGGGAGGTCTCATCATGTTTCATTGTGTAGTTTGATGTTTACACAACAGACTATAAGACCTTACTCATAGATGTAATCTTACTCAGATTACTTTTTTCTAATATGAGGAATTATGGCTTCACATATCACGTTTTTGCCCTTGCAAATATTCAAAATCTAGAGAAAGAATAAAATCAAGCACTTATGTTACCATCAGCTAATGGTAGAGCAAAAAAGGTATGTAAAGCATGATGAAAAACATTTTTCGAGAAAACCTCTATTTTCCTATGCATACTCTACCTTTCTCTTATATAGCATTTTTCTCAATTATTTCTTCTTCATTTTCAATTCACAACTAGAAAACATAATCAAGATAAGAATTAGAGAGAGAATATATACGTTTTTATCCCTAGATATTGCATATATGAATAGAAATATGTAAACACTTAATCTAAACATTGTCCACATAATGTTTAACACAAAGTCAAACTTAATTTTCTCAATATCTAAAGCCTTACTACACATGTACAGATACAAATGCACGAACATAGAAATAAAATTATCTTATCTTCTGTAATTAGTATGATCTTTTATAACCTAATGAAACATACAAATAGATTTGTCTTCTCTTTTTAGTATGGGTTTTTATATATACATTATATGTTTTACGCAAGTACAATGTATTTTTCATATGAAAGCCCTTTTTCAAGATAGAATAGAGGTGAGAGAGAGGAGGTTGGGAGATGGCAATGAGTTCCACCAAGCTATGGTTTTGCTCTATTGTTGAGCCCTGTCCTTCATGCAAGGTTTCGGGGTTTGCAATTCACTTCTCCTCCTTATTCTACTGCTCACTTAGGAAGCTTCCCTTGCTGATCATTCTTCCCACTCCTTTGGTCTCCCTTCAGAGGGGGCGGGGGATGGAAAATCGAGCAATTCTTGCTGTTGATGGCTCATCCATATGTTGCTCTAATTAAGCGGGGGGAACTGAAGAAGGCAATGCTCAAAAGACGTGGCTCTAGATGGTATGACAGCCTTATGGGCTCCATGAAATTTGGGGGAAGTCTATGGTGCCATGAATTTCTCTACCTCCCTCGCAACTCCTCACACAACAAGTATGTTGTCTTCTCACAAGGGCTCCCCCAACTAAATCATTTGTTGAGGCTTCTCACTAAGGACTTTAATAACCATTAGTTAGATATTGATTTGGATGTCAATAATGCTAAGGACTCGAGATTGATCATTGATTGTAAGTCCTTGGAAATGTGGGGATCGCAATTATCTAAAAGGGTGGTTATTTCCCTCTAAGGTGGAATGAGACCCCCCTAGGAAGTCTTAAAACATTGGATTAGGGGTAATTCGGAGAGTGGTGGTATGTATGTGAAACCTATTCACTATTTGTGAATTGGTTACTTTATGTTCTATTTTTGACGGCTCCAATAGTGCTCTCAAAGTCATTATAGAGGGACAATGGATTATCAACTGGACCCCGGTAACATTTCTCAAATGGCTCTCAAGACTCAATCCTTGAGGTCCTAAACCCATGAAGGTACCTGTGTAGGTTGAGTTTCCCGATCTCCCAATAGAATTCTACCCTTGGATAGATAGCTTATGCTCCCTCATTGGTAAGGTCTTGGGGCAAGGGGCTAGGGGTTGTATTAATGCCAAGTGGGATCCTGGATCAGGGTTGAAGTAGATATGTCTAGACCTATTAAAACTAATTTGATAATTAAGGACTCGGATGGTAGATGATTACATGAGCAAAAGGTGTTGTATAGAAATCTCGCCAATGCTTGCTTTAACTATTATGAACAAGGCCATTGGATAAAATATTGCCCTCTTCTTAAAGAAAAATCTATCCCCCCCCCCCCCCCCAACAACTAAACTCTTTGAAGACCTTCCTGCAGATAGATTGCCAAGAAAAATCACAAGAAAAAGGGTAAGAACTAGATCAATACATTTGATGTTCTCCTTGAAGATGTATTCAATCCTTTTCCAAAAGCTAATGATTCTCCTCATGATGTAGAATCTCCAAGCACTAAAATGAACCAAACTTGTATCATTCGGAATATATGTTCTCATATGGAAGTTGAAAGACCATATGATGTTGCAAGTAATAAGGAGCCAAGCTATGAATTAGATTTAGGATGGACCACCATGGTGAACAAAAAAATAAATTGCCTGAGTGGGCTTTAAATCATGAATCAAGCTCAAAAACTATGGCAACCCCTAACTCTTTGTGTTCATCTCATTGTAGGTTCTCTCAAGAGCTAAACACCCATTATACTCAAGAGATTGATAAAGTACAACAAAATGGCATTGATCTTGAGGACCCTCAAATGACAGAGAAAGAGAATGAAGATCCTATCATTTAGAATTCCTTCAAATCTAAAAGGAAAGATGGTACTTCTAAAACTAGGCGGAAAGATATTCTAAGAAACTCTATGTCCTTGAACAAGCTTACCAAGAATATTAGAAAATGATGTTCTTATACTTTAAGTTGTCTTACTATCTACTCTTGTTTACCATGGATGAGTTTATTTGTAGTGTTTTTTAATGCAAAAGGGTTTTTGGACCTAGTTAGGGCGAAGTGCATCTCCAAATGTATGTTTGACCAATCTCTTAGACCTACCTTTATCTCTCTTTAGGAGATAAAGTTGAGTGGTAGTAAGCTTCCCTTACATCTGAATCTTGTGTCTAGCAATCACTGCTCGTGTTTTTACCAATCATCCCAAGGGGAGAGGTGGCAGGACCACTAGGCTGTCGGACTCCATTAGTCACCTTGTTCAGGATACCCATTTTAGCCCCAGTCACCAATGGGTTGGTATTTCTCTTAAGAATCCTTTTGACTGCACTATCATAAGTGTCTATGCCTCTAATGGTTCTTCTCTTAGGATTTAATGTTGGAATGAAGTGAGCAACCTTCTTTGCCCCATCATACTTAAATGTGATTGTAATATGATGACCTCTATTAATGATAGATCTTATAAAAAAGGTTGTATCACATGTGGCCTAGAGTGGAGATTTTAGATGAATCTTGTCTCCATGCAAGATCTTATGGATATCTTGAGTAATTCTAGTCTCTAATGGAACAATAAACAAAAAGGGGATCATCACTTGACTACTAGATTTGATGGATGTTGTTGGTGCAATTAAGCCCAAGCCTACATACTTAATGTATACTCATTAGCTCAATGTTTTCCATATAAATTGGCAAAGCTTCATATGTACTCCATCTTGTAACTTTCAGTATAATAGCTCTTAGTAAAAGTGAATCTAGCATACCCACAACCAGTTAGGAAGCATCAAACTCCTATCATTTGGTATTTTAAGTCAAGTGAGAATCTATCCTATACTTTAGAATCACTTTTAGCTAAGCATTTGAATTTGAAATCACGTTCTTGCCTCCAAAAGTGCTATAAAAGATGAGATATAAATTGTTGTGGAGGTGATCGCAATCCGAGTGGATAGGGTACGGTTAGGACACACGCAGAGTGTATGAAGCTAGTGAGTGTTGGAAGGTCTTGGTGAAAAAAATGTGAAGGTGAAGATGAATTTGGGTATGGGGAGGAGATTTGTCATGATTTAAATATGAAAGGGGAACATTTGGATGTATGCATGATGAGAACAAAAAGAAACCCACACACATGAATCAACTTTTGAAAGGAAGAATGGTCCATAAATGGAGCTTCTTATACACTTTCGAAAATTAATTCATAAGCATGGGTTCTTGTGGATGTATGCATGATGACAACAAAGAGAAAACCACACACATGAATCAACTTTTGAAAGAAAGAATGATCCACCAATGGAGCTTCTTATACACTTTCGAAAATCAATTCATAAGCATGGGTTTTTAGGGGTGGTATGAATGCATGTGGGTCATGATGTAAAAAATGAATAGAAAATTATTCTCTCAACCTTAATGGATCATCCTCACTAGTTCAACGCAATACTTCGGAGCCTTCTCACATAATAAAAGAGATAGAAGGCTACATGTAAAAACATATAAGAGACAAACAGATAAGAGACATGAGACATGAATTAGAAGATATTGTTATGACACACGACCCTCTCACCATGACACTTCAACCAAATGTCACACGTAAGAGGATAGGTCCCACTTCATTGACCCTATGTCTTTATAGCATCGTAATGAGTTTCTAAAGAAGTCTAAGATACATAAAACTAGCTCAAACTCACTCACACGCTCCACTCAGGGTGAGGAAAGAAAGATAAACTAGGTTTATGATCCTATCCTAGAGAGGAAGTCTAAAAATTGAATCTAGGAACTATGCTCTTACTAACCCACCTTGGATCCTCACATGCTCAATTGAGGGTGATCATCTCAAGGAAACCATGTGCTAGCAAGTGCCCTATGGATGCCTAGCAATGATGCTCTAGGAGTTTGGAGGGGGGTTTATATAGTTTTTTTAATGAATTTGGGCCCTTCGAGCTAGAGAAATCAACTCTCAACCCTAAGATCAGCTTCTTTTGAGTACAATCATTGGATTTATCAAATAGATGGTTAGGAGTTGTTCTTGATATGATATATAGGGCAAAGGGGAGGAAAAAAGGTGCCTTCATTCTCCACCATTGGATCAGGGCTGTTCTGGACTGTTGGATTAGTGTTGACATCAATTTGCATAAGATAAGCTACTATGTTTAGACAAACTCTGCATCGTTGATCTTCGATCATCAAAAATGGCTTATCCGGTCAAAAATTGTGTGGATCCTCCTTTCTTTAAGCTTTAGTGCATCTGCACCCTTGAATATGAGCTTATCTTGACAGTACAACATGTAGATAGAATTTTGTAGGGCAATGTTTTGAAAGGTCTCGTTTAAGAATATGCAGGAAAAACTCCAATCTGAATCTCCCTTGTACAACTTTGACTATATTTGGAAGCTTGCAAGGTGGCATTAAGGTGCCTAGGAAGCTTTGATAGCCTTGAAACTTTGCAGCAATATTTAGCCACATATGGTCTTTATACATGCCAAACCATATGGCTAACAAAAATTCCTATACAAAATTTTGTAGGGTCTAAATTTAAAAATTACATTTTTTACAAAATGCACATGGCATATGAATGTGCTAGAAAATCCATTGTCATGTGAAATTCGGGCTATAGACTACCATTAATAGGCTTTACAAGTATATGAATTTTCATGTGATTTGGAGCCATTGAAATTTTATCCCTAATTTCCAAAGTTTGACCAGCTTTGACTCCTACCTAGGATTTGCTTGATTTCTTCCAAAGTTTGCATGTGAACTCTCTTTGACATCCTTGATGCATCTTAGAATTCTCAGGGAATTCTGGCCACCTTCACCGGATGTGTTTCTTGTAGGCCTTCATGAATGAGAGAGGAGAGAAAATCTCGACGCATTCACCCCACTAAACCTATGATTCCTCTAGAAGGGCCACTCTAGTCTTTCTGCAAAACAAAATGTTCCAGGCATCAAATGCTTTTATAGAAAACATAAGAAACATGCAAGAAAAAATTGATTATATGGATGAATGAGTAGGAAACGCGGCATGAAACAAAATCTGCATGAAAGAAAGAATTGAAACACGCAACATGAATATGCATTAACAATTAGGCAACATATGTGAACATGCAATATTGACAACAAGAAAGAAAACAAACAAGCATCAATATGAAGTGGAAGTGAATGTTTTGAGTCGTTTTAGGCATCAGTTCCTCTCATCTTGAAGAAAACTTTGTACCTTTTTCATAAAGCAATCCACCTTAAATACGATTTTAAACAAAGATTTAGGATTCTTAAGAGACAAATTTCATCTTTAGCTTATTTTAGATCTACCTCTTTCCTACATAAATATGAATATGCTCTTTCTCTGATAACATGCAAGGAAATCTAACTAAACTCCACTAATGCATAAATCTGCCTATATAGCCCATGATTTATTCTACTATGCCTCCTTATCTTCCTTTGGCTTACTCTGTCTCTCTCTCTCTCTTTTTTTTTTGATGATGATGATGAAGATTTGGCAACTTTATGGTCATGATCACTTTTTTGGGATGGAAGAAAGTGTTAACTTCGTGGTAACATGTAGCAGTTTTTTTCTATGACGAGGAAAAATTGAACCCCGATGCAAGGTAAAATCATTTTTTATGACGGAGAACAGTCATTTAAACTCCGATATAAGTGTTGTGAGGTAGACTAAAGATGTAGAAACATGCACTAGCAAGATGTAGGACTTGAACAATTATGCTTTCCATACAAGATACATATGCATGTTTATATATGAAAGTCATGTCACCAAAATAAACCTCCAAATCTACATGTCCCATCTTTCCATAATCCTAGATTATAACCAGTTTCTTAGTAGATAAATTACTACTCAAGATACAAATTTACACAAGTAGAGAAATCATCATTTTGCCTTTTTGACTCAAGTGATGTGGATATGTAATGCAATGCAAAGACTTAAAACAAACATGCATGAAGCGAGAATGGAGAAAAAGTAAAATGAACGTGAAAAAAAACAAAGTAATATGAACTTGAAAAATTAATGATATTTTTATTTGTTTTTTATTTTTTTTATTTTTTATTTTTTTTTCTTTTTTTATTTTTATAACATGGATACTCGTGTTTATGAATCCAGCTTATTTTTGTCATCTTCTTCAATGTCCTCATCCAAAATGTACTCGTCATTATCACGTTTCTTGAATAGCTTTATCCTTTTACCTGCAATCAAAGTTTTTAGTGCAACACCATTTAATTCACAAAGAGCATATGTACCATTGTTGTTGACTTTTGATACAATGTATGGCCCAAACCACCGTTGAGTGAGCTTTTTGCATGCATCATATTGAGGGTCAAATGTACTATCCTAAATGAGCACCCAATCTCGTACTTCAATTGGTTTAGGATGCAATCAATGAGTTCTATCAAAATAATGCTAGTTCTTCATTCTAGATTCTCTTATGTTCAATGGCATCATCTTCTTAATTTACCTTGTTCTAATTTTTTACGCATAGCTTTAGTGTGTTTGTCAGTCCAAATAAATTTTTGTTTCCTGCTCAACAAGTCATAGAGACAATCAGCAACGTGAGCAAATTGTGGATCCAAATAACATAAAAGATGCAAGCACCAAGAAATCTGCGTACCTCACTCATGTTGGTACATGTTTTAGAAATCTTGCTAATGGCATCAACTATTTGTGGGTATGGATTTCGACCATAATGACCACATAAATGTCCAACAATAAGAACCTCGTTGACACCAAAAATAGATTTTTCTATGGAAAATGTGAGAACTACCTCTTCAAATCGTTGAAATATTATTTCACAATCAGAGATATGGTCAAGAACAAATTTAGGACATCCAGATGAGTCTAAAGTAATGTCCTTTACACGTTCCTCACTCCCTTTAATTCGAATATCATCAATGAATGGCTTAATTATATGAGGGATAAAATCATGTAACACCATATTCATAGCACTCATCACATGAGCCACAAAATTAGTCGCTCCTTGAGGTAAAGTACACATTCGCACTAAGCATAAAGGAGTTTTCATTGTGGTTATGTCATGACTATCAATTTATAATTTGAATTGGTCATATCGAGAATATACATCACCCATTGAATAGATAGAATGTCCTAAAACTGATTCAACAAACTCATCTACAATGGGTTCTGTTCCTACATTTCTTATGGTGACTTTATTGACGGGTCGGAGATCTTGAATAAAACGTAGTTTTTCATTCTTTTTAGGCATAGTGAACCATCGATTTGAGTAAGGTGCAAAAGATGGCTCTAAAATTCTCATGTTTATCTTCTCCTTAAGTAGTTTCATTAGCTCAAGTAAGTGAGCCTTTGGAATTGGTATAGGGCGAAGACTCCATGAATATGTGGAATAGTAAAGATTATCATGGGTGCAACTAGCTTAGGATCTACACAAACAATCTCATGAGGATACATAGTAAATGATTTTCCATGGCTACATATGACTCTCTCAAATTTATCTCTCTACTAGCAAAAGAAAGTCATCATCTGTACCAGTTTTCACATGTTTGATTCTCTCATCCGTGAATGTATGTCCTATGTTTTTCTCATCCGTGTGTGCATAAGTATACTCAACTCAAACACATCAGAGAAAATGTTAATCCTAGTGCTGCACACAAAAATAAGGAATCTAGTAAATTCCTATTCAAGTTCTTTGTCAACTGCAAATTGAGCATCACACATGCAACATTTTGGGCCTATCCTTTAAGAGGTGTGATGATCCATCGATTATCATGTTTTTTCGAAGGATCATATTTATTTTCTTTAACTCATTGCCAACCTCATGCAAACAATGATCATTGAGATACACCAAATTGCCTCACAGTTCAGAAACTACACTCATCCTATTCTTGACATTGGTTTCTCTCAACAATCAAAACGTAATACCTGAGTTGGACCGAAATTATGTTATTTTATTGTTGTATTCCTGGTTCAAATGCTTTTATTAGACGGCCTCACCTCTTTTACATTCTAACAGCCACAGGTACTCCAAGGAAACTGCAACGGTTTATTTTCCTCTTAGTTTATTTTCCTCGGATGTTCTCTATTATATCGCTTGCCGATTTCCTCTCCAAGAAAACTGCAACGGTTGGTATATATCAAGGATGACATATCAACAGAAAGAGAAACGGAAAGAAAGATAATTCCGCTGGGCAATCTTCGAAATCACTTTATGCTGTGACCTTTGAGTCATTGAGCGCTCTCAGACCTGGGAAAAACAGACCTGGGAAAAACAGTGTAAATTGTCTAGAGTTTTTGTTGGGAATCGAAGAAGATAAATCTGAGAGATAGGAAAAAGGGCTGCCATTGTTGTCCAACTTCGACGTGAAGTACGGCAGCGCCACAAGAATGCCAGGCGCTAGTGGAGTTCGCTTTTGGGGCATGGGCTTATGGTCATCGATATAAATTCTCTAAACAAATGAGCTGCATAAGCTCCCAAAAGAGAGCTGTACAAATCTGAAAAAATTCTCTCCTTCTCTCTCTGCCGTGTTGGAAGTGCTGCCTTTTACCACATGTCTACATAAAAGAGAATACTGTAGAATATATGTATTAGGAACCATACCTTTCTCTGCCTGTTCATACGTTCTCTTTTGACTGTAGAAATAATGAAAATCCTCGGTTATTGTTTCCCCACTTCAGTTTACTTTGATATAGAACTCACGAAAAAAATCAAGACTATGTGAGTTTTCTTCTTTCGTTTTTGCCTTTTGAATTGGTAAGGAAGAAAATTATATATAAAATTTCTCTTCTTGAAAATTTTATTTAGAAAATTTCTCCTGTCTCACTTAAATTTTGCAATGAGTGAAAAAGGTACGAACACCCTAGGCGTCCATCAATTCAAGCGTCCCATTTGAAGACGAGGGACCCAAAAGAAACTTCATTATACGGCCACCAAACATTTCACTTCCTTGCATTCTCATGAAACATAAGTAAGACAGATTATTAAATGATGAATTCTTTATGTTTATAATAAAAAATAAAAATGAAATCATCTTCATAAATACAAGAATGTATTCATAAATGATATAATAATAATATCCGGAATTGAATACTTCTTCAATCATTAAAGGAATTACTTTTGGTTTTACAAAGCGTGCTTGAAATGAAGGTATAGGAAAAATAGAAGAGTGTTAGAGCGACATATGAAGAAGGTATGTATCCTTATCATCCCCTTCATGGGTCTCATCTGCGTTTCAACTTGTTTTTCTCAAAGATGAACACCCTATGGTGTCTATACGGAGAGGACTTATTGCATTCACGAATCTTGTACCGAGGTGGTATAAGGACTTTCGATAGAGCACTCTCTGCAAAGATTTTAAAAGCTAATTGTGCATCTAACTTGGAATATTTTCTAGGGAGTGTAGCTCCTAATAAACTTGCATTGTGATATAGAGTAGCGATCACTTCACCAATAAAGATTGTGTCCATTTGATTCGGCTCATAGGGCGAGTAGAGAACAAGTGACCCATGTCTTGGCCAACACGCTTGCTCAACCTCCACCAAGAGGATACCCCACAAATTCTGTTAGCTTTGACATTGGTCCATATTGCTTGTGAGACATTCTCCACACAAGCAATTCTTTTTTATTCTTAATGAGAGGATGCCATAGGACCCTGCACTTAAAATCCCATATTATAGAAAACCATTCGAAGCACGATTTTCTGTTCATATCACTTTGATACTCTGAATTGTTCTGGATACTCAGAGACGTTTGAACTCTGTTGCCATTGACTCATCTCCACCCTTGTAGATTCTCAGAATCCTGGCGAAGAAGGAAACACATCTTTGACTCATCCCATTGATTTATTTCCTCTATCACAAAGAATCAGTTTTTCAAGTCCACCCCATAAGGTGTATCTAAGTCCAAGAATCCAATAAATTTTCTTTTCTCTTGGTTTCAATGATGCTTCCACATGTGTAAAGGAGATTGATTTGTTCAAGTTCCTTAATTCTTTCAATCTGGAACAAAATATAATCATTTTTCCAAGTGCTCGTGGCATATTTCATTTTCGTATGGATATTAGCATACAATTTATCTTGTTCGAGCCCTTCCACATCGAGCAAACTAGGCTCAAAATTCTACTAATCACCAAAAAATGCAAGAAACGTTCAGCTAGTCAATCAAGACTTTTCTTACTTTGAAGACCAATGCGTTTAAGAGAAAATCTATATCTAAAAAATGAGCTTGTCTCTTTAAGACTTGTTGTTACTCCAAGCTTTAATCATCCATTTGGCCAACATCCTAGTTCTTTCTTTCTTCAATGTTCAAAAATCCTAACTTTTGAGCGTCTTCTTTCTTTGCTTGGAAATCTCATTTGATTTCTATACCCCGATTTCTATTGGGATAGAAAATCAAGAGGAAACTTTTGTAGATTCAGAATTTCCTTGTCTTTTGGTCTTAGAAAGCAAGAAAATAAATAATGGAAGATATAAGCAGATCGTTTATCATGATTTCTCAACCCACCACATTCACTTGCACTACGGTTGAGTTACTAAGCCTATTGTCAAGCTTTGCAAGCACCATGTTCTAGTGTTTGCCTACCTTGAGTTCGAACTCCATCAAATATAAAAAAATCCAGAAATCTATCCACAAGAAAGATTACTATAGCCTTGATCTATAAGAGAATATATAGATCTCCTTAAAGAGACTTAAAAGTAGTGCCCTGGTGATTTATTTCTTACTTGGTGGCCTCACAAGGGGTATTCAAATATTTCAAAAATCTGGTGACACTCTCATAATAATTATGAAAAAATGTGTTTCTTTCATTAGTAAATAGTGTCATAATTATCAAGTTTGGGATATTGGGAAGGGGAAGGCCAACAATCAAGCCTCTATGAACATCATGGTTAAGTATACACCTAAAATTGACAATACCAATAGGAAAAAGAAGGATGGTGAGCGGATAACCTTTTTTGATAGAGAGCTTTAAGCTAGACTCAAAGAGCTCATTATCGATATTATTCTTAGTGGTGGTATGACCCATAATTGTAGAGATATTTTTTAGAGATATTGATCCAAAGCCGGTACCCTTTAGAGATAGAAACTGAAAACCCATTCGGACGTGTTGTATGTTTTGTCAAACTTGGTGTTGAGAAACAAGGCACTTTGCGAATACTCTTTTGCATAGTCGATAACGTCCTAAACATCAATAATAGCCTAGCATTAATATGGTTAATATGTGATAATCAAAATGGAGGCAATATAATCCATACAACATATACTGGAAGAGTTACTAATAATAAGCACACTATGTTCTTCTTGCATACAAAATTTGATTTCGTTGTAAGTATTAAAATTAAAACCACTTGTGGTTACTGTAAGGATTAAAATTAAAACCACTTGCTACCGAGTTGACACAACAATCGCGAAGCATTGATAGGGAGAGAGGGGGTTACCAATTTATAGATTATAGTCTGCAACATATACCCTCTACTAAGCCTAGATTGGCACGCCTTCCTGCAACTAGGGGTTTGTCCAAAAAAATCGTTGTTCCTTCTTAAACTCTCGTAAATCATGCTGAAGCTTTAATTGGTCCCATAAGTATTTCTCTAAACCATCAATAAACATACCTTTTTCTTCCCATCTATCATAGAGAGCTTCCGCCTTTATGACAACACCATTATGGATGATCTCTAATACTATGGAAACCACGAATCCCTAATAAATAGTTTTCAGAAGGTTGTGATAGGGAACACACACATAAAATTAGTACGTCCCAAAAGGAGGAAGTAATTCAACCAAGGTTAAAATGTTAGCAGTAGTAAGTGTGGTTGAAGCCTATTCTTTTACCACCGTACCCACTAGCGTGATATATGAAGAGCCAAATATGATGTAATGAACTCCTTTGAAGTCTCTTATGAAGTTCTTTATTGGTAAGCTTGATCTCATGAAGATAGATATAATCTAGGTTCATGTTCCTATTTTCAATCAATTGAACAGTCATTGGTCAATTCTAAGGGACTAGAACCTCACCTAATTCTATATGATATGATAATCATGCACGAGGAATAGTCTTTTCCCTCTCTTTCTTGTTTCTCTCTTTATCGCATTTCTTTGATATGGGTACGCCGTAGAAAGTGAGCATATCGTTGATGGGTCTCTTCCGTGCATCTCGACCAAGCATGTTTTGCATGAGGTTGGCAAGCATTGAAGAAAATCAATATAATCCTTAGAAAATACATGAGAAACGATGGACCATGACACCATTTAAAGGATAAGCCCAGAAAGCTGCATAGATGCTTTCAAACGTGGACATCCCTATGCATTACCAAAGAAAGAGAGGAAAAATATTTGATTCTTCCTCGTTTCGGATTGTTACTAATATGGAAATCGATAAAAAAAGAGCATTCAAAGAGACAACAAAATTCATACCCAAGGCTCTCAAGAGATTGGATGAAGTTTGGGGACATGGTCTTAAGCCTGAAGATAGATAATGAAGGCATGTGTATTTTTAAGAATAGCACTAGTTCGTGAAACACTTTAGAGGTCCCTCTCTTTATTAATAGCGAGGTCTATCACTAAAATGAATCGAGGTGGAGAAACTACAACAAGTTATAAAAAACAATCGAAACTCAATAGCAGCCTAGAAGATTCAATAAGAGATGATGCACCTATTAGTCATCGTAAAGTTGAGATTCAAGTGTCAAGAGATTTGGTAAATGAAGCACGTGATTGTCGAATTGGTAAATTCTGCATGCGAGGATCTCAGCCAGTGCAAGGGGCAAAAAACGATCCGATGCCATGCTGTGCTGGAAAAGGTGTTATAGAGAGGACATAGGAAACCAAAAAAAGATCCAATGCCATGCTATGGTGGAAAAGGTGTTATAGAGAGGACATAGGAAACCAAAAACCAAAAGCTCGTGCGTGACAATAATAGTTAAAATTAAATCTTCCCCTTTAAATACCAAAAAAAGCTCATGCTTGAGAATGGGAAGATGAGAAGGAAATGGATCCCTCATGCTTTGTGCTTTGTGCCTCTATCTAGCTCCCTTCTATTTATCTCTTTTTTCAATTTAAAAAAATCATGTTAAGGAAAAAAAGATTAAATACGATCGGGATCAATCATTCAATCATTTAAATCTGAAGAACAATGATAACATTTCTATTGCTGAGTTTAGTTACTTCAGCATCGACAAACGACGGGTCAAGTGTGTTTTATTCTTGTTAAGTTTGGGCCTTTTCATTGTTACTTGGATGCCTATTCTATGAGATTTGATGAAGGTATTCCTTTGTATGAAAAGCATGTCATTGACAGCTTGTTGCAGTATTTTGGCCTTGAGGAATATGGACACGTTACAATTCAACGAAATAAGATTTTATGGTTAAGTCCTCATGATGCTCAATTTTCATTTGACATGGAACTTGAATGGGACTTTATTGGATTCCTTGTTTTTGTGTGCTGCACTAGGATTAACATTTTCTCTGATGTGTCTGAGTTGAGTATACCCATGCACAGACTATGTCAAACATTCACACATAATGAGGTGCATCTTCACTACTTATCTAGTATCCAATGGCATGTGTTCATTTATCCGAAAGAGGAAGCAAATAAACTGCAAGTAAGACTTAGTAAGGTACTAGTACATATGAAAAATAACAAGAAAATAATGTGGAACTAGAAAAGCTAGAAGAAAGCAACTATCAGCCTAGGATATTTAGACTTAGTACACAACTAAATATGTTAAAAAATAAAATGTCATTGCTAATATCAGTTTGTTTTCTCATGCGACCTTACTAAAGAGATCTAGATAGATGTTTCATGAATTTGTGTAGTCCTCCATAATCCTTTACAAGAGATCTTTACTGAAACATTGATAAACCTAAATTTATTGGGCAAAACAAGTGGATAATTGATTCAAATAAAAAATTGATAGCAAACTTTCCCTTCTCCAAAGAAATATCCTTTAGACATTCAATATTTACATCAACGGAAATTTTCTTTAGAGCATTTTTTTGTAAAGCAAGCTCAGATATGAAACTCCTCAAAAATCCTCAAAAGAAACAATTATTAATCCGAAAGCATATGTCTCCGTGTACGGTACGTCAACGTAATCTTTTCTCTGATGTTTCCAAATACTAGATTCTCTAAGTACCACATTAAGGAAATATTGATAGATTGAATTGTCGAGTTAATTAGATTTTCGATTTTCATTTCAATAAAGGAGTTTTCAAAGAAGACTAAAGAAAGGTGAAGTCAATTATCTGAACGATTCCTTAGCTTCGGGGTCTCGATTCGACGCAAACAATTGATCCTTTTGTATTTGTTTTCATTATGTTTTTCATTTTATCATAGTTGCTCCTCCATTGTCTTGTCTTCTTTTATATATAATTTAGCATTGAAGAAATTTGCAATGCTTTGTACAGACAAGAAAAGGCATACATATAGTTATAGAACGCTAGAGAGAGACAGAGAGAGAGAGGAGGAGAAACTATAGGAAACCAAAAATCAAATACTCTGCTGATTGACCGCCTGCTCATGCTATTAGATAGAAGACATGACAGGCAGCGCAAGGGATAATGTCTCTACTTTCTCTGTATAAGGAGATGCGATAGAATTGACAGAGTAATGTTTATCATGATACCTTTGCCGAAGAAAAGAAAGAAGTACTGATGGACGGCACGTGAAAAGTTGGAAGAAGAGCCGAATACGTGATGCTCACTTGCAAAGCCTGCAGTTTAAGCTCGCTGGAACTGCACGATTCGCTGAATGCATAAGAGACGGTCCTATTGAAATATAGAAATCCCTTGCCCTAGTACAGATTGATTTTTAGAGTTGGGCGCACAAGCCACGATATAAATTCTGTTGAAGAATAAAATACATCTGCGCGGAAACGACAACTGTGCAGTTCTTTAAAAGCTCTCTCTCTCTCTCTCTCATTGACGCTTTCTTTAACTTCAAATAGACCCATGACTATAAATGGATAAATGAAGAATATTTTGAATGCACTTCGGTCATTCTTTTTTAAAGTGATCTCGAGTTCATTGAGTTTCGTTTCATCATCTCTCTCTGACGTAACGATGACTTGCTGATAGTGTATATATTGTATTGCGGACTCTGATTCAACTCCGTATTCATCAAGCATGTTGCATTCGAAACTCAGTTCGTTTCGTAGAATGTTGAATCGGTCCATCAAATGCACCTGAATCCTTATGTAGTTGATACCAGATAAGGTTCTGGTTTTCATTCTGCAAAACGAGGGAAGATTATTGAATGATGTTTCCTAAGCGCTTTACCATAAACATAAATTATTTACAAAACCATTTTGTAAACATGAACACTGGTTAGTGAATATATTATGATTACACGCTCATGAATATATATTGCTTCATTTTCCAGAGTCCTATACAAATCATATATCCTTCTAGAATATTACTCAGTATGTACCAGCAGAAGTGAATCCACATAAAGTACGCACAATTTTTCTCTACGAATGCCGTAACAAGCATGTAACTCGAAAAAAGATTATGTGATTCTTTAATCATTTGAAGCTGTAAAAACAAAATATGTATACGTAATTTAAGTGTTGAAAGGATACGAAATCTATTCAAATGTATATCAATGAAACTTTTTCAATAAAACCAAACATCAACAGATCTAGATGAAACAATGCACAAAGGCTGCAGTTAAAGCTCGCTCGAATTGCACGATTTCCTGAATGCACAAGAGGCGGTCTTATCGACATAAAGATTTGACACGTCGGCATAACCATATAGAATGATTTTTCAAATACGGCACACAATCCACGTTATAAATTTTGTCGAATAATAAAATCCATCTGCGTCGAAAAGTGAACTGTGCAGTTCTTAAAAGCTCTCTCTCTCTCTCTCTATATCTCTTTCTCTCTATCTCTCTCTCTCAAGGTTTTTTTAACTCGATAAATGAACCAGATTTTGAATGCATTTCGGTCATTGAGTGATCTTTTCTTGACTGGATAAACGTTCTCGAGCGCATACAGTGATTTTTTACATTGTTTTTTTGAATTCAAATACAGAAACGTAACCATGTATCTACACGGAGAAGCATAATAGATGCTTGCCTGTAGGCACGAATGTGAGTCCCGATAATATAACGTTCCTCACATTTCTTTCGCTATGTAGGATTCTACCATACATGAGCTCGAGTTCATTGATTTCCGTTTCATCATCTCTCTCTTAATTAAGGACGATTTCGTGATAATGTATATTTTGCATTACGGAACATGAAATTCTATTTTCCAAAACATGAAAGAGATCCTTGTTCGAGAAGAAGAAGTCATTGAAGAAGACGAAATAGAGAATGAAGCAATATATGATGATAAGGAAGAAACTAGCATACCAAGTGATTTAAAAGTTGTCCAGATAGAGATAGATATTCTCTATGCATCGGCTCTCCAAGAGGATGCTAAAATAGAGAAGTTTTGAATCAAAGACTTGTACATAATAATTCTTGTTTATCCTTTTTGCTAGGTTCTTTTGTACACTACCATTTGTCTATATTACCTCTATTATCATATGCTAATTATTTCGATTTCTTTTGTTATAGAGCATGCTTAGAGAGAGTCCTCTAGTGACTCCACATTCCACAACAAAAGAAGTAGTTCTTAGAGTTCATCTCCTAGGTACCTCCCGTGTATATGACAGTATTGGATTGCTCGTGGTAGCACTCCCCCCGGCCTCACTCTTGGCGACTTCGATCCTACCGGTCTCACTCATGCGGACGTCACTTCCACCGGTGTCACTCTTGCCAGTGTCACTCCTGTCGGTGTCACTCCTGCGGGTGGTGCTACTCTCGGCGAAGGTATGTCTCCTAGCTTTATGACTCCACTACAACCATCTTTTTAGCCCTCTCCTAGTGGCTCTAGTAGTAGACATGTGCATTCAACACCTCAGTGCGATACAGGTGTTGGCCCGTCTCATAGGTCGAGGTCACGCTGTGGAGTAGGAGGTTCTAGGAGTGGATCTACAGATAGGTCTCGAGGAGGCGGCTGTTGTGGAGGTAGTGTGATAGAGGTTGTGTTGCCCACTTCTACTCCTAGAAGGAGTACCTGAGATGTAGGTACACTATGTGGTACACCACGTGAAACACCACATACACCTTCGGGTGCTCATGACTATGATGACTTCAAGGTGTATAGTCTCCAAGATGGAGCTGCGGTGATGGATGTGGCAAGAAAATCAATGCGTACATGTATATGATAGCTTTGCTCCATACAGTTTGAACACTCTATCATGTTGAAATGGAGTGATGAAGATAAAGATCGAAAGAATTATATCATAGAGATGATTTATCACGAGTTCCAGCCAGCACATGGGCAGCCTCTTGTTAATTCAAAGTGGATTTTGCACATCGCTCGTGAAGTTATATCCCATTGAGGATCCGAGGCATGTGTTTCCTTTAGAGTAGGCTTACCAAAGCCTATATGGTTAGATGATGAGGACTGGGATATGATTCGCAATAAGGAGTAGGAGACTCTTGACCTATATTGTCAATAGCAAGATGCCGAAGCCACACATTTAGATACGGTTGGACCATCACGTTGGGGCAACGGCAGAAATTGACACGGTTCCTCACGAGCTTGTAAGTACCATTTGGTTTATTGATATTTTTTGAGTTAAGATTCTCATGTATGTTCCTCTAATATTTTGTATATTTGTTGCAGGAGCTGGCAATCGGTCATCCTCCAACACGAACAGAGGAGGCTTATGGATGTCATCATGGATTGACTTCACTATTGGAGGACTTGGTGGGATGCGGTGCAATCGTTTCATGGAAGCATTTGCGATGAGCTGATGTATTTATAAACTTGTTTTTTACTTGTTTTTTTAAAATCTCATGTGAACTTATCTCATTTCATGAATGTTCTTTGTTGCAAAACTGTTGATATGGAACATGCTTTGCATGTGTATGGCAGTGGGAAACCAAAATCTTGTATTGGATTCTTATATGGCAGTGCTTAGCCACATTTTGTAAAAGCCTCATATATGAGAGTGGTTTGCCACACTCTTGTACATGCTTCATTTATGAAACATATAACTCTTTTTGTACATGATTCATGGTTCATTCTGATTATCTCTTTTGTGTCCAATAATATTTTGTTTTAGGAAATCATATTTTGGTTGCGATTAGAGTACACATGTATTGTACTCAGTTTTTTGGGGCAAAGTGTACTGTCTTTTGCTAAGCAACATAACGGAAATATTTCTATAGCAGAAGACAACACAATCTGCACAAAAACAAATTTGCAGATATGGTCGTCGGTCTAAGTGATGGTCCTCCTAGCATAGTCATTGAAATAAGCGTCCCTACACCTAGCGGGGGCCGGTATATGCAACAGTACACCTAGCATAACTGTCGGTATAACCGTGGATATGAGCATCGGTAATACCAATGGTCATACCAATGGTTATACTGACGGCTATATTGACAACTATACTGATGGTTATGCCGACAGCTATACCACCACTTTAATTCTGACATGCATACCGACACCTACACCGACGTAGGGGCGAAAATGTGCACCTTCAATTTCGTCTGTAAAAGCCTCGCTATTCGACCGATCTATTGTAGTGTGTGTTTTTTGAAAGAACTTGGAGAAGCTTGTAGGAGGTAGAAAATTGAGTTGCAAAGGGACAAAGTTAGGTTCAACCAACCTGAACAAGACCAGCCCTTGACCTTATTGAGACTCAAATAGACTTTATAGGCATGCAATAAGTGCAATAAAATGAACTATGGAATTGGAAGCATCAACAAAAAGAGTCGATACAAAACACAAAGGTTTCTACATTGACTAGCAAAAAGGTTTGTGCAGTGACTTTTTGGAGGCGTGATACACATAGGGGTGCATGTATAGAATGCACAAGAGTACAAGAAATACGCATAATATGGTTTTGGAATGAATTAGACTATCAATAATTGTACCTCCTATTTTTTAGGAATGTGCAAAGATAGACCAAGAGATATAAAAACTACAATTTTTCTCACTATACTTAATTGAATGCTTTCAAACATTATACACATAAACTAGACACTAATAAATTTCCAACGCATGTTGATACATCTAGTCTGGGGCTCTGTAGAGAGAGAAGCAACCTCTCCAAGCTTACTGTTGTTGATGGAGTCTTTATATAAACTCGTGAAGTGCTCAAAAACCTCTGAAATTGAATTTTGAATTCAAAACAAAGCGGGATTAGTTTTTCGAACAAACTTCCTATAGAAACTAGCCCAGCCAAGAAAAGAACGAACATCATTGACGGATTGTGATTTAGGCCATTCTACTATAACTCTAATCTTTTTCGGATCCACATGCACACCTTCACAACAATGTCTCTAAAACCTTGGATGAAAGCGTAGAAAAAGGTTTTTTTCCTTCTTGTTGAAAACATCATCATTATTGCTCTTCCAAATAAACCATAAGTTCTAGAGAGAAAAATCCATTTTGTTGTAGGAGCTAAGTAGAAACTCTTTATAGACCAAGGAAATGTCGAGCTTAAGGCAAAAAAGCTGAACAACATTCAAAAAGATCTTAGCATTCTTGCACTTGTAGAAGAGGTGGGGCAAATCCTCCATAGTGCCACAAAATACACAGTTACCATCATTAATATTAACTTTTTTGATCTTGGGGCCACACCATACACCATTGTGGATGACGAGCCATTCAAGAAAGGGCTGGTTGATGTTGATGGGGAAAGATAATAAACAAAGGAATCGATGGTGCCATTGACAAGTAGCCCAATTCACTTGCCATTTGGAATTCAACTTGTGAATGATCTTGTGGGCATTTCATCTATTCATCTTATACTTCTGGAGCATATCCTTGGCCATAGTAGACAGGTGAACATGTCTACGAGAAGAACATTGTTGAAGCTTTTCCTACATCACGTCTTTATGCTTTATCACAACCTAGAGAGAAATAAGGGAGAGATTAGTAAACTCGAGAATTGATGTATTCGCTATGACCTGATCATTGACAGTGAAATCATTCCAAGAAGAGAGACCCATTTTCTTGCATTTATGTTCTTTTATTTCGACATTACAATTGTTCTAGAGGGAGAGTCATCCAATCCAAATATTCTTCTCTAGAAAAACATTAGAGTGAAGAAAGAACTTTTCACTAGGACAACTAGCTTTCTTGACATCTATCTAGGCCTTCGAGAGCCTACAACTTAAAGGACTTCTAGTAATAGTAAAGGGATGAGGGGAGACAATAATGTCCCATAGGGAGTGACCATTCCAAGATTTGTAGTGTTCCAAGAAGAACTGCCCAACATTTCCTTTTATACGAAATCCCCATATTCTTGGTGCAGGGCAATCAACAATTGATGTTTTGATGAAGAATTGAAGCCAAGGGCTGAAGAAAAGATCAAGTTATGAAGCTTGAAGGAAGTGCATATCCAGAAGATGAAGATGCGTACACATATGTACATTAATTCAGAGATAGTTCTCTTATACTTTTGTATAGTCAGGAGCTTGTAAATATTTGCCTATATATACAAGGAAAAATGTCGGGGCAAATATAAGAGAATGTAGAATACATGAATTCAGAAGAATTAGAAGTGATTAGACTCTTGAGAAGTATGAAGATTAGCTCTCTCATCCAGATGTAAAAAGTTCTCTAGTAATGAAGAAAAATTGCACCCGATGCTTCTGTGTATTCTCCTTCTGTGCTTAATCATTTCAAGAATCCTTTTGTAGATGTCTAATTCCATAGCCAATGAGTCTATGGTTAAAGTTTGAGAGCCTAATTGTAGACAGGCTCTGAGAATTAAAAGTAGGAACATTCTTATGTGAAGAAGTGTTCACTGTTTTCTGAAACAGGCACACAATTTGATGTTAATGTTTTGGTGAGTTCTCCTTCCACAGTGTAAAGTTTTGAGCAAGAGAACACTCAATCTTTAAGTTGGAAGGTAAGCTACCTATGGCTAAAAGCATTTGCATAAATGGGTTCTAGACTAAGAGAACCAAGTGTTAGAAGTTACAGGTGTCTGAATCAACTTCTACGAGGAACAGTTTTAGACATAGGTGATTTGTTAAGTCCATTTGTCACGATCTAGTGAGTCTTTTGGAATGATTTAACTTGGAGAAGGTGGGAAAACTATAGGCGACACCTTGTGCAGAGTTTTATAAAAACCTTTACACATTTGATAAACCAATGAGAGAGTTATCTGCAGCAGCCTTTCTGTAGAATCGTCTTCTTCACAGTTTATCCAAAATCTTTATTGAACCTCCAAATTAGTAAAGATTTTGAGTTACTCTTGATATAGAGGTGTTCTAAATTCAAGATTACCTTGTTCCTTTGGAGATTATCACTCTCCATCTGTGGTATCAGAGCAAGAAGTATCAAAATTGATGGAAGGAGGACCCCGACTGCTGCAGACATAAAGAATTCAAAAATTAAAGGTTCAAAAGGTGAAATCTTGAGAGAAAAGCTTGAGAAGGAGGCCATACTACATCAACGAAGACAAAAGGAGTATCATTCAAAGTAAAGGTACATCTATTACTCACAAAGTTTGAAGAATTCAATACACAGGTGAAGAAAGGACGAAAGATTATCTTCAAATAGAGAAGTTGGATAGAGAGAACTATCCAGCATGGTCAATGAGGATGGAAGCTCACATTTTGAGCAAAGATTTGATAGGATACATCATAGGTGAAGAAGAAAAGCCTCACTTCAAAGATCCTAGTGTTCCAACTAGGGAGGAATTATCAGATTTGAAGACTTGGATGAAGAAAGATGCTCAACCCAAGAGCAATATCTATATGGCAGTTAATGATTACTTGCTACCTCACATTAGAGGTCTTGAAAGTGCAAGTGATATATGGAATGCTTTGGAGGAGCATTTCCAAAACACTACAAAGTCAAGGAAGGCATCCTTGTGGGCAATTACTACATTCAAGAAGAAGGCCTCTCAATCCATCTTAGATTATGTAACAAGGATGAAGGACATTGTAGATGCATTAGGAGTAGTTGATGAAGACATTGAGGAGGATAAATTGGTAAGGCAAATCCTTACAGGTTTGAGAGGTGATGAGAAATGGAAGCCATTCATTTTGTCTACTGAATTATTACTTGATCATTTCACTTCTGATTTAAATCGGATGGTAGGACATATGCTAACCTTTGAGCAAGATGTCAAAGGTGAAAGTGATAAGAGTGCAGGTCAAGCAATGTATTCAAAGGATAAGAAGAAGAATAGCAAAGGGAAGCAACAAGCAAATGAAGATGAAGGCACAACTAGCCAAGCTAACTTCCTAAGAGGAAGAGGAGGTGACAAAGGTAGAGGAAAAGGTAGGAGTAATAAAGATGGAGTTAAAGCTTGCTGGATTCGTGGTAAGAAAAATCACTTAGCTAATGATTGTTGGCATAATACTCAGAGTAATGATGGATATAATCAAAATTTTAATTCAAGAGGAAGAGGTGGCAGAACTCAAAGAGGTAATTTCAGAAGTAGAGGTAGTAGAGGTTACTTTGGAAGAAATGCAGGTAGAGGATTCCAAAGTCAGCAATACAACAATACCTACTACAATTATGATTCAGATCAGAAGGAGGATTCAACATTGATAAATAAATGCAACTTGTGAAAGGCAAAGTGAAGACCAAAGAGTCTTATACATTGACTCAAGGTGTAGCAATCATCTGAGTGGCAACATAACTTTGATGACCGATTTGGATAGTAAGGTAACTAATCATGTAGTTCAAACAGGTGACAATACAAGCATAATGTGAAGTCAGTTGGATCAGTGAAGGCCAAGGATGGAAGCACTCTCTTGAGTAAGGTTTTGTATGTTCCTACAATTCCTAAGAATCTGATAAGTGTAGGTCAAATTGTTGAAAAGGTTATGAAGTTAGGTTCACTAATGAAGGAGTGTTTGTGGAAGACCCTAGCAATGGGTATAAACAAATTGTTTCAGGAAGGAAAAAAGGAAGATTGTTCACATTGAAGATCTAAGGTAATGTTGGTCATGCTTTGTATACCTATGGAGGACATAAGATCTCTCAGTTAGATCTTTGGCACAAAAGGCTTGGACACTTTAATGAAATAGGTATCAAATATATGGTTAATAATGGTTTAGTGCTTGGATTGCCTAATGCTGCAGGTCAACATATGACATACAGATCTGAGGCATGTCAATTAGGTAAGGCTCATAAGCAATCTTATTCCAAGCATGGTTTTATGTATTCAGAAAAGCTTGAGTTGGTACAGAGAGATGTGTGGGGACCATCAAAGGATTTTAGAATCAATGGTTCAAAGTTTTATGTGATTTATGTTCATGATGCTACCGGATGGATCACTATATATGTGATCAAAGATAAATCAGAGGTATTCAATACATTCAAACATTATCATGTGTACGTAGAGAGAATTACAGGTCATAAGTTGAAGAGACTAAGGTCAGATGGAGGGGGAGAGTATTTCTCTAATGATTTCAGTGACTACTTGTGGAATGCAGGTATAAATAGAGAGGTTACTTGTAGGTACTCTCCTCAACAAAATGGTGTAGCAAAAAGAAGGAATAGAACTCGTGTTGAGTTTGCAAGATCCATGATGAAGGAGAGAAATTGCCCAAATTATTTGTGGGCTGAGGTTGTAAATACAGCTACTTATTTGGTGAATAGATTACCATGTAAAGCTTTGCAGGGTATGAAACCATATGAGGCATGGTGGGTTAAGAGACCTACTCTGGATCATTGCAAAGTATTTGGATGTTTGGCATATGCATATGTGCCATCTCAATTGAGGCGTAAATTGGAGCTTGAAGATGAAAAATATGTGTTTATTCGATATGATGATAAGCAGATGGGATATAGGTTGTGGAGTCCATCCACAAAAAAATTCCTTGTATCTAAGAATGTTACATTTGATGAGCAAGGTAATTGGTATGCAGGTACAATCAATATTTATGCAGGTGATGAAGAAATTGTGGATCAAAAAAAAGGTAAATCAAAGGTTCAAGAAGAGAAGAACAATGACGTACTGGTTGAAGTAGAAGAAGTGCCAAGGTTTGATCCAGAATGTGATGAACCAGAAACCTCAAGAAGTGGAGAACTCAAAAGGTCAACAAGACACAAATGGCAACCTACAAGGTATAGTTATGAGACTTCTTTTTTGGCTACCAAAGATTATGCTTATATGATAAAGGCAGATGAAGACCCTTCTACATATGAAGAGGCAAAAGGTAAGGAAAATTGGGAGAAAGCTATGTAGTAAGAGTATGATGCATTGATGGAGAATGAGACTTGGGATTTGGTCCCCAAACGAAATAGTTAGAAGATCATTGGATGCAAATGGGTCTACAAGACAAAGAGATTTGCAGATGGAAGTGTGTCTAGATATAAAGCTAGACTTGTTGAGAAAGGGTTTGCTCAGACATATGGTGTAGACTATGATGAGACCTATAGTCCTGTGGCAAAGATGACAACTATTACGACACTCATAGCCATTGTAAAGGTTGGAAATTATGTCAACTAGATGTGAAGAATGCTTTTTTAAATGGTTATATTTCAGATAATGTTTTCATGGAGCAACCACAAGGATTCAGAGATGAAAGGTATCGAGAGTATGTATGTAAGCTCAAGAGAGCTTTTTATGGTTTGAAGCAGGCCCCAAGGGCATGGAATTATAGACTTGTGAAGTTCTTAAAAGAACTTGGATTTCACGTATCAAAGGCAGATAATAGCTTGCTTATCAAAGCAAGTGATGATGGGTTCATTTACATGTGCATATATGTTGATGATATAATTCTTATAGGTACAGATGAGAAAGGAATTCAAAGCCTAAAGAAGCAAATGGAGAAAGAGTTCAAGATTAGTGACTTGGGAGACTTGTCATATTTCTTGGGCATGGAGATCTCATACACTCAACATGGAGTGTATATAACTCAAGAAAGGTATTCGAAGAACTTGTTGATCAAGTTTAAAATGGATGATTGCAAGGTAGCACCTACTCCAATGGCGGTGAATCACAAATTGAGCAGATATGGTGGAGAAGAGTTCAAGGACATGAAGCTATATCAAAGTTTGGCTGGTAGTCTGAATTATGCTACTTTAACTAGGCCTGATTTGTCATATGTAGTTGGAGTATTGTCTCAATTCATGCATTGTCCTAGGAAAGAAAATTGGATTGCAGGTCAAAGAGTGTTGAGGTACATTAAGGGTACACTCAAAGAGGGTTTGTACTATGCTTTTACTTCAGATACAAACATCAAGATATATAGTGATGCAGATTGGGCAAGAAATCTTGATGATAGGAGATCAACATATGGATACTTGTGTTATGTGGGAGATAAGTTAATTTCTTGGTGTTCAAAGAAGCAACACACAGTTGCTTTATCATCTACAGAGGCTGAAAAGCTCCAAAGGAAGTGATATGGCTAAAGACTCTTATGAAGAGTTTTGACATCATACAAAGTACACCCACTATTCGCGAAGATAACATGAGTTCATTGTATTTAGCTACAAATCCTGTTTTTCATGCCAGGACTAAACACATTGAGATTCAATATCAATTTCTAAGAGAGAAGGTGATAGATAAAGAGATTGAAGTCATACATACTTCAACAAAAGATCAGATAGCTGATATGCTAACCAAAAGCTTGTATGGGCCAAAGCTACAGAGATTCAAAGACATGGCAGGTATAAAGAAGTTAGAGAAAACCTCAATTGATGATTGAGGGGGATCTCTTGGTGCAGGGCAATCAACAATTGATGTTGTGATGAAGAATTGAAGCCAAGGACTGAAGAAAAGATCAAGTTATGAAGCTTGAAGGAAGTGCATATCCAGAAGATGAAGATGTGTACACATATGTACGTTAATTCAGAGATAGTTTACTTATACTTTTGTATAGTCAGGAGCTTGTAAATATTTGCCTATATATACAAGGAAAAATGTCGCGGAAAAAATATGAGAGAATGTAGAATACAAGAATTCAGAAGAATTAGAAGTGATTAGACTCTTGAGAAGTATGAAGATTAGCTCTCTCATCCAGATGTAAAAAGTTCTCTAGTAATGAAGAAAAATTGTGCCCGATGTTTTTGTGTATTCTCCTTCTGTGCTTAATCATTTCAAGAATCCTTTTGTATATGTCTAATTCCATAGCTAATGAGTCTATGGTTAAAGTTTGAGAGCCTAATTGTAAACAGGCTGTGAGAATTATGAGTAGGAACATTCATATGTGAAGAAGTGTTCACTATTTTCTGAAACAGGCGCAAAATTTGATGTTAATGTTTTGGTCAGTTCTCCTTCCAGAGTGTAAAGTTTTGAGCAAGCGAACACTCAGTCTTTAAGTTGGAAGGTAAGCTACCTATGGCTAAAAGCATTTACATAAACAAGTTCTAGATTAAGAGAACCAAGTGTTAGAAGTTACAGGTGTCTGAATCGACTTCTCAGAAGAACAGTTTTAGACATAGTTGATTTGTTAAGTCCATTTCTCAAGATCTACTGAGTCTTTTGGAATTATTTAACTTGGAGAAGGTGCACAAACTGTAGGTGACACTTGTGCAAAGTTTTATAAAAAACGTTACACATTTGATAAACCAATGAGAGAGTTATGTGCAGCAGACTTTCTGTAGAATCTTCTTCTTCACAATTTATCCAAAATTTTCATTAAACCTCCAAATTAGTAATGATTTTGAGTTACTCTTGATATAGAGGTGTTCTTAAGTCAAGAGTAGCTTGTTCTTTTGGAGATTAACACTCTCCATCATATATATCATCAAAGTATAAGGATCTAGCTATCCATTTGGGAGCTAGGTTGGAGGGCATTTTAATAGGACAAAGAATACCAAGGCCTCCCTCTCTTTTAGGGAGACAACAAATATTCTAGGACACTTTGGGCACCTTGTTGTGGTGAAGACTTCCTCCCCAAAGGAATCTCTTGGCAAGAGCAATCACATAACAAAAAGATTTTTTATTAGGCACGGAGTAGGAAAGAAAGTAAGTCAAAAAAGGCATGATGAAGTGATTGAAGACAAAAACTTTGTGAGAGAAGGAACTCTAACAAGCATGCCATTTAGAAAGTTTACCTATGAACTTGTTAAGAACCCATTTCTACCTTTGGCTAAGAGACACATGAAAGCCTATAGGAATGCCCAGAACTGTAAAGATTTCCCCATCTTTAATGATGTCAAAGACAAGGGTTTTTATACATTTAGGGATAGTGTTATTAGAAGCTCTAAAAGTATTAGACATGGGATCAACTATCAAGACAAAAAATATTCAAACAACCAAGAAAGGTTTGAATAGAGCTGATATAAGCTTTTAGTAGCACATTGGTGTCATCAACAAATGCTTTAAGGCAAAGAGGCTTAGGAGAACCAAGAATGTCAATACCTTCTAGGTTGTTTTGACAAATAGCATCTTTGATCAGCCATCCAAGGGCATCACTAGAAATAGCAAAGAGAAGGGTGCAAGAGGGCACCCTTCTCTAATAGATCGCTTCAAGCTAAAAGGGGGAAAGAGGGATCCTTTGATGGAGAATCTAGAATGAGCATTGCCAAACAAGGTGCTAATAACTTTAGTGAAGAACTTGCCAGCTCCAATGTCATGAAGGGATTGGAGAATAAAGTACCATTCAATTCTATCATAGGCTTTATCAAAATCAATTTTGAGGAAGTAGAAGGGTTGAGTGGAATCATTTGCATATTCAACACCTTCCCAAAGAGAGATAATGGCATCCAATATAAACCTACCTTTGCTAAATCCTTTTTTTTGAGGAAGAATGATGTCCTTCATCATGGCACTAAGCCTTCAAGCAAGGGAAGAGGCAAGGATCTTGTAAATAGTGGTCAAACAAGTGATAGGTCTCCAACTGTTCAAGTCCTTTTTTAGCCCCTTTTTGTGAATCAGTTTTATAACTCTAGTGTTTATCTCAATAGGAAGATTGCCTCTACGAACAAATTCTTTCCAAATCAAGAGAATGAAATGAACCAGAAGGTCTTCAAAGTAATGAGAACCTCATTGGGAAGTTCATCAAGGCCAGACATTTTGTGTGGTTTCAATTGACAAGAAGCTAGTAGCCTTCTCCAAGTTCTCCTTAACATTGATAGAATAACCACCAGACTTTTTTTATCAACTTAGTTATGAAATCCTTGAATTTTTTCTTTTGCAAGAAAGAGAATGTATTTTTGTTAGGTATATCGAGATTTCGTGCGCAAAAAGCTCTTGTAGAGGAGAGAATACCAATAGCGTCTATTTACTCTTCATACGTTAATCTTTCCTGAAGGTATAAAATCCTTTCCAAATTTCTTTGTTGGGGGTTTGTAGAGGAGTAAAAAAGGCCAATCTCGCAGGCTATTTCATTTCTTATGTTTTCTCTAACACTTTTCTTTGCTGCACACTAAAGTGGTGGGAGAAGACCATCTTAGTTTTCTAAACTACAAAGAGAATTTTCAAAATAGAGGGATCTAGATGAGGCAACCTTAAGGGAAATGGACAGGGGATAGTGGGCGGAGATGGAAAATTCTTCTTAAGTGATATGGATAGGGGATAATGGCTGGAGATGCATAAGGAATAGCCAACAGCAGCCTTAACATTCTAGATTGCTGAAGGAGGGGGATATTGATATAACATCTATTGAGAGAGATGGTGGATAATCACACGAGATGAGATGGTGTAGCTAGATCCTGCTTCACATGTGCTACAATTGATGGCTAGAGAGTATTGTGGGCCTCCTTAGCTAGCTAATAAGCATGAATGATCATATATGTTGCTTGGAAGATGATGCACAAATGATAGGATCAAAATAGATAGGTAGGCATATGATCCAATGGACAAAACTTACTATTTTGGTTGAGATACCTGCTTAGTGTTTCACTTAATTCCCTATGTACAGTAGCAATTAGCAAAATTCCTTTTGGAAAAATTTAATTAGTATAATTATCTACCATTCATGAGTAGAATCATCTAAAATGATGAACCATGTGTTGAGAAGTATGTTTAGCAAGTAGAGCAACACTCGTGACTTTTACGGGCTTACACAGTCACATATCTGAGAGCAATCTTGGATTAATATCTGACAATTGAGTCAACCAATGTAGATGAAACTTTGTAGGAGTAAAGTAGACAGTATGCTAAAGATGTCATGCTTTGAGTCATGCAAAATGATGCACCACACAGTGAGAACCAATTCATACAAGATCACTATTCTGATAGAGTGTGACAGAGTTATGAGAGTAGGAAGTAATGAACATGTATAGATTAACTCATGTACAATTACAAGATCATTGGCAATAAGGCATTGCTTAATGAGTTTAGGACGAGAGAGCTATAGTATGATCTCCTCTTCACAATGAAAGTACAAAGGAATGATCTTTGAACCTCAAGATATCATGCGGGATTTACATCTCATCTTTTATAGCATTTTTGGAGGCAAGCACTTGAATTCAAATTCAAATGCTTACCTAAAAGTGATCCTAAAGTATAGTATAGATTCTCACTTGAATTTAGGTACCAAATGATACGTGTTTGATGCTTCATAAATCCTCGTGGGTATGCCTCACTTTTACTAAGAGTAATTATACTCAAAGTTACAAGAGGTAGTACATATGAAGCTTTGTGAATTGATATGCAAATACATCAAGCTAATGAGTATACATGAAGTATGAAGGCTTGGGCATATTTGCACCAAAAGCTCCCCCTCAAGCCTAACATGCTTGATCTTCATTGCTCCTTGATCTCTTGTAGTCCAATCATCAATTTGAACCTGTTGAACTTTGTTCCATCCAATGCTTTAGTAAGTAAATCTGCACATTGCAAATGAGTTCATACATATGGTAACTGAATGTCCTTGCTAAGAAATTTCTCTCTAACATAATGAAAATGTACTTCAAAGATCCTAGTCTTCGCATGGTACACAAGATTAGCAGCCAAATGAAGTGAGCTGGTATTATCTCCAAATATAGTTGGAGTGTAAGAATGTATCTCCAAATTTGCATACAATTGCTTAAGCTACATAGCTTCCTAAGTTGCATTGGCCTTGCCTCTATGTTCTGCTTCTCTGGAATATAAGGCCACAATTGGTTGCTTCTTGGATGACCATGATATGATGTTTGACCCTGCAAAAGATAGATACCCTGAAATGCTCCTCCTATCATCCTTGGAGCTAGCCCAATCTGCATCAAAATATAGCTTTATATCTATGTCACAAGTGAAGGGATAGAATAACCCCTCATTTACTATACTCTTTAGGTACTTAAGCACCCTCTTTGCAGCTTCCATGTGTGGCTTCCTTGGTACATGCATGAATTGACTCAATGTACTCACAACATATGCAATATCCACTCTTGTTAAGGTAGCATAATTAAGACTACCCACAAGTTGTTGATACATTGTAATATCATCAAGTGGTTCACCTTCATGTGAACTTAGCTTTGGATTGATCTCCATAGGAATAACTGCATCTTCAGTGTTCTCCATTTTAAATTTGACTAGCATATCATTTATGTACTTCCTTTGTGTGATGAATATACTTGAATCTGCATACACAAGTTCTAAGCCAAGGAAATAGGTTAGCAACCCTAGATCACTGATTTTGAATTCCTTCATCAATTAAGCCTTGACGTGCTTGAATCCTTCATAATCATTACCTGTAATAATGATATCATCTACATAGACACACAAGTAGATGATCTCTGCCTTATTCTTCTTCATAAACAAAGAAGAGTCTCCTTTGCTTACTATAAAGCCTTGATCCTGCAAATAGGTAACAAGTCTATGGTTCCAAGCTCTAGGAGCTTGCTTGAGACCATAGAGTTCTTTTCTTAGCTTGCATACATAACCTGATTTTTTCTCATCTTCAAATCCTGGTGGTTCTGCGATATACACTTCTTCTGATATGAAACCATTCAAAAAAGCATTCTTGACATCTAACTGATATAAATTCCAAGTTTTGGATGCAACAAGACTTACCAATACCCTGATTGTTCGCATCTTTTCCATAGGTGAAAATGTTTCTTCATAATCTATTCCATGTTTTTAGGCAAACCCTTTTGCCACTAGTCTTGCCTTGTACATGTTTATAGAACCATCACAGTTCTTTTGAGCTTTATATATCCACCTTGAACCAATTACCTTCATACCTAGTTTCTTGGAGATTAGGTCCCAAGTGTGATTCTCCTGCAATGCTTCCACTTCTTCGTTGTAGAGTTTCCTCAATCACAATCTATCCCCAATCACAATCTTTCGATTACTCAGAAATAACAGTGGAGAGAAGAACGCAGAGATTGCACAAGGTAAATGAAAATCTCATGCGAAAGAGTAGAACAAATATGACGCCGAGTAGGAACAATTCTGATATTATAGATGTGAATCAATGGTTACAATAGCTTTGGACAATAGCTTCTTGACGAAGCCTCTACCTCCCGACCACCCCCGAGCTATCACAATCACATTCTCACTCGCACTCTCAATCACACTCTCACTCTCACTCTCACTCTCACTCTCACTCTCAATCACACTCTCAATCACAAGCTAATTCTCAGATTTCTCTGTGTCCTCCGTGTTGATGCACAGACCTTCTTATCTTTTTCCGTTTGATCGCAGCGGTGCCCCCCAAAGAAGTGTGCGATCCACCAAATTTAGAAAAAGTGGAGTTTCTCCAAAACTTTCGGAAAAAGCCATGCGATCGTAGTGTACTTCCTTTTTTTAGCATACCTGTCAAAAATAGCAGAAAAAAACCAAGAAGACATATCCGAAAACATACATAATTAGACATGGTGACACGTGAGCATGAGAATCACGGATTCGAATAGAATTAGACAAGCCCTCGTTTTTTTTTAAGTGTTGGAAAAAACGGCACTTTTCAAAGTCCTGTAACTCAATGAGGAATTAGGTTAAGCTTGTGAGAGACACTTTTATTCAATTTTTTGATCTGCACAATATTGATAGTGACGTCCGAGGTCCAAATCCACCTCCAAATGCCACTTTTGAGCCCTGCAAGGTTTAAAATTCTAGAGGGAGAGTAAAATCAAGGCATTTTCTTACAATGAACTAAACGTAGGACCCTAAACGAGGTACTTAGAACATAATTCACAAAAATCTCACACAGGCACTTTTATTCTCTTATACTTGCTCTACCTTTCCCTCATACAGAGTTTTCCTTAATTCTTTCATCTTCACCTTCAAAATCCCACTGGAAAACATGATGCAATCAAGGTCTAGAGAGAGAATATGAAACTTGTCAACCCAAAAGTTTTCCTACATGCATAAAATGACCTAATTATTCGTTCTAAGCATTATCCCCACAATGAAATTCAGAAAGTTCAACATGAATTATTTCACTAGAAAAGAGGCCTATTCCAATTCTTCCTCCCTTTAAGAACTCTGTCCTGAGAGTTGGAAAGAAGGATAATGTGTTAGAAAGTCATCTAAACTCACCCAACTCGAATCTTCTACTGGGTATGAATGCCATTTCACCAAAATTTCTACTATAGATCTATTTCTAAGAAATCTTTCCTTCCTATCTAATATTATTTCCGGTTGAAGCTCAAAAGAGCCATCATCTTTCAGCTTATAATTGTCCTGCAAAACATGAGCAACATTAGACACATATCTTTTAAGTAAGCTGACATGAAATACAGGATGCACATTTAGATATTTAGGTAATTCCAGCAAATAAGTAAGAGATCCGATCTTTTTCAAAACTTTAAAAGGGCCTGCATATCAAGGAGAAAGTCTATGATCCTTCCCTAGCAACAAGTTAGATCGGTGAGGATTAACTTTAAGGAATACCATATCATTAACTTGGAATTCAAGTGGTCTTCTCTTTAAATCATAGAACTTCTTTTGTCTTTTGTGAGCTTCTCTTATATGTTTCTTAATTTTTCCAAGTTCTTCATCCATCTTATCAAGCATTTCTTTGGATACTTCTACTCTATTTGGAAAACCCAAAAACGAAGGTGGAGTCAAACAATTATAACCATACAAAGCTTCAAACGGAGTCATTTTTATAGATGCATGCCATGCACTATTGTATGCAAACTCAACCAAGGGTAAATATTCACTCCAATTATCTTGTTTTTCATTCACATACATATGTAACATATCTTCAACTACCCTGTTAAACCTCTCAGTTTCCCCATCAGTTTGTGGATGGAAAGCTGTACTCATACGAAGTTGAGTTCCAATGGATTCAAATGTCGCTTTTAGGCATTCCATGCAATCGAAATATTTCTTTTACAAAGATTCTTGCAACATTCAAAGCAGTATCAGTCTTTTTCATAGGAAAGAAGTGTGCCATCTTGGTAAGCCGATCGACTATAACAAATATTGTATCATGCTTACTTCTGGTCATAGGTAGCTTAGTGATAAAGTCCATACAAATAGACTCCCACTTCTGATTTGGAACATCCAAAGGTTGAAGCATTCCTGGCATCCTCTTCAAATCAGATTTCACTTGTTGGCACTTCAAACATTCATTTACATATTTTCTAATATCCCTCTTCATACACGGCCAAAAGTAAGAATACTTTGTTTTAACATATGTCCTTGAATAACCTAGATGTGTAGAAAAAGGTGCATCATGACAATCATGTAGTATTTTAACTTTTAGTGGAGATTCAGAAGATAAGCATAGCCGATTGTTACAATACAGTGTTCCATCCTGCAAATGAAATTTTTCCTCATACGTCGATCCCCTGTTCGCATTCAAAGCATTCAAAATAGGTGCATAAAAAGGATCCTGTTTTATCTCTTCTTGAATTTGACTGAGAAAATCAGAATTTATTACATAAACAAGATTACACAAAGGTCTCCAACTCAATGCATCAGCAACCTTATTTTCCTTACCAGCAAGATACTTAATGTCAAAATCATACTCGCTTAATAATTCAATCCAACGCTTCTGCCTGTTGTTAATCAATGGTTGAGTGAAGATGTATTTTAGACTTTGATGATCTGTTTTCAATTCAAACTTAACCCCTAACAATAGATGTCTCCAATGCTTAAGTGCATGCACAACAGCAAGCATTTCTAAATCATGAGTAGGATAGTTAAGTTCATGTTTTCTTAGTTTTCTGGACTCATATGCGACCACCATGCCATCTTGTGAAATAACACATCCTATCTGACTACCACTTGCATCACATGCAACCACAAAAGGCTTTCCCATTTCTGGTATTTTCAAAACACAATTCTCAACGACTTTTTGTTTCAATATTTCAAATGAGTTTTGATAGGCATCACTCCATGCAAATCCTACATTCTTTTTAGTTAATTCGGTGAGGGGAGTAGCTATCTTAGAGAAATCCTTAATATGTGCTCTTTCATATTGTACCAACGCAAGAAAACTTCTAACATCCCTTACAGTCTTAGGAATCGGCCAATGAACTATTGTTTTTACTTTATCTTCATCTAAAAGGATTCCTTCTTTTGATATTACTCTTCCTAGATACACAACTTTATCCTTAGCAAAGAAACACTTACTCTTTTTCCCATACAATCTGTGTTCTCTAAGAGTCTGCAAAGTCTTCTTGACATGTACCACATGCTCCGAATCATCTTTAGAGTACACAAATATATCATCAAGGAAGACTAAGATGAATTCATCTAGGTAATCGTGAAAAATATTATTCGTCAAGCACATAAATGTGGCAGGAGCGTTTGTTAAACCAAAAGGTAGAACCGTAAACTCATAGTGACCATATCGTGTTTGAAAAGCCATCTTAGGAATATCCTCTATTTTGATCCTAATTTGGTGATATCCAGATCTTAAGTCAATCTTTGTGAATACGGTCGCTCCACTTAATTGACCTAATAAGTCATCTATGTGAGGGAGTGGATACTTATTCTTAATTGTTCTTTTATTCAACCCCCTATAGTCAATGCATAATCTGTAAGAGCGGTCTTTCTTCTTTTGAAATAAAACAGGCGCACCCCAAGGTGAGACACTCGGTTTTATTAAGCCTTTCTTCAAAAGATCATCTAATTGAATCTTAAGCTCCTTTAGTTCATCAATGTTAAATCTATAGGGTGCTCTAGAATATGGTTCACTCCCTGGATATAGGTCAATGGCGTGGTCAATCTGCCTAGGTGGGGGTATACCAGGCAAGTCTTCTGGAAATACATCGGTATATTCTTTCAAGAGATTTCCTAGGTAATCTGGAATATCTTCGTCATTACCTTCCTGATGCAGATTGTTCACATACACTACAAATGTTTTGCAGCCATCACGTATACCTCTAATTATCTGCATAGCAGAAATAAGAGTAGGCTTAGGATTAAGGACATCACCTAGAATATGAATAGATTCATCATTTAGCTTCACAGTGATCGTTCTTTGTTCACAATTAATTGTCGGAGAATTTTTAACTAACCAATCCATACCTATGATTACATCACTCTGTTTCATCTCAATTACATGGAAGCTTCCAGAAAAGCGTCTATTAGAAAGAGTAAATTCAAGGTTTTCAACATATCCTTTCGTGTAGTGTAATCGTCCATTGGCCATCTCTACATGTCTGGTTATCTGCATATTTAGGGCTATCCCTAGATTCTGTATCAATTTGAAAGATAGAAAACAATGGGTACTACCTGAATCGATCAAAAATCTGGTTTTATGTGTAGAAATCATACCCAGAATCGTGATTACAGAAGCCTTTGGGAAAGAACTAACCACCATGCAACGTAAAGTAGAGTTAGCACACTTACCGCCATCATCTGCTTCCTCAATAATTGTACCCTCCTCGATGATGTTTATCGCTTTTGATTGTGTGGGTCGAAAGACTGCCTTGTTCGGGCACTCATATGTCTGATGCCCTTTCTCCCCGCAACGAAAACACAGAGCAAGTCTTTTTGCCCTCTCAATAAAATTAGGGTCTTGTTGCCACTCAATTGGTTGACGCCTCCTTTGATTTTCCACCGGCCGAGCAGGGTTCTTACCTTGGTCGTTAAAAGATGGAGTTTTCTTTGAATTGTTCATGTTCATTGCAACAGGTCTTTGTGGCCTATGTCCCGTTGCAATGAATCAGCTTCTATTTGCCTTCTGCAAATTGAACTTCTCCATCTTCTCAAAGTTCGAGCCATCGCAACAGCATCAAGAAAATCAATGCATCCAGATCCCTTGACTTGATAGCGAAGTTCCTCACGAAGCCCTTCAATAAATTTACTCTTTAGAGCATTACCACTAACCTCTAATGCATATTTATGAAGACGTAGGAACTTCTCTTTGTACTCATCAACAGATAAGCTATGCTTGTCACTTTCGTGTTGTCGGAAATTGTAGAACTCCATCTTCTTCTCCATATGGTACTGTGGAGAACAATAGCATTTTTCAGCTTGTTCTCTAAATTCCTTCCATAGAACAGGACGAGAACGTGTTCGGGTCTACATATATGAATTCCACCATAGCTTCGCAATCCCACGCAGATGCAGGATCCCAACTTTTGCCTTGGACTCCTCACTAAATTGTCGAAGATCAAAGAAATCCTCTAGTTCTTCAATCCATGCCTCAAGATCTTCGCCACTCTTCTTCTCGCCATCAAAATCATTTAACTTTGCCTTCTTGAAGACTTGGTTAAGGGCAAACTCACCTGGTTCCATATCTTCAGAATTGCATTTTTGTTTTTCGCAAGGTACGCTAGATGTTCCCGCACCTTCATCTATTTCATCGTTCAGCTCCACAAACAAATTTTTTGCTCCTTCTGGTTGCTTTCCCCCTCGTCCTTTGCGCAATTCACCAAGAAGCTTCTGAATAAGCTCCTCTTGTTCACGAACCTTTTGTGTTAGACCTTCCATCGTTCCCGCGGATTGATTCTGCTCTCATACCACTTGTAGAGTTTCCTCAATCACAATCTATCCCCAATCTCAATCTTTCAATTACTCAGAAATAACAGCGGAGAAAAGAACGCAGAGATTGCACAAGGTAAAAGAAAATCTGATGCGGAAGAGTAGAACAAATATGACGCAGAGTAGGAAGAATTCTGATATTATAGATGTGAATCAATGGTTACAATAGCTTTGGACAATAGCTTCTTGATGAAGCCTCTACCTCCCGACCACCCCCGAGCTATCACAATCGCATTCTCACTCGCACTCTCAATCACACTCTCAATCTCACTCTCACTCTCAATCGCACTCTATATCACAAGGTAATTCTCAGATTTCTGTGTGTCCTCCGTGTTGATGCGCAAGCCTTCTTATCTTTTTCCGTTTGATCGCAGCCGTGCCCCCCAAAGAAGTGTGCGATCCACCAAATTTAGAAAAAGTTGAGTTTCTCCAAAACTTTCGCAAAAAGCCATGCGATCATAGTGTACTTCCCTTTTTTTAGCATACCTGTCAAAAATAGCAAAAAAGCACCAAGAAGACATATCCGAAAACATACATAATTAGACATGGTGACACGTGAGCATGAGAATCACGGATTCGAATAAAACGGAACTTTTCAAAGCCCTGTAACTCAAAAACAATGAGAAATTAGGTTAAGCGTGTGAGAGACACTTTTATTCAATTTTTGGATCTACACAATATTGATAGAGACGTCCGAGGTCCAAATCCACCTCCAAATGCCACTTTTGAGCCCTGCAAGGTTTAAAAATCTAGAGAGAGTAAAATCAAGGCATTTTCTTACAATGAACTAAACGTAGGACCCTGAACGAGGTACTTAGAACATGATTCACAAAAATCTCACATAGGCACTTTTATTCTCTTATACTTGCTCTACCTTTCCCTCATACCGAGTTTTCCTTAATTCTTTCATCTTCACCTTCAAAATCCCACTGGAAAACATGATGCAATTAAGGTCTAGAGAGAGAATATGAAACTTGTCAACCCAAAATTTTTCCTACATGCATAAAATGACCTAATTATTCATTCTAAGCATTATCCCCACAATGAAATTCAGAAAGTTCAAAATGAATTATTTCACTAGAAAAGAGGCCTATTACATTCGTGCATAATATCTATCCACTCTTTCGCCTTCTTAACCTCTTCAAATGAAGAAGGCTCCTTTGCCATTGAATCTTTAGTGATGTACACAGAGTGATTTGTGACTAAGATGTATCATATCCTTAACTTATGGGCTTCTTACTTTCTCTCTGTGATCTTCTTAAAACTTGATTGGAAGACTTGGGTAGATCCTCTAATTGCTTGTGTTTGCACTTGCCTCTTCTGAGTTGATGTCCTCTGCTTGATGTTGGTCTTTTTGAGTTAGGATTGGAAACTCATTTTCTAAGTTATATGGTAGTTTAACTTTCCTGCAATCATCTTCAAACCAAGAGCTATTCTCATCAAAGACTACATCCCTACTAACTATGAATGCCTTGTCAATGGGATTATAAAGTTTATAGCCCTTTTGATTTATAGCCCTTTTGATTCTGATCATACCCAATGAATATGCACTCCTCAGCCTAAGGGTCAAGTTTCCCTCTGATTTGTGATGGGATGTCTGCATAGGCAATGCACCCAAATATTTTGCAATGATCCAATGAGGGTCTCCTACCATTCCAAGCTTCATATGGTGTCATACCATCCAATGACCTGGATGGATGCCTTTTAACCAAATAGGTAGCTGTAGAAACAACCTCTGCCCACAAATCATTAGGTAATTTTTTTTCATTTAACATAAACCTAGATCCCTCAACAATTAACTTGTTCCTTCTCTCTGCCACTCCATTCAATTCAGGAGTATACCTAGTTGTTACTTCTCTCTTTATGCCTTTTTCCTGTAGGAATAAATCAAACTCATGTGAAAAGTACTCACCACCTCGATCACACCTGATTCTCTTCAAGCTTCTCCCTATTTGGTTTTCCAATAATGCCAAGTATTTCTTTAAACATGTAAACACCTCATCCTTATGCTGCATAAAATAGAGAACTGTCCACCTACTGTAATCATCAATAAAAGAGACATACTACCTTGATCTTGAGATGGATGGATCTTTGTTGGGGCCCCACACATCAATGTGCACAAGCTCCAAATAGTCTTCATGGATGTATCCTTTCCTATTAAATGGTTGCCTATGAGGTTTGCCAAATTGGCAAGCTCCACATTTGTAGATCATATGCTGCTTGGTCACATTAAGAATCCCACACACACTTTGATCCCAACAAATGTGCTTCAGAGTTCTCTCTTCAATGTGCCCTAGCCTCTTGTGCCATATTTCCAACTCATTTAGGTTTGGATTCTATAACTGAATAGTGCTATGTTCCTTGTGTCTTCAATTTCAAAAGTAAACAATCTACATGACTTTTTCTCTTTGATTATCCTTTTGAATCCTTGTTGGGGGTTTTCCACATATACTCCATGCTTTGTGAGCCTGACTTGTAGACCTTTCTCTACTATCTTCCCAACACTAATTAAATTTTTGGTTATGGTAGACACATACAAAACTTAGCTTAAAAGGTTCATACTACCATCTGATGTCTTAACATTTCCAATTCGCTTGACTGAATGCTTGGTGTCATCACATGTTTGTACCTCATGCTTCCCCTTTGGTTCTTGTAGATTAGATAAGAGTGCTACATTCCCTACCACATGATTTGAACAACTTGAGTCAATCTAAAAGAGATGCTCATCATCTTTACCTTGCTTGGATGTCATGTTCATAATGAGTAGAGAATCCTCTTGAACTTTAGTCTAGTTATTGAAGTTCCTTGTTTGTCTAAAGCCTCCTTGATAGTTTTTATTATCGTAGCTTTGATTGTAGTTGATATTGTAGTTGCCTCAACCATTGTTGTGCCTCCCTCTTGTTTGACCATAGCCTCCTCTGTGGAAGCCTCTTCCCCTTTGGTTCCTTGTTTTTTTGTAATATTCTTTAGTAGTGTGGTTATTGGGAGCACATATGTTGCATGGTGAGTTGTTGTAGGTCTCCCCCTACCTTGCTTACCTTCTATGCCCCTACCTCTAGAATGTCTTGCTCTTCCTACATAATTGTCTTGAGAGGTACTAGCCTCTTAATCTTGTTTCTTACTTTTACCTTTATCCTTAGCTTTATTCTTATCTATATAAAGGGCAGAAGTTTGGTTACCTCTTGAGTTGTCACCATTTTTGTTGCGCTTTGCTTTATGGGTGAAGAGCTGTCCAATCAAGGTGTTGAGATCACGTTTCTACATATCCATGTAGAGATCCATTGTAGTGGTGAAGGATTCCAACTTATCATCAACTTTAATCCCATTGATGATCTTCCTCACTATGTGCTCTTGCTCTATCTCCTCTCCTGTACTTGCGAGTTGGTCTGCAACATCCTTCATTTTGGTTACATAGTCTGCTACTCGTTGCTTTGATTGCTTCTTGAGAGTTGTGAATTCCATCCACAATTGATTCTTCCAAGCTCTTGTGTTAGAGGTGAAGTATGATGAAAGCACTTCCCAAGTCTCCTAGGAGGTTTTATAGTTTCTAACATGAGGTAACAACAAATCAGAGATTGAGTTTAGTAAGTATGACCTTGCAAGAGCATCCTTTGCACACCATGTGGTTAGCATCTCTCGCTCTTCCCTTGTTGGTTGATTCTTGCCCCTGAGAATTGGCATGTCTTCAACCCCTGAGATGTATCCATACAAGCTTCTTCCTTGGAGGTATGCTTGCATCCTTAGAGACCATGTTGAATAGTTGTTCCTTTCCAATTATCAATGATGGTGTCGGGAAGAATCGATTGCTCGGATGATGGATAGGGTCATCCGCCAATTCAGTCGACACACGCTAGGTGTTTGGGACAAACTTAGGTGAATTAAGTATACTTACATACTAGGATAAATGAAGGTTGAAATAACTCTAAGTACTTAATGTATGAAAGATCTAATAAATCTCTAAACGTAACCAATATGAAATGCTTATTAATCAATCCTTCTATGGACTGTATGGTTGAGCTGCCCTATATCCTTCAATAGCCTCTTGATATGAAGGTAAAATTAATGAATCCTCAGTTAAATGTTCTTTAATAATCTCTTCTACTTCTACTTAGAGGTGGCAAAAATAAATCCTCACTATCTTGACGTTCAAGGGATGCAATGGAATATAAAGTTAAAACCCTAGTAAGACAATGATCATAAGATATGGAGACTAAAGATTCCTACATAATTTGATCCTTAATGAATTCTTATACTTCTACTTCTAAAGTTGCATTACCTTTAGATTCAACTAAATACTCTATGGACATTGGCAAGGAAGATCAATTGAAATAGGAAATGAATTAATGAAAATAACAAGAACAGGTTTTAACAATAATATTGCTAATGCTTAATCTTTTTCAATGATAAATTTAGCTAAAATAATGATGATTTCTAATGATTCATATACAAAGAATGTTGTAAATAGCTAGATCAAAAGAAAGCTTCAAAGGGTTTTCATAAGATAGATGGGTCGCTGGATCATATAATTGTCAAATTCTTTTCTCTTTGGCAATGCTCTTTGAACACTTCTTCACTTCAATGTGTGCAAGAAACATTAGGGTACAAGTAAAGTTACAAGAAATCATTGAGAAATTTAAATAAACTTAGAAGACATAATTCACATGTATATATAACATCCTCATACACATGCATATGTTTATGCATACGTTAAAACATTTATATGTGATATATTGCATACTTATGCTAATAAATACCCATGGTAACTTGCTAAAACATATTAACTCCCTTCTCCATATTCATTCTCTTTCAGGTCCATAACATACTAATCATGCTCACACTAATACATATGTTCATATACGCTAATATGTATATTATCTAATTTACAAAAATATTCATTCTCATGCTCAAACACCTATACTCTTGTTAATTTATATCAGTTGTCATGCTAGCATACATGGGAATGCAAACACATATGCTCTAGCATGCTAATATGCATATAAACATTTAGACATGCATTGCCAACATTCATGTTCATACATACTTCGACTTGCATAATTAATTTTCACATCACATACATATGCACGTATGCTCATGCATACATATTAATCACAAACTCTTTATGCTCTTGCTAGTACACATCACCTATATACAAACCCACATATGTATTAATGTATATGTATGCTCAAATTCTTATGAATATGCACATGCACACTTGCACTTATGTAAACATATTTTTATGCATATACATTAACAATAAAACACATTCATGTCATACATACATATGCATACAATAAAGATACATTCATGCACTTTAACACACATCCTAACTCAATTAATAAACTTATACTTATGATAATACTCACTCACATGCATATGACATACATGCATTTAAATGTCAAACACAACTCACACAAGTCCATATGTACTTATTCACATGCATTTAAACATACAATCACTTTTACAAACTTAATTAACTACAAAATAAATTAATTACTTATATTAATTCCTTCTCTATCTCTCTTTCTCTATCTCTAACAGTCTCTCTCTCCTCTCCATTACATTCTCTTTCTCCCTGAGCCTTTCTTTCTTCCTCTTTCTTCCTCTCTCTTTCTTTCTTTCTCTTTCTTTCTTCCTCTCTCGCTCTTTCTTCCTCTCTCTCTACCTTTCTCTGCAACTCCAGCCACGCTGTCTCTTATCGAGAGTCATTTAGATATATGGTCCATTTTCTTGCATCCGACTGCTGTGAGTCCCCCACCATGGGAAGCTCTCCCTCTGCCACATCTCTTCTGGCTTTCCTCAATGCTGCACTTGTGGGAGGGGGGAGAGTGAGTAAATTAACACAAAAAAATCTTTCTCTCTTTACTGTTGAAGGTGCCGGTGCACGTATTGTTGCCTGCCAATAGAAGCAGAAGGTGGGGGGAATAAAAAATTAAGTACTCTCTCTTTCCTTACTTGAAACATTTCTCTGTCATCGTAGCCGTTAGGGTGTACTACCCCCTCTCTCTCTTTACCTATGCGTGTGACAGGTGCTAGGGTATATTGTCCCCTCTCTCTCTCTTTACCTGCACGTGTGACAACTGCTAGTCAATAGACACCATTCTCTCTTAGCTTTTGTTTAATTGCACACTCATTAGAGGCTCTATCTTCTCTCTCTCTAAACACTCTTCACGTGCTGCGTGTTAATAGCCGATGGCCTCTCTAAATTATCAAGATGAGAGGAGATGAAAAATTAACTCTTCGTCATCCTCTCTCTCAATATCGAACCGTACTCGCTTTAACAATTAATATAGAGCTGAAAGGAGGAGATAAAAATGTTGAACTCAAATGCATGGTTGCATGCCTATTGAGGAAGAAAAAATCTCTGCTAAACATAAAAAGCAAGAAAAGAAGAAGAAAAATAAGTACCTGCAAGAAACATTAGGAGAGAATAGAGCGAAACACACATATTTATACATACTCAACACATTTGTATACCACTCCTTTAATTTTTACTTTATTTATCATCCATACTTTTTCATTCTTTCCTTCACCACACTTTTATTTCTCTTTTCTCTGACAACCACATTTTAATATCCTCATTCACACACCATTCTTTCTTCTATCCACCTTTTTCACTTTGTTTGCACATCTTTTATGAACCACTCTTTAATTACTCTCTCACACACACCACTAATTATTTATCTTATTTAATTATCATTTTAATTTAATTAACCTTATTTTTTATAATTTATTAATTCATTTAATTTAAGCTTACATTAAGGGTTTAATTAATTAACTTAATGTTTACAAACACTTTTCAATTAGCTAAATAACTCATAATTTAATTAAGATTATATATATATATATATATATATATATATATATATATATATATATATATATATATATATATATATATATATATATATATATATATATATATATATATATATATATATATATATATATATATATATATATATATATATATATATATGTGTATATATATATATATCATTTATAAATGAATTTAATTGACTATAAATATTTATTTCTTAAATCAAATGTTTTCACCCATTAGATTAATGTTAATATGTATTCACACTCAACCTTACACACACAAAGACACTTAGAAACCCTTAGGATCCCTAATAACTATCTACCTAACACTAACATTCTGACATAAATACACAAATATCAGCCTAGGATATTTAGACTTAGTACACAAATAGATATATTCAAAAACAAAATGTCATTGCTAATATCAATTTCTTTTCTCATGCCACCTTACTAAGGAGATCTAGATAGATGTTTCATGAATGTTTCTAGTCCTCCATAATCCTTTACAAGAGATCTTGACTGAAAGATCGATAAACCTAAATTTATTGCGCAAAACAAGTCTATAATTGATTCAAATGGAAAACTTGATAGCCAACTTTCCCTTCTCCAACAAAATATCCCTTTAGATATTCAATATTTACATCAATGGAAACTGGTTTTAGAGCATTTTTTTTAAAGAAAGCTCATATACCAGTTTAGAAGATCTCAAACTTCTCAAAAGAAACAATTATTATTGCAAAACCATATGTCTCCGTGTACGGTACGTCCAAGTAACCTTTTCTCTGACGTTTCCAAATACTAGATTCTCTAAGTACCACATTAAGGAAATATTGATAGTTTGAATTGTCGCGTTAATTAGATTTTAGATTTTCATTTCAATAAAGGAGCTTTCAAAGAAGACTAAAGAAACGTGAAGTCAATTATTTGAACGATTCCTTAGCCTCGGGGTCTCGATTCCACGCAAACAATTGATCCTTTTGTATTACTTTTCATTATCTTTTTCATTTTATCATAGTTGCTCCTCCTTTGTCTCGTCTTCTTTCAGACAAGAAAATTTGCCCCTGTTCTTTTATATATAATTTAGCATTTAGGAAATTTCCAATGCTTTCTACAGACAAGAAAAGGCATACATATAGGTATAGAACGATAGAGAGAGAGAGGCGAGACTAAAGGAAACCAAAAACCAAATACTCTGCTAATTGACCGCCTGCTCATGCTATTAGAAAGAAGACATGACAGGCAGCGCAAGGGATGATGCCTCTACTTTCTCTGTATAAGGAGATGCGATAGAATTGACAGAGTAATGTTTATTAAAAAACCTTTGCCGAAGAAAAGAAAGAAGGCACGGCACGTGAAAAGTTGGAAGAAGACCCGAATACGTGATGCTCACTTGCAAAGCCTGCAGTTTAAGCTCGCTGGAACTGCACGACTCGCTGAATGCGTAAGAGACGGTCCTATCGAAATATAGATGCGACGCACGTCGACCTAGTACAGATTGATTTTTCGAATTGGGCGCACAAGCCACGAGATAAATTCTGTCGAAGAAGAAAATACATCTGCGCGGAAAGGACAACTGTGCAGTTCTTTAAAAGCTCTCTCTCTCATGCACGCTTTCTTTGACTGCAAATAGACCCATGACTATAACTGGATAAATAAAGAATATTTTGAATGCACTTCGGTCATTGAGTGAACTTGTTTAGTGTGAGTCCTGGATAAGTAAAGAATATTTTGAATGCACTTCGGTCATTGAGTGAACTTGTTTAGTGTGAGTCCTGCAAGACAAACACACAAGCACACGCGCAACAGAGTATATGCGTGCTCCTTGATCTCAAACATTAAAACAACTGCCTTACATTCTCCGGGGTATACAGTCATTTTTTACATTGTTCGTTTTTTCATATACGGAAGAGTATTCACCGTGTCTCTAGACGCAAAAAGGATAAAAGACGCTTGCCTGTAGGGAGGAATGCAAATCTCGATAATATAATGGGCCGACTATATCTCGATAATATAAAGGGATGCTGCACACGTGAGCTCGAGTTCATTGAGTTTCGTTTCATCATCTCTCTCTCTGACGTAACCATGACTTGCTGATAATGTATATATTGTATTGCGGAACATGAAATTATATTTTTGAAAACATGTCTGTCTATCAATGATGGAAGAGCACTCGGACTCAACTCCGTATTCATCAAGCATGTTCCATTCGAAACTCTGTTCGTCTCGTAGAATGGCTCAATCGGTCCATCAAATGCACCTGAATCCTTATGCAGTTGATACCAGATAAGGTTCTGGTTTTCATTCTCCAATACGAGGGAAGATTATTGAATGATGTTTCCTAAGCGCTTTACGATAAGAATAACTTATTTACAAAACTATTTTCTAAACATGAACATTGGTTAGTGAATATATTATGCTTTCACTCTCATGAATATATATTGCTTCATTTTCCAGAGTACTATATAAATCATAAATCCCTCTAGAATATTACTCTGTATGTACCAGCAGAAATGAATCCGCATAAACTATGCACAGTTTTTCTCTACGAATGCCGTAACAAGCATGTAACTCGAAAAAAGATTATGTGATTCCTTAATCATTTGAAGCTGTAGAAACAAAATATGTATACGTATTTTAAGTGTTCAAAGGCATACGAAATCTATTCTAACGTATATCAATGAAACTTTTTTAATAAAACCGAATATCAACAGATCTACATGAAAGAATGTGTTTTATCTATCGTAGCAGTTTATGACGCAGTGGATGAGATGTTGCTTACGGAAAGTACATATTGTGCGATAGAATCACACGACTAGAATGACGTACATAAAAACCATATGACTTCATGTACGTATTATGTATTTGGATGGCATGATTAAACAAATGTGATTTACTTTTCTCGAGTCCGTTTTTTAAGAATAAATAAGGAATACAATAAGGGAATCTTTGGGATGATATTTAGTCTCGTGTTGATTGTACATGAAGCAACCAAGGATGCATGTAGAGATTCCCATCATTGATGGTTATAATAAATAAAGCTTTAATCATTGCAGTTTTGAATATACTCAATATTGCATTCAGAACCAAGCCATCCTAGCCTCAACATTCTATCTTACGACATCTACTTTTCTTTGGCATCATTTTTTGTGGCTTCATCTGACACGACGCATGGTTATTCCATGTCTTTGCATCTTCACAAAGTTGAACTTATTTTCTAAGCCTTTGAGCTACAGTCCTTCTCAACGGATTTTTGTATATCGTCCTTCATGCCTTTAAGCTTTCGAGCTCCACCCATATCAAGAAAAACAAAACCAAGAGCCTAGATACCCGAATGCACCACATTTTAGCGTGGACAATCCATTCTTCAAGATCAGGTCAAAATCAGCGCTACCTTTGAGTAATAAGGTCATATAATTCGAAAACAAATGTATGAAAACGGAATTCCTTAACCTGAAAAGGTGAGAAAATGGACATTCAGAATTAACTTTACCTCTGCATTTCTCCCCTACAATTCCTAGTCATGGACGCTCATAGGAAAATAGAAAACTCAACTTATTAACAGGATCACTTAAACCCCATGCAAAATACCTTCCTCAAAAAACACGTTATGCAAAAGTGATGTCCCCTTAGCCCATTTCCGGTCTTATCAACAAATGTTGACCTAAATGGATGAGCACTAGCATTCATGACATATAAGCACACATCAGAACAACTAACAGAAGAAAAAATAAACACAGTATGATCATAACTACTACGCTTGAAGTAATGATATCAAATGTACAAGATGATCATATGCTGCAAATAGCTACCTAAATGCGTAAGAGACGGTCCTATCGAAATATAGATGCGATGCACATCGAACTAGTACAGATTGATTTTACGAATTGGGTGCACAAGCCACGAAATAAATTTTGTCGAAGAATAAAATACATCTGCGCGGAAAGGACAATTGTGCAGTTCCTTAAAAGCTCTCTCTCTCTCTCCCATGGACGCTTTCTTTAAGTGCAAATAGACCCATGACTATAACTAGATAAATGAAGAGATGTGTCCAAATGTCAATTCCTGTCTTCTGAACAAGTCAAAGCCTCTTCAATACCCACTTTCGGTGGAGCTTCCCAATCTGCCGTATTTCCTGTATGGATTTCTTCGAGAAATCGTTTCACCGATCACTCGCTCGATGGCCTCAAGAGGGGATGGTGGGGGGTTAATCTACGAGGGTGCTCAACACTCTTTCAACGCACGATGGCACCCACAAATTTGCGTTGGAACGGACTTGAACCAGGTCCTCCCCTCGAAGATCTCCCTAAACTATGGCAAGGGTAAGATTTGGGTACAGGAGATTACCTACAAGAATTTGCCCAATACGTGCTCCCATTGCAGGCACCTGGTCATAGGGTCAAAGATTGCCCCTTGAAGCAAAATACTAATAAAACAAGCTTAAACTAGATGAGGCCCCAGATCCTCTCCCTCAAGTTGGCACTCGGGGTCATTCTCCTCCGATGAAGGAAGCAGAGGGCACTCGTGTTGTCGAGACAGATTCAGAAGGGTTCACCGAAGTAAAACATAGGAGGAAAGTTACTCCTCGAAGATCATTAGCAAGGAACGTTACGACCACTCGTCCTTCGAATAACATGTACTGCAACCTAGAAAAGGAGATTAATCAGATCCACCTCCTAGGCATTAACCTTTACGAAGAAGGAAGAATAGAATCGACACTTGGACTTCCCTTGACTCCCTCTCACATAATGTTTTACTTTGTGGGGACTTCAACATTGATGAATTTCCTGAGGATCATTGGAATAACAAACGGAAAATTATCGAGGGTCAGGAGAAAGAGATATGGGATAAAATCAAGCTCCATCTCCACCTGGGGTTCTCCTGGTCTAACCTCCAATTGGGGACTCTCTAAGGAAAGAAAGACTTGATAGATGTTACCTCAATCAAAACACCATCCTCCAGTGGGGTACTCCTTCGATTTCCCAAAACATGGACCCGAATTTCTCGAACCACTACCTGATTACTCTTTCTTTCAAACCGAGTCCCACGGTCCGAAAAGCTCCTTGGTTTCATGCTTGCCAGACATTGTTTTCCCTCCCCTCTGTCCACCAAGAAATTTTTGCAGTTAGGGCGGAGGCCTCTTCCTATAGTAATGAACCGGCAAAGTGTTGAAGAAGCTCAGTGGAAAGGACTAGACAAATTTTGATCAGGACTCATAAGACGATAAGAGATATATGGAATAAAAGGAGAGAAACGGTGTACCAGAGGCTCTCACGACTTGAAGAAGAAGTAAACAAAGGTAAGTGTAGCGCATCCATCCCTCTCTCTTTCTCTCTCTCTCTCCATCTCTCTCTCTCTCTCTCTCTCTCTCTCTCTCTCTCTCTCTCTCTCTCTCTCTCTCTCTCTCTCTCTCTCTCTCTCTCTCTCTCTCTCTCTCTCTCTCTCTCTCTCTCTCTCTCTCTCTCTCTCTCTCTCTCTCTCTCTCTCTCTCTCTCTCTCTCTCTCTCTCTCTCTCTCTCTCTCTCTCTCTCTCCTCCCCCGCCACCCCCCCGCTGACCCGCCCGCAACCGCCGCCCCTCCCCGCAGCTTCCCCCGCCCCTCCCCGCCACCACCCCCGCAAACCCCCGCCCTACCCCCCGCTGACCCGCCCGCAACCCCTGCCCCTCCCCGCAGCTTCCCCCGCCCCTCCCCGCCACCACCCCCGCAAACCCCCGCCCGCTCCCCCTCACAACCCCGCCTGGCCCCCGCTGCCCCCCGCAAGCCCCCCCTCAGCCCCGCCCCGCAGCCCTCCCCGCGCCACCCTGTAGCTCCCTCCCACCCCGCAGCCCACCGCCTCACCCCCGCCATCCTCAGCCCACCACCCTCAGCCCCCTCCCCTCAGCCTCCGCAAGCCCCGCCCCTCAAACCCCGCAGCCCCCTCCCCTCAGCCCCCGCAAGCCCCGCTCCTCAGACCCCGCCACCCCCCACCTCAGACCCCGCAGCCCAATGCAATAACACACACACACATGGCCACAGTTTTTGGGAAAGAAAAGTGTCTCTAAGCATAATATGGACCCACCAATACCCACAATCTCATAAACTAAAGACAATCAAGGCATTTGGCAGGGTGTGATAGGTGCAGATAATAGTGAAAGAATACATCGAATCATGGACTATGGTTGATTGATAGCATTACCAACAACAAGGATTGATCTGCCATCATAAAGGCACAACATCCAAGTATGGATACCATTCTTGTCAGGACATTGTTGGATTGGATGAGCGGTACCATATGTGTCTGAGCGATGAGGGAATGAAGGTCTTACTTGAGGAAGTGTGGTGTGAACTAGAGCAGAACGGGTCAACACGAAATGGGTAGCAAGAATTCCTATGTTCAACAAAGATTCATCAAGAGCATTACCTTTGATAGAACTTTTCATCACCACTAAGCAAGTAAGGGATCTCAGAGGCATTACAATCTCACGGGCAACACAAAATAAAGATATCGGCTCGCATGCAAAAGTTACAGTTAAAAGTAGAGGTGAAGAAATGACTGTTGCCGCCAACCATTTATGACGACTACCTATTTTTGTGGATCCAATTCAAATTAAATGGAATCCTTGATCTACCCCTTCAACTTTGGGCAATCCAGCGGCGCGTGATCAGTGGACGTGAGGATTCGGCAAGGCCTTCTTGGCCTATTGGAGCCTATAAAAACAATGGATTTGTGCTCATTTGGGGTACAATTTTTAGAGACACATTAGTTGAGATACACATTTGTATAAGTGCATACAGAAGTCCTCTCTTGGCACTTGTGGCTTCAAGCCTACTGTAGGAAGTCACTCTGTAGTGTGATTATAGAGCGTGGGCTTCCCAGTGCAGGGCTAATAGCACGATAGTGTGAAGAAAGTGACTTGGTTGTCTTTCTCTGTGAGTTAGTGTTATTGTTAAGCTTTATTCTCTAGAGAAATTCTCCACCATTTGTATTGTTCTATGTTAATCTGCATATAATTGGCCCATTGAGTTGATTAGAAGATTCCGCTATATTGATGTTATTTAATTTTAGGGTGGCATATTAGCCCTGAGCATGAACTTTTGAGCATCACTTTGACCAATCTTGTAATCAACTAATTCGAATCAAGAAGTGTATGGTCTTCCTTGGTCATTTATTGTTAATATTTTTTGGAGTATTTACAACTTTGTGCAGTCATTTACATCTCCCTGCTCTCAGAAATGTTAAAAGGTATACTTCCTTAAAGAGAACCCCCCTTGAGTAGGCGACGTACTGGAAGTGCCTATTCTTGCTCTTAATAAAAGGGGATACCCCAGTACCTCCTCTACATAGGTCTAGGTCTTTAGGATTAGGGTTTTAGGGTTTTAACACATGCATATAAATATCTACACATATAGAAATATACACACGTAATACATGTACACGTACACATGTATATACATAGGCAGACACACATATACATGTGTTCTAGTTGTTGTTTATAAATATCATGTGAATGTGTCCCATTTCTTTGTACACAATTCATGATTCATTTTGCTCAGGTCTTTTGTATTTGATAGTATGTTTTGCTTTATCAAATCATTCTTTTGTTGCCTGTCATACATGTCACATGTAGTTGGGTTTTTCTTGGGCAGAGTGGATTGTCTTTTGCTACACAACAGCATGGGAATGTTGCTGTAGCAAGAGACAACACACTCTGCCCAAAAGAATTTTGCAGATATGGTCGTCTGTATAGGCGACGGTATAAGCAACGGTATCCCCACGCACATACCGATGCTTATACTGTCTATTTTGCCCAGGGGCATACCATGGCTTATACCGTTGGTTATACTGACGCATATACCGACGCTTATACCGTCGCTTATACCGACGCATATACCGACGCTAATACCGATGCTTATACCGACGCTTATACCGACGCTTTGGTTCCAATGCCTACACCGACCCTTACACCGACGTCGAGGCAAAATCGCGCCCGTTCATTTTCCTCGGTAGAACCCTCGGTATACCCCTGATATGTTGTAGTGTATGCCTTCACATATCACTTTTTTGCCTTTGCAAATTTTCAAATTCTAGAGAAAGAATAAAATAATGCACTTATGTACCATCAACTAATGGTAGAGCAAAAAAGGTATGTAAAGCATGATGAAAAACGTTTTTGGAGAAAAACGTCTATTTTCCTATGCATACTCTACCTTTCTCTTATATAGCATTTTTCTCAATTATTTCTTCTTCATTTTCAATTCACAACTAGAAAACATAATCAAGATAAGAATTAGAGAGAGAATATATAAGTTTTCATCCCTAGATATTGCATATATGAATAGAAATATGTAAACACGCATTCTAAACATTGTCCACATAATGTTTAACACAAAGTTCAAACTTAATTTTCTCAATATCTTAAGTCTTACTACACATGTACAGATACAAATGCACGAACATAGAAATAGAATTATCTTATCTTCTATAATTAGTATGATCTTTTATAACCTAATCAAACATACAAATAGATTTGTCTTCTCTTTCTAGTATGGGTTTTTATATATACATTATATGTTTTACGAAATTAGAATGTATTTTTCATATGTAAGCCCTTTTTCAAGATAGAATAGAGGCGAGATAGAGGAGGTTGGGAGATGGCAACGAGTTCCACCAAGCTATGTTTCTGCTCTGTTGTTGAGCCCGTTCCTTCATGCAAGGTTTCGGGGTTTGCAATTCACTTCTCCTCCTTATTCTACTGGTCGCTTAGGAAGCTTCCTTTGGTGATCATTCTTCCCACTCCTTTGCTCTCCCTTGAGAGGGGGGACATGGAAAATCGAGCAAGTCTTGCTACTGATGGCTCATCCATATGGAGCTCTAATCTAGCGGGGGGGGGGGGGGGGGAGGGGGGGGGACTCAAGAAGGTCAATGCTCAAAAGATATGGCTCCATATGGTATGATTGAAAGATCCCAATTAGCTACCTGCCACTCTCCTCCCAACCTTAAATAGCCCTTGCCCTTGGCACCTCTAGATCTTATCTAAGGTCCAAACACTCCTCATATGGCCACTCTGAGGAGATGGAATAACCTTGAAGATCCGTGCTAGAGCCTTGGCTCCTCCGAGCTCCTCATATAGCCACTCTGAGGAGATGGCCATATCTTGAGATAGGAAGATCCAAATTAAAAAATTCAAAGTGCTATAGATTCCTTGCTTCAAGAGCTTTCTAGTGATAGGTTATTTGATAGTTTTTGAATAGATATGAGGATCTGTACAGAGCTTGGAAGTTGACTGAATAGTATCGTGAGGGAGTCTTTAGGCATGAATGAATTCTTATTTCTTTCATAGATGTTTTTGGACATGGTTCCTTTTCATAGGAGATAATTTTCCTTATACTTATCTTCATTTAGGATCATAAAGAACATATCAAATCTTAAATTTCTTATAGAAATTGAAGTAGAAGAAAGGAAGAGGATCTTGTTCATAGCTACTTTATTAGGATGCATTAGATATTGAAATTCTTCATTGATTGATTTTGTTGAATGCGTTTATGATTGAATAAAGATTGAATAGTTAGTTCTACATGGGCGTTCATGAATGCATTTATTATTATTATTCTTCATTGAAATTCAGTTGTATGAATTTGAAGATACAATTAGTATTACAACTAGTTGTTTACAAGAGAGTGAGTGGATGTATGCATTGAAAGAAAAATATGATTTTGGTAATCTATGGACATTAATTTGCATGCACTCACCAAAAAATTTGTCCTAATAATCAATTTACATATACATATAGTTCTATTGATTTAAGCATTTAGAATTTGCTATATGTGTTTTGTTAGAATATAATTTGCTTGTTGTAAATAAATAAATTCATGATGAATGATTTGTTGCATATGAATCTTTTTATTACTCATGTAACCATATTTGAGCATATCACTTCATTATATGGTTTTATTATAGGTGAGTTAGCTCTGATACCAAATGAAAGATCCCAATTAGCTACCTGTCACTCTCCTCCCAACCTTAAATAGCCCTTGCCCTTGGCATCTGGCACCTTAAATGGATCCGGATCAGGTATCCACAATTAGATCGAGGCTAATCAGTATTTCTCAGATGTTTTTGAGACTTTTTTACGTGATAAAGAAATTCCAATACAACAGATCATGTAAAAACATTTCAATGCCATGTAAATAGATCACGCTGGAAAAGTTTTAATGCCATGTTGTGCTCGAAGAGCTGCCATAGAGAGCACATATGAAACCTCTTTCTCTCTTCAAGAAGTCCTAGAGTGGGAACGTTGAAAACCCATTTGCCTCCTCCTTTGGTCCAAAAGGTGACTTCATAAACCTGGATCTTGCAGCGTGCTTTGCATTGCGAAAGGTTTTAATTATGGTTACGCATACACGTTGCCCAAGGCTTTTCTTGATTTGGACTCAGTCCAGTTGACTCTCTTCTTGGATATATATATTATCCGTAAACAAAAACTCTCCGTCAACTTCAAACGATCTCCCCCCCCCCCCACAGAATAAAGAGTAAAAAATACTTCTCTCCGCATTAAACACGAAACAATTTTCCTGGTTGAGATTGGCAAGATAAGAAGAAAATGGATGCTTGTGAAGGGCATACAAGGATTCTATTCGAGCTTTGTGCCCTTTTCTGCCTTGTATTTTTCTCTTTCTTAATTTAAATTTTTTTTGTTAGAGGAAAAAAACGATTTATATGATAACGATCAATCAGTCGATCATTTAAATCTAAAACCCAAATAAAAGCCGATTCATATAGAATATCAAGAGAAACATCTGTCACTCATCTATGCGGAAATATCCGTCCTTCCAAGAATTTTCCCCTTTTAGACACCATTTAGTGTTCACGTTAGAGAGCACCAAGATGAAAAAGAAATGGGCCTCCGATGGAAGGGATGAAACGCTTATCCACTTTCTTCTTAGTGCCCTCTAATTGTCGTTTCTTTTACCTTTGTGCCGTTCATAATTTAAAGTGCGCATATGCACGCACACACACACACACATAAAAAACAAAAACAAATACAGAAATTGAAATAGAAAACCATCTCAACATAGACACACTCTCTTTTCGCTTATGAATCACAAACTATCCCATCATAAGAATTTTATTGCTAGGTTACATCGTTTCAAAATCGAGAATCTACAGTACACTGCGAGTAAATGTATAAAATTATTGTGTGTTTTATTCTTGTGTGACTCATTTGAAAGGTCAATTTTGAGCATTTCCATTGTTAATTGGGTGTCCATGTCATGAGATTTTATGGACGTATTGCGTTGTATGGAAAAATAATCCATGAACACTATTGGAGCCTTTTGACCTCGGCCAATATGGAAACATTGAAATTCATAGGAACCACATTTTATGATTAAGTCGCCATAATGCTCAAGTTGCGTTTGATGTAGTTCCTGAATGGAACATGGGATGCCTTATGTAAGCGTGCATAACTGAGCTTGAAATTTTCCTTGATGTCTCCGAAATGAGTATATTTGTGCATTCACTATGTCACACATTCACAAATAAATGGCAACTCCTCTCCTTATGGGCATGAGGGGAACCTTCGGTGACTGCTCCACCTAAGGGGGTCCCATGGAAAACAATGGAGCTCAAAAAAGGTTCCAAACAAGCTATGAACAAGGACAAGAATGATAGAAGCAAAGAATATTCGAACATCAAGCTTACACTATGCTTGAGGTGGATTTGATCTACATCAAAAGTTGTTGCTTAGATTACATAGAAAAAATATTCATTCAGGCGTTCTTTTACTTATGCTCATTTATTCAATTTTTCTAAAATATTTCCCACGGATCATTTACCATTGAGAAGTCATAGAGATTTACACATGTGAAAGGATAAAATAAAATCCAAATTCCACGAATATTTGGTTTCTGAGTGGCAATCAATCAATCAATGTATCACCTAAAAGTAGATCAAATTAGATCTTCACTTTTCCTAGGTTGTAGGAAAGTGAATTGATTCCCTCCAACAACTACTCTTGACTTCATTTGATATCAAAATCCACTTTAAGAATTCATGGAGCACTTCAAGAGTCTGTATAAATACTGCAAATCACTTGTACATTACATGGGAGAAATATAGATACACTTGTGGGCATCATTGTCTTGCTCCTTTGTTTTTCTACATCATCTTCTTCAACAACAGTAAGCTTCTAGAGGTTGTTGCTCTCTCTCCATAGATTCAAATTGGATGCATTAACACTCCTTCAAAAGGTATTCATGTCTTGCTTATTTGTATAAATATTCAAAGCATTTGGTTAGTAGATTGGAGAAATTTTAGTTTTTCAATCCCTAGGTCTATCTCTACACATTCCTGAAAATATAAAAGGTACCACTATTGAGTGTCTGGTTCATTCCAAAAGCATATTTTTCTTATTTCTTGTACTCTTGTGCATTCTATACACTTAAATCTATGTGTATCACTCCTCCAAAAGGATCATTTCGAATTTGAATCATGTTGGCCGCTATGAGCATTTGAAGTTGATTGTCTCATCCAAAGATATTAATATTTTTTAGCTAATCAATGTGCAAACCTATTTCTTTTGTATCCACTCTTTATCCTTGATGGTTTAAAGTACATAGTGCATTTTATTGCACATATTGCATGCTTATAATTTTGAGTCTTCATAAGCTCAATGGCTGTTGTTGTGTGACTTGGTTGGACTGATCTTGGTTGTTGCAACTCACTTTTCTACCTCCTACAAGTTTCTCCAAGTTTTTTTAATGGTATCAAAGTTAGATCAAGATGGGTGAAAACGTCCCCCCAATGATTGAGAAGCTCAAGCAACACAAGTATGTGGCTTGGGAAATTAGAATGGAGGCCTATGTGCAGGGTACAAATATTTATGTAATTGTAGGAGGTGATGAAGTTATGCCTATTCCAAGATCCAACGGAGGACCTACACAAGAGGAGACAGATAAGCTCACACTTTGGTGCATAGGAAATGCTGAAGCAAGGTCATACATACTAAAATCTATCTCTTATTTTTTGTTACCACATTTTAGAGGATGTAAGACATTGTAAGACACTTGGGATGCCCTAGAGACTTTCTTTGCTGCTAGTATCAAAGCAAGAAAGAATCATCTTTGGAACCAACTCAAGCAAATGAAGAAGATACCTAAACAAACCACCATAGAGTTTGTTACCACAGTCAAAGAGGTTGCGGATAAGTTAACATCCATTGGAGAGCTGATTGAAGAAGAGGCTACCATGAGACAAATTCTCAATGTGATTTGAAGTGATAAGCAATCACCATCCTCCATCAGAGCTTATGATCTCATTGTGGATGTGCATTCAGGAGATCCTGTACATGAAGAATCACTGCTTCAAATAAATCTAAGCCACAAAGAACGTAAAGAAGATGATCATTTGTCCTACATAGATTCAAGATGTTCAAATCATGTTGCAGACAACATTGCACATCTATTATATTTAGAAAGTCCAAAGCAAAGATATGAAGTTCAAATAGGGGATGACACAAAGCACAATGTGGAGAGGATTGGTAATGTCAAAGGTTCCAATGGCAAGACAAACATTCTTAGTAAGGTTCTCTTTGTACCCACTATAAATAGAAACCTAATAGGTGTAGGCCAACTAGTTGAAAAAGGCTTGCAAGCTAGGTTCACCCAACATGGAGTATTTATGGTATCCACGTCAAGGCTTTAAGAAGATAGCTAGAGATTAGAAACATGGTAGGCTCTTTACTTTTGACGTAGGAGAAACCAGGAAGATAACTAAGTTATCTTTTGAGTCTAAAACCCTAAGTGAGCTTGAGCTTTTGGCATAAGAGACTTGTTCATGTGAATGAAAGAACCTTGAAGGATATATATGGAGGGATCAAAGTGTTCTTGCACTACAAAACATATCACAACAACACATAATGGACTGGTGATGCATATTGAATTCGAACGGCGCAAAGACAACCATTCAACCACAAAGGCTACACCCACAACAAGGTATTGGAATTAGTACATAGAGATGTATGGGGATCAAGGCAAGAACCTTGATTCGCAAGGGAAAGGTATTATGTCTCATTTATTGATGACCATAGTAGATGGACTAATCTATATTTTATCAAGAGTAAAAATGAAGTATTTGATTGCTTCAAAAAATATCGAGCACATGTGGAGAATCATACAGGTAGATCACTCAAGAAGATGAGATCTGATGGAGGGGGAGAATACGTCTCCAAAGAGTTTGATGCGTTCTTGTAGGATAAAGGTATCAAATAGGAAGTGACTATCACATACTCTCCTCAACTGAATGGAATTGCATAGAAGAGACACAAGACATTGGTTGGATCATCCAGAGAAACGCTTGAAGATTAAGAGGTTGACACAATATCTATGGGTAGAGGCTATTTCACTTGTTTTGTACCTTTTCAATAGACTACCATTCCAATTAGTTGAGCATATGATTCCTTATGAAGCATGGATGTAAGAAAACCTAGTCTTGAAGATTGAAAAGTGTTTGGTTGTGTATCTTATGTTCATGTACCATAAAAAATAAGAGGTAAGCTAGATGAAATTGGCTATGAATCAACTCAAATGGGTTACATGTTCTATAATCCTTCAACCATGCAATTCATTACAAGTAGAGATGTTGTGTTTGAAGAACACAAGTCTTGGTATGATTTAGACAAATAAAAGGTAAGTCTGCCATGTGATCTTGGTTCTAATTGTCATCAATTTGGAACCAAGCACGATACACTACTCCATTACCCAAGAAGTGATACAAATGATGTCCAAGATGAAAGGGAAAAGGATTACAAACTATGGAAGTCAAGAGGCAAAGCAAAGATGCAGAAGTGTGAAGGATGCTCTAAGCAAGCTCCTAGAAGATCAACAAGAGAGAAGAAACAACCAGAAAGGTATGGATATGATTCCATGTTGTTACAAAGCATTCAATCTACATGGCAAAAGACTCAGTTTTTGAGGAATCCTCAACCTATGAAGAGGCAAAGGGAAACCCAAATTGGGAAAAAGCCATGAAAGAAGAACTAGATGCATTGAAGGAGATGGACACTTGGGATTTGGTTCCAATGTCATCCAACCAAAAGATCATTGGTTGCAAATGGGTGTATAAAGTTAAGAGAAACTCAGATAGATTTGTTTGCATATACCAGGCAAGATTAGTTACCAAAGGATGCTCATAGAAGCATGGTATAGACTATGGGGAAACATATTCAATAGTTGCAAACATGACTACAATCAAAACATTGATAAGTGTAGCTCCTGCAAGAAATTGGAGAACTCAACTTGATGTAAAAAATACATTTCCAAATGGTTGGATACATCAAGAGGTATACATGTCACAACCTCAAGGTTTTAAAAACCCTAATCATACATCTTATGTTTGGGGGCTCAAGAAAACATTGTATGAATTGAAAACAAGCTCCACGAGCTTGGATTTAGAGGTTGGTTACATAACTTCAAGATCAAGTGTTCAAACCTTGCACCTCATATCCATCTCTATTCATCAGAAGGGATCACAATGAGGTTATCTATCTATGTGTATATGTAGATGATATTATTGTGATAGGTGATGATCTAAATGGCACTCAAAGGATCAAGAGATACATACTAGAAGAGATCAAAATCAGTGAATTAGATGAGCTCACATATTTCCTAGGTATGCGAGTGATTTATAAAGATGAAGGGATGTATCTAACTTACATAAGATACATTCAAGTTCTACTTGTTGTATATTATTGAGCAATGCATTGTTAAAGTGTTATATTCTTGATGTATTAATGTGTTTTTGATGTTTTTGATATAGCACTTGAAGGTTCGTGAGGAGCCTGCAAGGCATGGAAGGGTGGATATCAATAATCCGAATAATTATTATTTAGCTTGTAAATAAACCTGCGTAGAAGGTTCTATTGTTAGAAAAGTAATGGTTAGAATAAGGGTCGTTGTGGTCCGCAGTTTTTGTTATTCAAAGCAAGGGCTTTCTGTAAAAGTTACCAACTTTTAGTTTCATGTTTGCTTTTCGAAGCCGCCCTCATGTAACCACTCTTTTTGACGTAATCAAAATTCCTATAAATACATGCACTCTGTGGACTGTCAAAACAGAGTGCATGGGGGGAGATTGCACCCAATCTGCGTAGTGTCTCGTCTCTTGTTGCGTCTATTTGTCTGTGTGTTTTCAACATCCATAATCTCAGTATGCACGTGAGCAAGATCCGTACAACAGTGGTATCAGAGCTCTGCACGCGTCCATACGGAGGGTTCTGTTTCCGTTTCTGTTTTCGATTCCGATTCCGGTTCCGGTTCCGGTTTCTGTTTCTGTTTCTGTTTCAGTTTCTGTTTCTATTTCTGTTTCTGTTCTAGTTCCAGAACCAGAACCTACGTTTTCACCTAGGTTTTCACCTAGGTTTTCTCCTACGTTTACACCTATGTTTACACCTATGTTTACACCTATGTTTACACCTATGTTTACACCTATGTTTACACCTACGTTTACTCCTTCGGCTTACTCCAAGGCGTCGACTAAGGCAAAGAACTTAGGCAATAACTTAGGCAATACATTGGCAATATTGGCACCCAAGGCTCCCATGGCGACCGTTGGCTATGCGCGAGGCAACTTTAAGTTTTGAGTGGCAATAGAGAGGTTTAGATTCCCTAAGGTAGAAGGATTTGAACCCACAACCTCCTACTTTCAAGGGAAGCATTTTTACCACTATACTCTTTCTTGGAGTTGTTACTCAAGTTCTCTCTCCTTAAATTTAACATAACTTTCAGTTTTTACTTTTGAAGGCGGCACAGTGCGACGCGACGCGGCGCGTCTCAGGGTACATCTCCTCAGGGTACACTTCTGAGGGTACACTTTCCAGGGTACACCAGGATACATCCAGACACGGTACATCCTGTCAGGGTACATCAAGGTATATCCTGTCAGGGTACATCAGGGTACTTCCAGACAATGTACATCAGGGTACATCCATCCACGGTACATTCTGCTAGGGTATATTTCCTGAGGGTACATCCCGAGAGGAAAGCACTAGCTCAAGGGTCCAAGAGCACCATGGAGGATTACAGTAATTCACCTCTACCTGAGGTAAACAACCTTACGAAAGCATTTGGTTTGGAGGTGGGAATCCAAGCTCACCTTCACACCCTACGATCTACAAACCTCAACGAGGCTATATCTTTTGCTTATGATGCAGAAAAAGAACTCCAGTCCATAACCAAGTCACTTCGACTCCAACAACCACGTCAACGACCATTTTTTGTTAAACCACATCTTCCTCTGAAGCATAATTTTAATACCCCATCTTACCCTAGTTTTCCTCGTCCTCCAAAATCCAATTACTCAACTCCACATGTTGCTTCATCTCTCCAACCAACCAAACCACCTACCCTTCAAACTTCAGCAGTGGATGCCTAACAGAAGCAACCACGACTCAGTTGCTGGAATTGTGGTAAACCTGGACATACAAAAATAAGGTGCAGATTGCGACCCCTTCACATGAAACCGGCTACAGCTCAATTGCATAACATGGAGGTCCATAGTGAAGAAACTCCTCCTGTTTGGACATAGGAATCATTGGAGAAGGACTTAAGTACCTTGGGTAATGATATCTCTCTTCACTCTCTACTTTGCATGCAAGATACAATAAATAATAAAGTAGTTAAAATTTTACATGACGATGGTAGTTCACATGACTTCATTTTACATTTATTAGTACAAGAACTTCAATTACAAACGTTTCCTTCCTTGTATAAAGTGAAAGTTGCATTTCAAGGTAGTATTTATAACGTAACACGAGAAGTGCAAGATGTTACGATTAGCATAGGCCCATATGTTGATTCACGGACATTTTTAATTGCACCTTTGAATCTTACGATGTTATATTGGTATGCCTTTTCGTCAACATTATAACCCACGTATTGACTACCATACACATACCTTTAAGTTTGAATTCAAAGGTCAAATCATTACTTTGTCTGCACAGCATTATTTCCAGCCATTTCCATTGATTAGTCACACTCAAGTAAAGCGTGCATTTAGGAAAGGATTCAACTCATGCCTTGTTTTTGTCAATGCCATCAATGATTACACTCATACACTTCCTGATGCATATAAACCTTTCATGAGTATTTATAAGGATTGTTTTATGTCTGAGTATCCCTCTGAACTACCACCATCTCGAGGATCCTTTGACCATAGCATAGACTTAGTCCCTCGTAGTTCTCCTCCTCATAAAGCACCTTATAGACATGGCCCACTACACCAAAAGGAAATAGAAAACCAAGTAAAAGATCTACTACAAAAAAGAATTATAAGGCCTAGTTCTTCCCCATTTGGAGCACCACTTCTCTTAGTAGAGAAGAAGAACTAAACTTATCGAATGTGCATTAATTATAGAGCCCTTAACCAGATCACAATAAAGAATAGATACCCTATTCCACGAATAGATGATCTCTTAGATAAGTTACGAGGAGCTCGTGTCTTTAGTAAAATTGATCTTAAATTGGGTTACCATTAGATTGGTATGACACAAAGTGATATTTTCAAGACTGCATTTCAAACTCAAATTGGCCATTATGAATTTATGGTAATGCCCTTTGGACTTACTAATGCCCCTGCTACATTTGCGCGAATGATGAACAATATTTTTCTTGATTACCAACCTTTTGTTCTTGTATTCTTTGATGATATACTTGTTTACAGTAAGAATGATAGTGAATATGAAAAGCATCTTGAAACAGTTTTTCATTTGTTACGAGAGAACATACTTTATGTTAATCCTGAAAAGGGTAACTTCTCTCAACGTAAGCTAGAATATTTAGGACATATTATTTCAAGTGAAGGTGTGCATGTGGATCCGAAAAAGATTAGAGTTATAGTAGAATGGCCTAAATCACAATCCTTCAATGATGTTCGTTCTTTTCTTGGCTTGGCTAGTTTCTATAGGAAGTTTGTTCGAAATTTTTTTTCTTATTTAGCATTGCCTCTTACCTTGTTGTTGAAAAAGAAAATAAAATATACATGGGGACTAACCCAACAAAAGTTTTTTTAAAAACTTAAACAAGCACTTTCACATGCGCCTGTTTTACAGTTACCTGATTTTTTCACAACCCTTTCATGTCGTTACTGATGCTAGTGGTTGAGGAATAGGTGCTGTTTGAATGCAAAATGACCATCCTATCGCATTTGAGAGTACGAAGCTTAAGCCCTCAGAACAGAATTATAGTACGTATGATAAAGAACTGTTAGTAGTTGTACATGCTTTGCGAATTTGGAAACACTATCTTATGGGCTCTGAGGTCTTAATCAAAACCGATCAACAAGCTATTAAGCATTTATTAAGTCAACCTTTAATCTCTGATAGGCATCTTAAATGGGCATCATTCATTCAAAATTTCCAACCCATGATACAATATCAGCCTGGTAAAGCTAATATTATAGCTGATGCTCTTCATCGTTTTCCTTTGCATTCTGTTGTTTTGAATAATATTTCTGCCATCCAAATTCATTCTTTTCAAGAAATGGTTTCCACTTATGCATCTGATTTGTATTTTTCATGTGCATGACATGATTTCACCAATGATGCATCTTTATCTGATGAACATTATACATTTCATAATGCTTTTCTTTATTTTCAACATAGATTATGCATAACCCAAACTTTTAAAGATTTTTTTATCAAAGAAATGCATGAACCATCTTACATGGGTCATAGAGGCATACAACGCACCATTTCTGCTTGCAAAGATTTCTTCTTTTGGCCACACATGGAAAAGGATATTGCACATTATGTTTCTCAATGTATTGTAAGTCAGTGTGTCAAACGTCATCATGGTCAACTATTTGGATTATTAATGCCATTTCCCATTCCAAATGAACCATGGGAACAATTCCCTATGAATTTTATCACAGGTCTTCCCATCACTTCATCACATAATGATACGATTTGGACAATAGTTGATAGCTTTAGTACATATGAATATTTCATTCCATGAAGAAAAACTTTGACTGCACCTCAAGCTGCAAAATTCTTCATTAAATGCATTTTCCCACATCATGGATCTCCTAAAGTAATGTTATCTTATCGTGATGTTAGATTTTGTAATAATTTTTGGGTTGCTTTATTTCAACATTTTGGTTATAAATAGATTTTTAGCTGTGCATTTCATCCTGAAAGAAATGGACAAAGTGACGCTACAAATAGTACTATTCTTGATTTATTGTGTTGTTATTCATTAGATAATCCTAGTAACTGGGATGAAAAATTGCCATTGCTTCAATTTGCTTAAAATAACACTACACACACCACTATAGGTCGTGCACCTTTTGAAATTGTTTTTGGTAAAAATCTTCCCACTCCCATGTCCCTCACCCAAACTGACATTCCGATGGCTGATTCTATTGCTCAAGATCAGGTTTCTAATTCTTGAGAGAATCATTAATCATGATGTCACTACTACACACGCAGGTACTCAATAACACATCAATGTAACAGCTCCAAGAACATTTCCATGCATGTATTTTTACATGGCACATGCCTATTTTTTTTATTCAGTGATGAAACATGTGACTGGCCATCCATGTTTATTATTTTATCAACTGAGGTCAGTTGCTTTTTCAACTCAGCGGCATGTTATAACTTATGGAATATGTTGAACAATGCATTGTTGGAGAATATACAACGAATATGTTGGCCAATGCATTGTTGGATAGTAACATAGAATATGTTGGCCAATGCATTGCTGGATTGTAACATGGAATATGTTGGCCAATGCATTGTTGGATTGTAACAGTAACATGGAATATGTTGAACAATGCATTGTTATTGTTGGAATGTAACATGGAATATGTTGAACAATGCATTGTACTTGTTAGAGTGTTAAATTATTTTATCAACTGAGGTAAGTTGCTTGTCAACTGAGAGGCATGTTGTATATTATTGAACAATGCATTGTTAAGTGTTATATCGAATATGTTATTCTACCAACTAAGGTCAAGTGCTTGTCAACTGAGAGGCATGTTGTATATTATTGAACAATGCATTGTTAAACATATTCCATAAGTTATAACACTACTTCTCAAGTTAAGACTGGAAAACACAAAGCTTGTAGGTACACCTTTGGAGATGAATCATAAACTTAGTGTTTATGACGGTGAGAAAATTGAAGACATTAAAGAATATCAAAGCTTTGTAGGTAGCTTTATATATGGTACGCATACAAGATGTGATATATCATATAGTGTGGGGGTGCTTAGTCAGTTCATGCACTCACCCAGATGCCCATACATGGATGCCGCAAAGAGAGTACCCAAGTACCTCAAAGAAGGAGCTCATGAGCGTATATTCTATCCCTACTCTTAAGATTTGGATATTAAAATCTATTCAAATGCAAAATGGGAAGGAGCTAAGGATGATAAAAGAAGTGCCTCTAGTTGCTTAGCATTTGTAGGTTCAAACCTAATGTCATGGAGTTCCAAGAAGCAACTAACAATTTATTTGTTCTCAATTGAAGAAGAGTGCAAAGGTTTGACTATAGCAACTCAAGAGGGAATATGGTTAAACGCATTGTATACAGATTTGGGACTTGTGAGTTCAAAACCTCATATATTTTGGAGATAATCTAAGTTCCATGCATCTAGCCGCAAACCGCATTTTTGATACAAGAACCAAATAGATAGAGTTTCATTACCACTTCATCAGAGAGAAGCTCATGGCAAAGGAGATTGACATTTCTTTTGTTCCAATTGAAATGCAAGTAGTAGATATGATGAGGTAGGCACTTGATGGAATAAAGCTTTGCAGATTTAAATTAATGGCATGTATTCAACCTATTAGAGAATGAAGACTCAAGCATACTTGAGCTTGAGGTGGGGCTTTTGAGACATCAAGCTTACACTATGTTGAGGTGGATTTGTTCTACATCAAAAGCTATCACTTGGATTACATTGAAAGAATATCCATTGAAGGATTCTTTTACCTATGCTCATTTATTATATTTTTGTAAAATATTTCTCATGGATCATCTAAAATTGCAAAGATCTAGAACTTTACACATGTAAAACTATAAAAAGAGAAGCAAAAATCCAAAAATTTTGGTGGTTGAGTTGCAATCAATCAATCAATCAATCACCTAAAACTAGATCAAACTAGATCATCAGTTTTCCTAGATTGTAGGAAAGTGAATTGATTCCCTCCAAAAACTAATCCCACTTTGTTTTGAATTCAAAATTCAATTTCAGAGGTTTTTGAGCACTTCACGAGTTTATATAAAGACTCCATCAACAACAGTAAGCTTGGAGAGGTTGCTTCTCTCTCTACAGAGCCCCAAACTAGATGTATCAACATGCGTTGGAAATTTTTTAGTGTCTAGTTTATGTGTATAATGTTTGAAAGCATTCAATTAAGTATAGTGAGAAAAATTGTAGTTTTTCTATCTCTTGGCCTATCTTTGCACATTCCTAAAAAATAGGAGGTACTATTATTGACAGTCTAGTTCATTCCAAAACCATATTATGCGTATTTCTTGTACTCTTGTGCATTCTATACATGCACCCCTATGTGTATCACGCCTCCAAAAAGTCACTGCACAAACCTTTTTGCTAGTCAATGTAGAAACCTTTGTGTTTTGTATCGACTCTTTTTGTTGATGCTTCCAATTCCATAGTTCATTTTATTGCACTTATTGCATGCCTATAAAGTCTATTTGAGTCTCAATAAGGTCAAGGGCTAGTCTTGTTCAGGTTGGTTGAACCTAACTTTGTCCATTTGCAACTCAATTTTCTACCTCCTACAAGCTTCTCCAAGTTCTTTCAAAAAACACACACTACAATAGATCGGTCGAATAGTGAGGCTTTTACAAACGAAATTGAAGGTGCACATTTTCGCCCCTACGTCGGTGTAGGTGTCGGTATGCATGTCAGAATTAAAGTGCTGGTATAGCTGTCGGCATAAGCATCGGTATACTTGTCAATATAGCCGTCAGTATAACCATTGGTATGACCATTGGTATTACCGATGCTCATATCCACGGTTATACCGACAGTGATGCTAGGTGTACTGTTGCATATACCGGCCCCCGCTAGGTGTATGGACGCTTATTTCAATGACTGTGCTAGGAGGACCATCACTTAGACCGACGACCATATCTGCAAATTTGTTTTTGTGCAGAGTGTGTTGTCTTCTACTATAGAAACATTTCCATTATGTTGCTTAGCAAAAGACAGTACACTTTGCCCCAAAAAATTGAGTACAATACATGTGTACTCTAATCGCAACCAAAATATGATTTCCTAAAACAAAATATTATTGGACACAAATGAGATAATCAGAATGAACCATGAATCATGTACAAAAAGAGTTATATGTTTCATAAATGAAGCATGTACAAGAGTGTGGCAAACCACTCTCATATATGAGGCTTTTACAAAATGTGGCTAAGCACTGCCATATAAGAATTCAATACAAGATTCTAGTTTCCCACTGCCATACACATGCAAAGCATGTTCCATATCAACAGTTCTCCAACAAAGAACATTCATGAAATGAGATAAGTTCACATGAGATTTTAAAAAAACAAGTAAAAAACAAGCTTATAAATACATCAACTCATCACAAATGCTTCCATGAAACGATTGCACCGCATCCCACTAAGTCGTCCAATAGTGAAGTCAATCCATGATGATATCCATAAGCCTCCTCTGTTCGTGTTGGAGGATGACCGATTGCCAGCTCTTGCAACAAATATACAAAATATTAGAGGAACATACATGAGAATCTTAACTCAAAAAATTTCAATAAACCAAATGGTACTTACAAGCTCATGAGGAACCGTGTCAATTTCTGCCGTTGCCCCAACGTGATGGTCCAACTGTATCTAAATGTGTGGCTTCGGCATCTTGCTATTGACAATATAGGTCAAGAGTCTCCTACTCCGTATTGCGAATCATATCCCACTCCTCAGCATCTAACCATATAGGCTTTGGTAAGCCTACTCTAAAGGCAACACAAGCCTCAAATCCTCAATGGGATATAACTTCACGAGCGATGTGCAAAATCCACTCTAAATTAACAAGAGGCTGCCCATGTGCTGGCTGGAACTCCTGATAAATCATCTCTATGATATAATTCTTTCGATCTTTATCTTATTCACTCCATTTCAACATGATAGAGCGTTCAAACTATATGGAGCAAAGCTATCATATACATGCACGCATTGATTTTCTGGCCACATCCATCACCGCAACTCCATCTTGGAGACTATACACCTTGAAGTCATCATAGTCATGAGCACCCGAAGGTGTATGTGGTGTTCCACGTGGTGTACCACATAGTGTACCTACATCTCAGGTACTCGTTCTAGGAGTAGAAGTGGGCAACACAACCTCTATCACACTAGCTCCACAACAGCCACCTCCTCGAGACCTATCTGTAGATCCACTCCTAGAACCTCCTGCTCCACAGCGTGACCTCGACCTATGAGACGGGCCAACACCTGTATCGCACTGAGGTGTTGAATGCACATGTCTACTACTAGAGCCACTAGGATAGGGCTAAAAAGATGGTTGTGGTGGAGTCATAAAGCTAGGTGACATACCTTCGGCGAGAGTAGCACCACCCGCAGGAGTGACACCGACAGGAGTGACACTTGCAAGAGTGACACCGGTGGAAGTGACGTCGGCATGAGTGAAACAGGTAGGATCGAAGTCGCCAAGAGTGAGGCCGGGGGGAGTGCTACCACGAGCAATCCAATACTGTGACGTAGCAGCCATATACACGGGAGGTACCTAGGAGATGAACTCTAAGAACTACTTCTTGTGGAATGTGGAGTCACTAGAGGACTCTCTCTAAGCATGCTCTATAACAAAAGAACTCGAAATAATTAGCATATGATAATAGAGGTAATATAGACAAATGGTAGTGTACAAAAGAACCTAGCAAAAAGAATAAACAAGAATTATTATGTACAAGTCTTTGATTCAAAACTTCTCTATTTTAGCATCCTCTTGGAGAGCCGATGCATAGAGAATATCTATCTCTATCTGGACAACTTTTAAATCACTTGGTATGCTAGTTTCTTCCTCCTCATCATATATTGCTTCATTCTCTATTTCGTCTTCTTCAATGACTTCTTCTTCTCGAACAAGGATCTCTTTCATGTTTTGGAAAATATAATTTCATGTTCCGTAATGCAAAATATACATTATCACGAAGTCGTCCTTAATTAAGAGAGAGATGATGAAACGGACATCAATGAACTCGAGCTCATACATAGCGAAAGAAAAGTGAGGAACGTTATATTATCGGGACTCACAGCCGTGCCTACAGGCAAGCATCTAGTATGCTTCTCCGTGTAGATACATGGTTACGTTTCTGTATTTGAATTCAAAAAAACAATGTAAAAAATCACTGTATGCGCTCGAGAACGTTTATCCAGTCAAGAAAAGATCACTCAATCACCGAAATGCATTCAAAATCTGGTTCATTTATCGAGTTAAAAAAACCTTGAGAGAGAGAGAGATAGAGAGGAAGACATATAGAGAGAGAGAGCTTTAAAGTACTGCACGGTCCACTTTTCTACGCAGATGGATTTTATTATTCGACAAAATTTATAACGTGGATTGTGTGCCCTATTTGAAAAATCATTCTATATGGTTATGCCGACGTGTCAAATCTTTATGTCGATAAGACCGTCTCTTGTGCATTCAGGAAATCGTGCAATTCGAGCGAGCTTTAACTGCAGGCTTTGTGCATTGTTTCATCTAGATCTGTTGATATTTGATTTTATTGAAAAAGTTTCATTGATATACATTTGAATAGATTTCGTATCCCTTTCAACACTTAAATTACGTATACATATTTTGTTTTTACAGCTTCAAATGATTAAAGAATCACATAAACTTTTTTCGAGTTACATGCTTGTTACGGCATTCGTAGAGAAAAATTGTGCGTACTTTATGTGGATTCACTTCTGCTGGTACATACTGAGTAATATTCTAGAAGGATATATGATTTGTATAGGACTCTGGAAAATGAAGCAATATATATTCATGAGCGTGTAATCATAATATATTCACTAACCAGTGTTCATGTTTACAAAATGGTTTTGTAAATAATTTATGTTTATGGTAAAGCGCTTAGGAAACATCATTCAATAATCTTCCCTCGTTTTGCAGAATGAAAACCAGAACCTTATCTGGTATCAACTGCATAAGGATTCAGGTGCATTTGATGGACCGATTCAACATTCTACGAAACGAACTGAGTTTCGAATGCAACATGCTTGATGAATACGGAGTTGAATCAGAGTCCGCAATACAATATATACACTATCAGCAAGTCATCGTTACGTCAGAGAGAAATGATGAAACGAAACTCAATGAACTCGAGGTCACTTTAAAAAAGAATGACCGAAGTGCATTCAAAATATTCTTCATTTATCCATTTATAGTCATGGGTCTATTTGAAGTTAAAGAAAGCGTCGATGAGAGAGAGAGAGAGAGAGCTTTTAAAGAACTGCACAGTTGTCGTTTCCGCGCAGATGTATTTTATTCTTCGACAGAATTTATATCGTGGCTTGTGCGCCCAACTCGAAAAATCAATCTGTACTAGGGCAAGGGATTTCTATATTTCAATAGGACCGTCTCTTATGCATTCAGCGAATCGTGCAGTTCCAGCGAGCTTAAACTGCAGGCTTTGCAAGTGAGCATCACGTATTCGGCTCTTCTTCCAACTTTTCACGTGCCGTCCATCAGTACTTCTTTCTTTTCTTCGGCAAAGGTTTCATGATAAACATTACTCTGTCAATTCTATCGCATCTCCTTATACAGAGAAAGTAGAGACATTATCCCTTGCGCTGCCTGTCATGTCTTCTGTCTAATAGCATGAGCAGGCGGTCAATCAGCAGAGTATTTGATTTTTGGTTTCCTATAGTTTCTCCTCCTCTCTCTCTGTCTCTCTCTATCGTTCTATAACTATATGTATGCCTTTTCTTGTCTGTACAAAGCATTGCAAATTTCTTCAATGCTAAATTATATATAAAAGAAGACAAGACAATGGAGGAGCAACTATGATAAAATGAAAAACATAATTTAAACAAATACAAAAGGATCAATTGTTTGCGTCGAATCGAGACCCCGAAGCTAAGGAATCGTTCAGATAATTGACTTCACCTTTCTTTAGTCTTCTTTGAAAACTCCTTTATTGAAATGAAAATCGAAAATCTAATTAACTCGACAATTCAATCTATCAATATTTCCTTAATGTGGTACTTAGAGAATCTAGTATTTGGAAACATCAGAGAAAAGATTATGTTGACGTACCGTACACGGAGACATATGCTTTCGGATTAATAATTGTTTCTTTTGAGGATTTTTGAAGAGTTTCATATCTGAGCTTGCTTTACAAAAAAAATGCTCTAAAGAAACTTTCCGTTGATGTAAATATTGAATGTCTAAAGGATATTTCCTTGGAGAAGGGAAAGTTTGCTATCAATTTTTTATTTGAATCAATTATCCACTTGTTTTGCGCAATAAATTTAGGTTTATCAATGTTTCAGTAAAGATCTCTTGTAAAGGATTATGGAGGACTACACAAATGCATGAAACATCTATCTAGATCTCTTTAGTAAGGTCGCATGAGAAAACAAACTGATATTAGCAATGACATTTTATTTTTTAACATATTTAGTTGTGTACTAAGTCTAAATATCCTAGGCTGATAGTTGCTTTCTTCTAGCTTTTCTAGTTCCACATTATTTTCTTGTTATTTTTCATATGTACTAGTACCTTACTAAGTCTTGCTTGCAGTTTATTTGCTTCCTCTTTCGGATAAATGAACACATGCCATTGGATACTAGATAAGTAGTGAAGATGCACCTCATTATGTGTGAATGTTTGACATAGTCTGTGCATTGGTATACTCAACTCAGACACATCAGAGAAAATGTTAATCCTAGTGCAGCACACAAAAACAAGGAATCCAATAAAGTCCCATTCAAGTTCCATGTCAAATGAAAATTGAGCATCATGAGGACTTAACCATAAAATCTTATTCCGTTGAATTGTAACGTGTCCATATTCCTCAAGGCCAAAATACTGCAAGAAGCTATCAATGACATGCTTTTCATACAAAGGAATACCTTCATCAAATCTCATAGAATAGGCATCCAAGTAACAATGAAAAGGCCCAAACTTAACAAGAATAAAACACACTTGACCCGTCGTTTGTCGATGTTGAAGTAACTAAACTCAGCAATAGAAATGTTATGATTGTTCTTCAGATTTAAATGATTGAATGATTGATCCTGATCGTATTTAATCTTTTTTTCCTTAACATGATTTTTTTAAATTGAAAAAAGAGATAAATACAAGGGAGCTAGATAGAGGCACAAAGCACAGAGCATGAGGGATCCATTTCCTTCTCATCTTCCCATTCTCAAGCATGAGTTTTTTTTGGTATTTAAAGGGGGAGATTTAATTTTAACTATTATTGTCACGCACGAGCTTTTGGTTTTTGGTTTCCTATGTACTCTCTATAACACCTTTTCCACCATAGCATGGCATTGGATCTTTTTTTGGTTTCCTATGTCCTCTCTATAACACCTTTTCCAGCACAGCATGGCATTGGATTCTTTTTACCCCCTTGCATTGGTTGAGATCCCCGCATGAGAATTTACCAATTTGACAATCACGTGCTTCATTTACCAAATCTCTCGACACTTGAATCTCAAGTTTACGATGACTAATAGGTGCATCATCTCTTATTGAATCTTCTAGGCTGCTATTGAGTTTCGATTGTTTTTTATAACTTGTTGTAATTTCTCCACCTCGATTCATTTTAGTGATAGACCTCGCTATTAATAAAGAGAGGGACCTCTAAAGTGTTTCACGAACTGGTGCTATTCTTAAAAATACACATGCCTTCATTATCTATCTTCAGGCTTAAGACCATGTCCCCAAACTTCATCCAATCTCTTGAGAGCCTTGGGTATGAATTTTATTGTCTCTTTGAATGCTCTTTTTTTATCGATTTCAATATTAATTACAATCCGAAACGAGGAAGAATCAAATATTTTTCCTCTCTTTCTTTGGTAATGCATAGGGATGTCCACGTTTGAAAGCATCTATGCAGCTTTCTGGGCTTATCCTTTAAGTAGTGTCATGGTCCATCGTTTCTCATGTATTTTCTAAGGATTATATTGATTTTCTTCAATGCTTGCGAACCTCATGCAAAACATGCTTGGTTGAGATGCACGGAAGAGACCCATCAACAATATGCTCACTAACTACGGTGTACCCATATAAAAGAAATGCGATAAAGAGAGAAACAAGAAAGAGAGGGAAAAGACTATTCGTCGCGCATGATTATCATATCATATAGAATTAGGTGAGGTTCTAGTCCCTCAGAATTGACCAATGACTGTTCAATTGATTGAAAATAGGAACACGAACCTAGATTATATCTATCTTCATGAGATCAAGCTTACCAATAAAGAACTTCATAAGAGACTTCAAAGGAGTTCATTACATCATATTTGGCTCTTCATATATCACGCTAGTGGGTACGGTGGTAAAAAAATAGGCTTCAACCACACTTACTACTGCTAACATTTTAACCTTGGTTGAATTACTTCCTCCTTTTCCGATGTACTAATTTTATGTGTGTGTTCCCTATCACAACCTTCTGAAAACTATTTATTAGGGATTCGTGGTTTCCATAGTATTAGAGATCATCCATAATGGTGTTGTCATAAAGGCGGAAGCTCTCTATGATAGATGGGAAGAAAAAGGTATGTTTATTGATGGTTTAGAGAAATACTTATGGGACCAATTAAAGCTTCAGCATGATTTACGAGAGTTTAAGGAGGAACAACGATTTTTTTGGACAAACCCCTAGTTGCAGGAAGGAGTGCCAATCTAGGCTTAGTAGAGGATATATGTTGCAGACTATAATCTATAAATTGGTAACCCCCTCTCTCCCTATCAATGCTTCGCGATTGTTGTGTCAACTCGGTAGCAAGTGGTTTTAATTTTAATCCTTACAGTAACCACAAGTGGTTTTAATTTTAATACTTACAACGAAATCAAATTTTGTATGCAAGAAGAACATAGTGTGCTTATTATTAGTAACTCTTCCAGTATATGTTGTATGGATTATATTGCCTCCATTTTGATTATCACCTATTAACCATATTAATGCTAGGCTATTATTGATGTTTAGGACGTTATCGACTATGCAAAAGAGTATTGGCAAAGTGCCTTGTTTCTCAACACCAAGTTTGACAAAACATACAACACATCCGAATGGGTTTTCAGTTTCTATCTCTAAAGGGTACCGGCTTTGGATCAATATCTCTAAAAAATATCTCTACAATTATGGGTCATACCACCACTAAGAATAATATCGATAATGAGCTCTTTGAGTCTAGCTTAAAGCTCTCTATCAAACAAGGTTATCCGCTCACCATCCTTCTTTTTCCTATTGGTATTGTCAATTTTAGGTGTATACTTAACCATGATGTTCATAGAGGCTTGATTGTTGGCCTTCCCCTTCCCAATATCCCAAACTTGATAATTATGACACTATTTACTAATGAAACAAACACATTTTTTCATAATTATTATGAGAGTGTCACCAGATTTTTGAAATATTTGAATACCCCTTGTGAGGCCACCAAGTAAGAAATAAATCACCAGGACACTACTTTTAAGTCTCTTTAAGGAGATTTATATATTCTCCTATAGATCAAGGCTATAGTAATCTTTCTTGTGGCGCTTGCAAAGCTTGACAATAGGCTTAGTAACACAACGGTAGTCCAAGTGAATGTGGTGGGTTGAGAAATCATGATAAACGATCTCCTTATATCTTCCATTATTTATTTTCTTGCTTTCTAAGACCAAAAGACAAGGAAATTCTGAATCTACAAAAGTTTCCTCTTGATTTACTATCCCAATAGAAATCGGGGTATAGAAATGAAATGAGATTTCCAAGCAAAGAAAGAAGACGCTCAAAAGTTAGGATTTTTGAACATTGAAGAAAGAAAGAACTAGGATGTTGGCCAAATGGATGATTAAAGCTTGGAGTAACAACAAGTCTTAAAGAGACAAGCTCATTTTTTAGATATAGAGTTTCTCTTAAACGCATTGGTCTTCAAAGTAAGAAAAGTCTTGATTGACTAGCTGAACTTTTCTTGCATTTTTTGGTGATTAGTAGAATTTTGAGCCTAGTTTTCTCGATGTGGAAGGGCTCGAACAAGATAAATTGTATGCTAAGATCCATAGGAAAATGAAATATGCCACTAGCACTTGGAAAAATGATTATATTTTGTTCCAGATTGAAAGCATTAAGGAACTTGAACAAATCAATCTCCTTTACACATGTGGAAGCATCATTGAAACCAAGAGAAAAGAAAATTTATTGGATTCTTGGACTTTGATACACCTTATGGGGTGGACTTGAAAAATTGATTCTTTGTGATAGAGGAAATAAATCAATGGGATGAGTCAAAGATGTGTTTCCTTCTTCGCCAGGATTCTGAGAATCTACAAGGGTTGAGATGAGTCAATGGCAACAGAGTTCAAACGTCTCTGAGTATCCAGAACAATTCGGAGTATCAAAGTGATATGAACAGAAAATCGTGCTTCGAATGGTTTTCTATAATATGGGATTTTAAGTGCAGGGTCCTATGGCATCCTCTCATTAAGAATAAAAAAGATGTCCTTGTGTGGAGAATGTCTCACAAGCAATATGGACCAATGTCAAAGCTAACAGAATTTGTGGGGTATCCTCTTGGTGGAGGTTGAGCAAGGGTGTTGGCCAAGACATGGGTCACTTGTTCTCTACTCGCCCTATGAGCCGAATCAAATGGACACAATCTTTATTGGTTAAGTGATCGCTACTCTATATCACAATGCAATTTTATTAGGAGCTACACTCCCTAGAAAATATTCCAAGTTAGATGCACAATTAGCTTTTAAAATCTTTGCAGAGAGTGCGCTATCGAAAGTCATTATACCACCTCGGTACAAGATTCGTGAATGCAATAAGTCCTCTCCGTATAGACACCATAGGGTGTTCATCTTTGAGAAAAACAAGTGTGCTATCGAAAGTCATTATACCACCTCGGTACAAGATTCGTGAATGCAATAAGTCCTCTCCGTATAGACACCATAGGGTGTTCATCTTTGAGAAAAACAAGTTGAAACGCAGATGAGACCCATGAAGGGGATGACAAGGATACAAACCTTCTTCATATGTCTCTCTAACACTCTTCTATTTTTCCTACACCTTCATTTCAAGCACGCTTTGTAAAACCAAAAGTAATTCCTTTAATGATTGAAGAAGTATTCAATTCTGGATATTATTATTATATCATTTATGAATATATTCTTGTATTTATGAAGATGATTCCATTTTTATTTTTTATTATAAACATAAAGAATTCATCATTTAATAATCTGTCTTACTTATGTTTCATGAGAATGCAAGGAAGTGAAATGTTTCGTGGCCGTATAATGAAGTTTCTTTTGGGTCCCTCGTCTTCAAATGGGACGCTTGAATTGATGGACGCCTAGGGTGTTCGTACCTTTTTCACTCATTGCAAAATTTAAGTGAGACAGGAGAAATTTTCTAAATAAAATTTTCAAGAGGATAAATTTAATATATAATTTTCTTCCTTACCAATTCAAACGGCAAAAACGAAAGAAGAAAACTCACATAGTCTTGATTTTTTTCGTGAGTTCTATATCAAAGTAAACTGAAGTGGGGAAACAATAACCGAGGATTTTCATTATTTCTACAGTCAAAAGAGAACGTATGAACAGGCAGAGAAAGGTATGGTTCCTAATACATATATTCTACAGTATTCTCTTTTAGGTAGGCATGTGGTAAAAGGCAGCACTTCCAACACGGCAGAGAGAGAAGGAGAGAATTTTTTCAGATTTGTACAGCTCTCTTTTGCGAGCTTATGCAGCTCATTTGTTTAGAGAATTTATATCGATGACCATAAGCCCATGCCCCAAAAGCGAACTCCACTAGCGCCTGGCATTCTTGTGGCGCTGCCGTACTTCACGTCGAAGTTGGACAACAATGCGAGAGAGCGTCATGCGGTTTTGTAGACAACAATGCGAGGCAGCCCTTTTTCCTATCTCTCAGATTTATCTTCTTCGATTCCCAACAAAAACCCTAGACAATTTACACTGTTTTTCCCAGGTCTGAGAGCGCTCAATGACTCAAAGGTCACAGCATAAAGTGATCTCGAAGATTGCCCAGCGGACTTATCTTTCTTTCCGTATCTCTTTCTGTTGATATGTCATCCTTGATATATACCAACCGTTGCAGTTTTCTTGGAGAGGAAATCGGCAAGCGATATAATAGAGAACATCCGAGGAAAATAAACTAAGAGGAAAATAAACCGTTGCAGTTTCGTTGGAGTACCTGTGGCTGTTAGAATGTAAAAGAGGTGAGGCCGTCTAATAAAAGCATTTGAACCAGGAATACAACAATAAAATAACATAATTTCGGTCCAACTCAGGTAGTACGTTTTGATTGTTGAGAAAAACCAATGTCAAGAATAGGATGAGTGTAGTTTCTGAACTGTGAGGCAATTTGGTGTATCTCAATGATCATTGTTTGCATGAGGTTGGCAATGAGTTAAAGAAAATAAAAAACATGATAATCGATGGATCATCAGACCTCTTAAAGGATAGGCCCAAAATGTTGCATGTGTGATGCTCAATTTGCAGTTGACAAAGAACTTGAATAGGAATTTACTAGATTCCTTATTTTTGTGTGCAGCACTAGGATTAACATTTTCTCTGATGTGTTTGAGTTGAGTATACTTATGCACACACTATGTCAAACATTCACACATAATGAGGTGTATCTTTGCTACTTATCTAGTACCCAATGCCATGTGTTCTTTTATCAGAAAGAAGAAGCAAATAAACTGCAAGTAAGACTTGGTAAGGTACTAGTACATATGAAAAATAACAAAAAAATTAATGCAGAACTAGAAAAGTTAGAAGAAAGCAACTATCAGCCTAGGATATTTAGACTTGTACACAAATAGATATATTCAAAAACAAAATGTCATTGCTAATACCAGTTTCTTTTCTCATGCCACCTTACTAAGGAGATCTAGATAGATGTTCCATGAATTTTTCTAGTCCTCCATAATCCTTTACAAGAGATCTTGACTGAAACATCGATAAACCTAAATTTATTGCGCAAAACAAGTCTATAATTGATACAAATGAAAAACTTGATAGCCAACTTTCCCTTCTCCAACAAAATATCCGTTTAGATATTCAATATTGACATCAATGGAAACTGGCTTTAGAGCATTTTTTTTTAAAGAAAGCTCATATACCAGTTTAGAAGATCTCAAACTTCTTAAAAGAAACAATTATTATTGCAAAACCATATGTCTCCGTGTACGGTACGTCAAAGTAACCTTTTCTCTGATGTTTCCAAATACTAGATTCTCTAAGTACCACATTAAGGAAATATTGATAGTTTGAATTGTCGCGTTACTTAGATTTTAGATTTTCATTTCAATAAAGGAGCTTTCAAAGAAGACTAAAGAAACGTGAAGTCAATTATTTGAACGATTCCTTAGCCTCGGGGTCTCGATTCCACGGAAACAATTGATCCTTTTGTATTATTTTTCATTATCTTTTTCATTTTATCATAGTTGCTCCTCCTTTGTCTCGTCTTCTTTCAGACAAGAAAATTTGCCCCTGTTCTTTTATATATAATTTAGCATTTAGGAAATTTCCAATGCTTTGTACAGACAAGAAAAGGCATACATATAGGTATAGAACGATAGAGAGAGAGAGAGAGGCGAAACTATAGGAAACCAAAAACCAAATACTCTGCTAATTGACCGCATGCTCATGCTATTAGAAAGAAGACATGACAGGCAGCGCAAGGGATGATGCCTCTACTTTCTCTGTATAAGGAGATGCGATAGCATTGACAGAGTAATGTTGATTAAAAAACCTTTGCCGAAGAAAAGAAAGAAGGCACGGCACGTGAAAAGTTGGAAGAAGACCCGAATACGTGATGCTCACTTGCAAAGCCTGCAGTTTAAGCTCGCTGGAACTGCACGATTCGCTAAATGCGTAAGAGACGGTCCTATCGAAATATAGATGCGACGCACGTGGACCTAGTACAGATTGATTTTTCGAATTGGGCGCACAAGCCACGAGATAAATTCTGTCGAAGAAGAAAATACATCTGCGCGGAAAGGAGAACTGTGCAGTTCTTTAAAAGCTCTCTCTCTCATGCACGCTTTCTTTAACTGCAAATAGACCCATGACTATAACTGGATAAATAAAGAATATTTTGAATGCACTTCGGTCATTGAGTGAACTTGTTTAGTGTGAGTCCTGGATAAATAAAGAATATTTTGAATGCACTTCGGTCATTGAGTGAACTTGTTTAGTGTGAGTCCTGCAAGACAAACACACAAGCACACGCGCAACAGAGTATATGCGTGCTCCTTGATCTCAAACATTAAAACAACTGCCTTACATTCTCCGGGGTATACAGTCATTTTTTACATTGTTCGTTTTGTCAAATACGGAAGAGTACTCACCGTGTCTCTAGACGCAAAAAGGATAATAGACGCTTGCCTGTAGGGAGGAATGCAAATCTCGATGATATAATGGGCCGACTATATCTCGATAATATAAAGGGATGCTGCACACGTGAGCTCGAGTTCATTGAGTTTCGTTTCATCATCTCTCTCTCTGACGTAACCATGACTTGCTGATAATGTATATATTGTATTGCGGAACATGAAATCATATTTTTGGAAACAGGTCTGTCTTTCAATGATGGAAGAGCACTCGGACTCAACTCCGTATTCATCAAGCATGTTCCATTCGAAACTCTGTTCGTCTCGTAGAATGGCTCAATCGGTCCATCAAATGCACCTGAATCCTTATGCAGTTGATACCAGATAAGGTTTTGGTTTTCATTCTCCAATACGAGGGAAGATTATTGAATGATGTTTCCTAAGCGCTTTACGATAAGAATAACTTATTTACAAAACTATTTTCTAAACATGAACATTGGTTAGTGAATATATTATGCTTTCACGCTCATGAATATATATTGCTTCATTTTCCAGAGTACTATATAAATCATAAATCCCTCTAGAATATTACTCAGTATGTACCAGCAGAAATGAATCCGCATAAACTATGCACAGTTTTTCTCTACGAATGCCGTAACAAGCATGTAACTCGAAAAAAGATTATGTGATTCCTTAATCATTTGAAGCTGTAAAAACAAAATATGTATACGTATTTTAAGTGTTCAAAGGCATACGAAATCTATTCTAACGTATATCAATGAAACTTTTTTAATAAAACCGAATATCAACAGATCTACATGAAAGAATGTGTTTTATCTATCGTAGCAGTTTATGACGCAATGGATGAGATGTTGCTTACGGAAAGTACATATTGTGCGATAGAATCACACGACTAGAATGACGTACATAAAAACCATATGACTTCATGTACGTATTATGTATTTGGATGGCATGATTAAACAAATGTGATTTATTTTTCTCGAGTCCGTTTTTTAAGAATAAATAAGGAATACAATAAGGGAATCTTTGGGATGATATTTAGTCTCGTGTTGATTGTACATGAAGCAACCAAGGATGCATGTAGAGACTCCCATCATTGATGGTTATAATAAATAAAGCTTTAATCATTGCAGTTTTGAATATACTCAATATTGCATTCAGAACCAAGCCATCCTAGCCTCAACATTCTATCTTACGACATCTACTTTTCTTTGGCATCATTTTTTGTGTCTTCATCTGAGACGTCGCATGGTTATTCCATGTCTTTGCATCTTCACAAAGTTGAACTTATTTTCTAAGCCTTTGAGCTACAGTCCTTCTCAACGGATTTTTGTATATCGTCCTTCATGGCTTTAAGCTTTCGAGCTCCACCCATATCAAGAAAAACAAAACCAAGAGCCTAGATACCCGAATGCACCACATTTTAGCGTGGATAATCCATTCTTCAAGATCAGGTCAAAAGCAGCGCTACCTTTGCATAATAAGGTCATATAATTCCAAAACAAATGTATGAAAACGGAATTCATTAACCTGAAAAGGTGAGAAAATGGACATTCAGAATTAACTTTACCTCTGCATTTCTCCCCTACAATTCCTGGTCATGGACGCTCATAGGAAAATAGAAAACTGAACTTATTAACAGGATCACTTAACCCCCATGCAAAATACCTTCCTCAAAAAACACGTTATGCAAAAGTGATGTCCCCTTAGCCCGTTTCCGGTCTTATCAACAAATGTTGACCTAAATGGATGAGCACTAGCATACATGACATATAAGCACACATCAGAACAACTAACAGAAGAAAAAATAAACACAGTATGATCATAACTACTACGCTTGAAGTAATGATATCAAATGTACAAGATGATCATATGCTGCAAATAGCTACCTAAATGCGTAAGAGACGGTCCTATCGAAATATAGATGCGATGCACATCGAGCTAGTACAGATTGATTTTATGAATTGGGCGCACAAGCCACGAAATAAATTTTGTCGAAGAATAAAATACATCTGCGCGGAAAGGACAATTGTGCAGTTCCTTAAAGGAGGACTCATAAGACGATAAGAGATATCTGGAATAAAAGGAGAGAAACGGTGTACCAGAGGCTCTCACGACTTGAAGAAGAAGTAAACAAAGGTAAGTGTAGCGCATCCATCCCTCTCTCTTTCTCTCTCTCTCTCTCCATCTCTCTCTCTCTCTCACACTCTCTCTCTCTTTCTCTCTCTCTCTCTCTCTGTCTCTCTCCTCCTCTCTCCGTAGCCCGCATCTCTCTCTCTCTCTCTCTCTCTCTCTCTCTCTCTCTCTCTCTCTCTCTCTCTCTCTCTCTCTCTCTCTCTCTCTCTCTCTCTCTCTCTCCCCCCCTCTCCTCCTCCAGCTCCCTCTTCCCTGCAGCCCAGCCCCGTGCATCCCTCTCTCTCCCCTCGCCACCCTCGCATACTTTTCCCCTCAGCCCCCACAGCCACGCGTCTCTCTCTCTCTCTCTCTCTCTCTCTCTCTCTCTCTCTCTCTCTCTCTCTCTCTCTCTCTCTCTCTCTCTCTCTCTCTCTCTCTTTCTATCTCTCTCTTCTCTCTCTCTCTCTCTCTCTCTCTCTCTCTCTCTCTCTCTCTCTCTCTCTCTCTCTCTCGCTCTCTCTCTCTCTCTCTCTCTCCCCTGTAACCCCCACTTCCCTAGCATCTTTTCCCCTGCCACCCTCGTAGACCACTCGCCCCGGCACCCTTTGTCTCTCTCTCTCTCTCTCTCTCTCTCTCTCTCTCTCTCTCTCTCTCTCTCTCTCTCTCTCTCTCTCTTTCCCTCCCTCCATCCCCGCCCTTCCCTCCTCCTTCCCACCACCAACCTTGCAAGCCCTCTCTCCGACACTCCTTCTGAAGCATCATCACTATTATTCTAAAGTGTATCGTACAAGTGAACAATGGAAGAAGGCATGTTTTTGCGGTTTTCATTAGATAATAGCTTTATTGCAACTCTTTAAAGGTAGGAAACTGAGTAGGTGTTCATCAAATCCTTGCTGTTATGTCGATCACACTACACCATTCTCGTTACATCTGGAAAGTGACATTGTTTGCATGCGTATAATCACGTACTTTAAGCTCTTCCTTATAGCTTTTGCACCAAATTGTGTGACATTGCTGATGAAGGAAGTTTTCGGCTGAAAGCTTGGAGCGTTCGAGGACAATGTAGCACCATATGTTGACGGAGACTTTTTGATTATGATAGCTTGCTGCGTTCGTAGCCCGTCGAGAAAATGATGTGCATCGGGGCATGGTTTCAAGCCTACGGAAACCTCCAATTCCTTGCCGTTATACTTATATATGCACAGGTTGGGTGTTCCTTCATTGCTAGAGCTTGGGATCACGACTATCTCATCAAGCTCCTACTAATAGATTATAGTGGTGTGGGCAAGAGTTGCCTACTTTTGCAATTCTCTGATGACAATTTTACTACAAGCTTTATTGCAACCATAGGAATTAAACTTCAAGGAGGCGGAAACAAAGGACAAGGAAAGACCAAGGTTCCCGCCCCCTTCTCTCTCTCTCTCTCCCTCCCCCGCGACCCCCACCCATTTCCTTCCACCACCTCCACCACCATCTCCCCCTCCACCTCCCTCTCCATCATCACCCCCTCCTCCTTCTCCACCTCCACCACCATCTCCCCCTCCTCCCCCATCCCCCTCCTCCTCAATTCCCCCCCCCCCCCCCTCCTCCATCCCCTCCACCTCCACCCCCATCCTCCCTCCACACCCATGCTTGATAAAATTCAATATGTAGAAGATGACTCTTTCAATTAAGGAATTCATTGGGCTCCTGTATTGGTTGAGTTAAAATCAACCCTCCACCCCACTGTCCCTCCATCCCCCCACCCACACCACCCACAACTTCCCACAACTCCATCCACACCTCCCAAACCACCCACAACCTCCCACTAGTCCACCCACACCTCCCACACCACCCACAACCTCCCACCACTCCACCCACACCTCCCACACCACCCACAACCTCCCATCAATCCACCCACACCCCCCACACCACCCCACTCCACCCACACCTCTCACACCTCCCAGACAACCCACAACGCCCCACCACTCCCACCACTCCACCCACCCCTCGGGCACTACCCACAACCTCCCATTACTCCACCCACACCTCCCACACAACCCACAACCTCCCACCACTCCACCCACACATCCCGCACCACCCAAAGCCTCCCACAACTCCACCCACACCACCCACAACCTCCCATCACTCTACCCACACCCCCCACACCACCCACAACCTCCCACCAATCCACCCATACCTCCCACACCACCCACAACCTCCCACCACTCCCACCACTCCACCCACACCACCCAGAACCTCCCACCACTCCACCCACACCTCCCACCCACACCTCCCACACCTCCCACACGGCACGTGAAAAGTTGGAAGAAGACCCAAACACGTGACGCTCACTTGCAAAGCCTGCAGTTTAAGCTCGCTGGAACTGCACGATTTGCTGAATGCATAAGAGACGGTCCTATCAAAATATAGATGTGATGCACGTCGACCTAGTGCAGACTGAATCAAGAACTTCGAGTGGTGTGGTTGCACCTATCATAGATGGCACAAGGTTGAACATTCTGATTTTTGGTATTTATCATGCTCTAGTCCTTTCTTCTTCCATTTCACTTGCTCTTAATTGCAAAGTTGTCTTGGGAAGTCTCCTCTTCATCTTCTTCCTTCTTCTTGCCTTTCAACTTCTTGCCCTGCTTATTTGCATATAGAGCACTAGTTAAATTACCATGATAGTGGTTAATCTCCTTTATGCTTTTATTGAGGAGTTGCCAAAGAAATATGTTGATATCTAGAGTTTGCACATCCATAATGAGATCATAAGCTTTGATGAAAGATGGCCATTGCTTATCACTTCGAATCCCATTGAGAATTTGTCTCATGGTAGCCTCTTCTTCAATCAACTCTGCAATGGATCCTTACTGAAATGCAACCTCCTTAACCTTGGTAACAAACTCTATGATGGCTTGTTTAGGTATCTTCTTCAATTGCTTGAACTCGTTTCAAAGATGATTCTTTCTTGCTTTGGTACTAGCAGAAAAAAAAAGTCCCTAGGGCTTCCCAACTGTCTTGAGATGTCTTGCATCTTCTAAAATGTGGTAATAGAAAGTAAGAGATAGATTTTAGTATGTATGACCTTGCTTGAGCATCCCTTGTGTACCAAAGTGTGAGCTTATCTATCTCCTCTTGTGTAGGTCCGCCTTTCGATCTTGGAATAGGCATAACTTCATCACCTACTACAATTACATAAAGATTTGTACCTTGCAAATAGGCCTCCATTCTGATTTCCCAAGCCACATAGTTGTGTCGATTGATCTTCTCAATCATTGAGGGAAAGCCTTCACCCATCTTGATCTAGCTCTGACACCACTAAAAGAACTTGGAGAAGCTTGTAGGAGTTAGAAAAGTGAGTTGCAACAACGAAGATCAGTCGAACCAACTCACACAATACGAGCCCTTGAGCTTATGAAGACTCAACCTTATAAGCATGCAATATGTGCAATAAAATGCACTGTGCACTTTAAACCATCAAGGATAAAGAATGGATACAAAAGAAATAAGTTTGCACATTGATTAGCTAAAAAATATTACTATCTTTGGATGAGACAATCAACATCAAATGGTCATAGTGGCCAGCATGATTCAAATTAGAAATGATCCTTTTGGAGGCGTGATACACATAGACTTGAGTGTATAGAATGCAGAAGAGTAAAAGAAATGAGAAAAATATGCTTTTGGGATGAACTAAACACTCAATAGTGGTACCTCCTATTTTTCAGGAGTGTGTAGAGATAGACCTAGAGATCGTAAAACTAATATTTCTCCCAATCTACTAACGAAATGATTTGAACATCTATATGAATAACCAAGACACAAATACCTTTCGAAGGATTGCTAACACATCCAATTTGGATCTATGGAGAGAGAGCACCAACCTCTAGAAGCTTACTCTTGTTGAAGAAGATGATGCACAAAAATAAAGGAGCAAGACAATGATGGCCACAAGTGTATGTATATTGCTTCCATGTCATGTACAATTGATTTGTAGTATTTATATAGACTCTTGAAGTGCTCCACGACTTCTACAAGTGGATTTTGATATCCAATGAAGCCAAGAGTAGTTGTTGGACGGAATGAATTCACTTTCCTACAATCTAGGAAAAGTTAAGATCTAGTTTGATCTACTTTTAGGTGATTCATTGATTGATTGATTGCAACTCAGAAACGAAATATTCATGGAATTTGGGTCTATTTTTATCCTTTTACATGTGTAAAGCTCTAGGACTTCTCAATGGTAAATTATCCATGAAAAATCTTTTACAAAAGTTGAATAAATGAGCATAAGTAAAAGAATGCTTCAATGGACATTCTTTCTATGTAATCTAAGCAATAGCTTTTGATGTAGATCAAATCCACCTCAAGCATAGTGTAAGCTTGATGTTCGAATATTCTTTGCTTCTATCATTTTTGTCCTTGTTCATAGCTTGTTTGCAACCTTTTTTGAGTTCCTTTGTTTTCCATGGGACCCCCTTAGGTGGAGTGTTCATGCAAGGTTCCCTCATGCCCCTATGGGAGAGGTGTTTCCAATTATGTGTGACTGTGTGACATAGTCAATGCACAAATATACTAATTTTGGAGACATCAAGGAAAATTTCAGCCTCAATAATGCACGCTGAAATAAGGCATCCCATTTTCCATTCAGGAACTACATCAAATGCAACTTGAGCATCATGGCGACTTAATCATAAAATCTGGTTCCTATGAATTTCAACTTTTCCATATTGGCCGAGGTCAAAAGACTCCAATAAAGTGTTCATGGATTTTGTTTTCCATACAAAGCAATACGTCCACAAAATCGCATGACATGGACACCCAAGTAACAATGGAAATGCTCAAAATTGACCTTTCAAATGAGTCTCACAAGAACAAAACACACAATAATTTTATACATTTACTCGCAGTGTACTGTAGAGTCTGGATGTTGAAATGACGTTACCTAGCAATAAAATTCTTATGATGGAATAGTTTGTGATTCATAAGTGGAAAGAGAGTGTGTCTATGTTGAGATGTTTTTCTATTTCAATTTCTGTTTTTGTTTTTGTTTGTTATGTGTGTGTGTGTGTGTGTGTGCATATGCACACCTAAATTATGAAAGGCATAAAGGTAAAAGAAACGAGAATTAGAGAGCACTAAGAAGAAAGTGAATAAGCGTCTCATCCCTTCCATCGGAGGCCAATTTCTTTTCCATCTTGATGCTCTCTAACGTGAACACTAAATGGTGTCTAAAAGGGGCAAATTCTTGGAAGGACGGATATTTCCACATAGATGAGTGACAGATGTTTCTATTGATATTCTATAAGAATCGGCTTTTATTTGGGTTTTAGTTTTAAATGATCGACTGATTGATCGTTATCATATAAATCATTTATTTCCTCTAGCAAAAAAAAATCAAAATTAAAAAAGAGAAAAACACAATGCAGAAAAAGGCACAAAGCTCGAATAGAATCCTTGTATCCCCTTCACAAGCATCCAATTTCTTCTTATCTTGCCAACCTCAAGCAGGAACATTGTTTGGTGTTTAATGCGGAGAGAGGTATTTTTTACTCTTTACTCTGTTGGGGGTGGGGATCGTTTGAAGTTGACGGAGAGTTTTTGTTTACAAACAATTTATATATCCAACAAGAGAGTTAACTGGAATAAGTCCAAATCAAGAAAAGTCTAAAGCAATGTGTATGCGTAACCATAATTAAAATCCTTCGTAATGCAAAGCACGCGGCAAAATGAACTTTTATGAAGTCACCTTTTGGAGAGGAGACAAATGGGTTTTCAATGTTCCCACTCTAGCACTTTCTGAGGAGGAGAGAAAGAGGTTTGATATGTGCTCTCTATGGCACCTCTTCGAGCACAACATGGAATTAAAACTTTTCGAGCATGATCTGTTTACATGGAATTGAAATGTTTTTACATGATCTGTTTTATTGGAATTTCTTTATCATGTAAAATATTCTCAAAAAGATCTGAGAAATACTTACTGGCCTCGATCTAATTGTGGATACCTTATCCGAATCCATTTTTACTGGTACATATGGTACATATTGAGTAATATTCTAGAGGGACTCATCATGCACTAGGGACTCTGGAATATGAAGCATCAGATATATATATGAGCGTGTAATCATAATATCTTCACTTATGACCGTTCATGTTTACTAGATGGGTTTGTAAATGAGTTATCTTTATGGTACGACCATTACGAAACAGCATTGAATAATCTTCGCTCCTATTGCAGCATGAAAGACCCAGAATATTATGTTATCGAATGTACTTATCAACTGCATAAGGACTCATGTACATTTGATGTACCGATTGAGCGATTCTACGAGACGAATAGAGGCTTAAATCAGAGTCATCTTTTGGAAAATTTAATTTGATGTTGCGTAATGCAAAATATTAATTATCGCCAATTCATCGTTTACTAAGAGAAAGATGGTAAAACGAAGAACAGGGACTTCGAGTTAACGTGTGGCAGCACTTCTTCCATACAACAATCGTGTTCTACGTTTCTCTCAACAACTGACAAAGCGCTCGAAACCTGAATTCCGGACTTAACCATGCCTAATTGGTGTACCATCGTTTATTGAGATTATGACAACCTTCCAAGTTTCTATTGATTTTCGATTTTTTTTTTTAACCTGTTGTCATTAGTACACCTTAATCCATTTGAGTCATGGGCCTCGATATTAATCAGGAGATGGACCTCTAAAGTGTTTTAAGACCAGATGTTATTCTTTAGATTAGACAAGTCTTCGTTATCTGTTCTCAGGCCTACATCCATGTCCTCAAATCTGATCAAATCTCTTGTAATTGGGTTGTTAAGATTGTCCGAGTCCTGAAAAACTTTGGTCTGAATTCTTTTGTCCCTTTGAATCCTTTTTTTTTTCTTGATCTCTACACTTATAGCAATCATGAACTAAATAGAGTCAAGCATTTCTCCCCTCTCTCTCTCTCTCGTCTAGTGCATAGGGATGTCTGCGTTCTTCGACAAAATTTATATCGGGGCTTGTGCGCCCAATTCGAAAACTCAATCTGTACTAGGGCAAGGGATTGTCGTTATGTCGACTTGTGTCTCCTCTCTCTCTTCCTGTCTCTCTCTGTCGTTCTATAACTATATGTATGCCTTTTCTTGTCTGTACAAACCATTGGAAATTTCCTCAATGCTAAATTATATATAAAAGAAGATGAGACAATGGAGGAGCAACTATGATAAAATGAAAAAGCTAATGAAAACAAATACAAAAGGATCAATTGTTTGCGTGGAATCGAGACCCGAAGCTAAGGAATCGTTCAGATAATTGACTTCACCTTTCTTTAGTCTTCTTTGAAAACTCCAATATTGAAATGAAAATCTAAAATCTAATTAACGCGACAATTTAAAGTATCAATATTTCCTTAATGTGGTACTTAGAGAATCAAGTATTTGGAAACATCAGAGAAAAGATTACTTGGAGGTACCGTACACGGACACATATGTTTTTGGAATAGTAATTGTTTCTTTTGAGAAGTTTGAGATCTTCTAAACTGGAATGTGAGCTTGCTTTACAAAAAAAAGCTCTAAAGCCAGTTTCCATTGATGTAAATATTGAATATCTAAAGAGATATTTCCTTGGAGAAGGGAAAGTTGGCTATCAATTTTTCATTTGAATCAATTATCCACTTGTTTTGCGCAATAAATTTAGGTTTATCAATGTTTCAGTCAAGATCTCTTGTAAAGGTTTATGGAGGACTAGAAAAATTCATGAAACATCTATCTAGATCTCCTTAGTAAGGTCGCATGAGAAAAGAAACTGATATTCGCAATGACATTTTGTTTTTGAACATATTTACTTATGTACTAAGTCTAAATGTCCTAGGCTGATGGTTGCTTTCTTCTAACTTTTCTAGTTCTACGTTATTGTTTTTGCTATTTTTCATATGTACTAGTACCTTACTAAGTCTTACTTGCAGTTTATTTGCTTCTTCTTTCGGATAAAAGAACACATTCCATTGGGTACTAGATAAATAGCGAAGATACACCTCATTATGTGTGAATGTTTGACATAGTCTGTGCATAAGTATATTCAAGTCAGACACATCAGAGAAAATGTTAATCCTAGTGCTGCACACAAAAATAAGGAATGCAGTAACTTGCTATTCAAGGCCAAAATACTGCAACAAACTGTCAAGGGCATGTGTTTCATACAAAGGAATACCTTCATCAAATCTCATTGAATGATTGATCCTGATCGTATTTAGTCTTTTTTTTCCTTAACATGATTTCTTTTAATTGCAAAAAGAGATAAATAGAAGGGAGCTAGATAGAGGCACAAAGCACAAAGGATGAGGGATCCATTTTCTTCTCATCTTCCCATTCTCAAGCATGAGCATTTTTTGGTGTTTAAAGGGGGAGATTTATTTTTAATTATTATTCTCAAGCACGAGCATTGTCTGATATTAAAAGACCAGCTTTATTTTTAATAATTATTCTGCAACTAAGAAAGTGCATTGGGTCTTCTATGAACCACTCCTAGGTGATCGTTGAAAGTTGTCGACGCATCTTTCTCTCTATAATTTCCAGATTTTTTCGACCATTTGACTATTCAAACAAGAAACATTTTCCGAACCCTGTAACTTTTTGGAGAGCACAAAACTGGGTTTACTATACTCACACGTCCTTCATTTATCAAATCTCTCGAAACCTAAATTCTGATCTTAACGACGACTAATTCTGAATCTTCTAGGCTGCTATTGAGTTTCGATTTTTTTATACCTCGTTGTAATTTCTCCGCCTCTATCCATTTTAGTGATAGACCTCGCTATTATTAAAGAGAGGGACCTCTAAAATGTTTCAAGAACTGGTGCTATTCTTAAAAATACACATGTCTTCATTATCTATCTTGAGGCTTACGACCATGTCCCCAAACTTCATCCAATCTCTTGAAAGCCTTGGGTATGAATTTTGTTGTCTCTTTGAATGCTCTCTTTTGTCGATATCCATAATAGTATCAATTCGGAACGAGGAAGAATCAAATATTTTTCCTCTCTTTCTTGGTTAATGCATAGGGATGTCCACGTTTGAGAGCATCTATGTCAGCTTTCTGGGCTTATCCTTTAAGTGGCGTGATGGTCCGTCGTTTGTCATGTATTTTCTGAGGATTATATAGATTGTCTTCAATGCTTGCCAACCTCATGCAAAACATGCTTGGTTAAGATACACGGAAGAGAACCATCAACGATATCCTCACTTTCTACGGCGTACCCATATCAAAGAAATGCGATAAAGAGAGAAACAAGAAAGAGAGGGTAACGAGTATTCCTCACGCATGATTATCACATCATTTAGAATTAGGTGAGGTTCTAGTCCCTCTTAACTGACCAATGACTGTTCAAGTGATTGAAAATAAGAACATCAACCTATATTTTATCTATCTTCATGAGATCAAGCTTAACAATAAAGAACTTGATAAGGGACTTCAAACAAGTTCATTACATCATATTTGGCTCTTCATATATCACGCTAGTGGGTATGGTGGTACAACAATAGGCTTCAACCACACTTCCTACTCCTACTAAAGGGCAGTTTTCAAGATTTTAACCTTCGTTAGAGATTCTTGGTTTCCATAGTTTTAGACATTATCCATAATGGTGTTGTCAAAAAGGCGTAAGCTCTCTGTGATAGATAGGAAGAAAAAGGTATGTTTATTGATGGTTTAGAGAAAGACTTGTGGAACCAACTAAAGATGGAACATCATTTACGAGAGTTTAAGGAGCAACAATTTTCTTCGACAAACCCCTAGTTGCAGGAAGGCGTGCCAATCTAGGCTTAGTAGAGGATATATATTGCGCAACATAATTTATAAATTGGAAATCTGCCCTCTCTCTCTATCAATGCTTGGCGATTGTTTTTTTATATAAAGGAAGTTCGGCAATAGCCTACTCTCCCGGACTTGAATTAAATTAAGAAACAAAGGTACAATAGAAGGGGACTAGTGCCCACGGGACCCCCCAAATCCCACAAAGCAGGGGAAGCTTGATTGAATCCTAGGTTGCATTACAGAGAAGGTTAATCACCCTCTCATCGCCCTCATGCGGGGCCCACTTGGGTTTGAGCTTGTTGTTGATCAAAAGGAGGACTTGATGGTGCCTGAAGGGGGGGGACTTCTTACTGTTAACGATCCTTTTGCCCAGGAGGAATAGTGATTTCTCAATCGACCACTCCCTTGGCGATTGTTGTGTCAACTCACTAGCAAGTGGTTTTAATTTTAATCCTTACAGTGACCGCAAGTGGTTTTAATTTTAATACTTTCAACGAAATCAAATGTTGTATGGAAGAAGAAGATAGTGTGCTTATTATTAGTAACTCTTCTAGTATATGTTGTTTGGATTATATGGCCTCCATTTTGACAATCACATATTAAGCATATTATGCATTTGTTAGATTTTCCTACAAAGGTAAATTGACTCTTTGTCAATTGGTAAAAACTGAAGATTTAATTGTCTCACAAATGAGCTCTTGAAGACATTCAAAGACAATCTTCCCCTTTCTTTTTGCTTGATTCAGCAATAAGCCTTGAGATTTGGCGCTCTTCTAGGTTGAGTAAACAAAGGTGTGACTACATATTAATAGAAAGAAGACAATAAATTTATGGTCAAGAGCTAGTGACATATTAAGATTCCAAAAATCGGCTATGTAGCACTGAGGTCATCAATTCTATATAATTTCACCCTCACTCTTGGCTTAAAGAGGATCATAAAGGATTCTTAAAGGGCCCATCCATTATCTAAGCTATTATTGATGTTTCGGACATCATTGACTATGCAGAAGAGTATTCTCAAAGTGCCTTGTTTCTCAAGATCAAGTTTGACAAAGCATACAACAGTTCGGAATGGAAATTCATTTTCAATCTTTAAAGAGTAGTGGCGTTGGATCAATATTTCTAAAAATTATGGGTTATGCCACCACTTAGAATAATGTCAACAATGAGCTCCTTGATTCTAGCTTAAAGCTCTCTATCAAACAAGGTTGCCTGCTCAACGTGCTTCTCTTTGCTATTGGTATCATCAATTTTACGTGTCTACTTAACCATAAGGTTCACAGAGGCTTGATTCTTGGTCTTCTCCTTCCCAATATCCCAAAATCGATAATTATACTACTATGTACTGATAACACAAATACGTTTTTTACTAATTATTAGGAGAGTATCTGCAGATTTTTGAAATGTTTGAATACAACTTGTGAGGCCACCAAGTCAAAACTAAATCACTTGGACACTACTTTTAAGTCTATTCAAGGAGATCTATATATTCTCTTATAGATCAAGGCTATAGTAATCTTTCTCTTGGATAGATCTATGGACTTGTGGATATCTGATGGGGTTCAATGCCTCGGTAGGAAAACACTAGAACATGGTGCTTGCAAAGCTTGACAATAGGCTTAGTAACTCGAGAGTAGTGCATGTCAATGTGGTGGGTTGAGCAATGGTGATAAAAAATCTCCTTACATGTTCCATTATTTATTTTCTTGCTTGCTAAGACAAAAAGACAAGGAAATTCTGAAGATACAATTAATCTACCAAAGTTTCCTCTTGATGGGGGATGTCAATAGAAATCAGGGTATAGAAATCAAATGAGATTTCCAAGAAAATAAAAAAGATACTCAAAGGTTAGGAATTTTGAACATTGAAGAACGAAAAAAATTAAGGTGTTGGCCAAGTGGATGATTAAATCTTGGAGTAACAACAAGGCTTAACGAGCCAAGCTCATTTTTTAGAGATAGAGCTTCTCTTAATCGCATTGGTCTTCAGAGTAAGAAAAGTCTCGATTGACTAGCACATCTTTTCTTGCATTTTTTGGTGATTACTACAAGTTTGAAGATGGTTTTCTCAATGTGGAAGGGCTCGAACAAGATAAAGTTTACTCTAACATCCATAGAAAAATGAAATACGCCACTAGCACTTGGAAAAATGATTATATTTTGTTCGAGATTGAAAGCATTAAGGAACTTGAAGAAATCAATATCGATTATACATGTGGAAGCATCATTGGAACCAAGACAAAATACAATGTATTAGATTCTTGGACTAAGATACACCTTAGGGGGTTGACTTGAAAAACTGGTTCTTTGTGAGACAAGAAGTAAATCAATGGGATGAGTCAAAGATGTGTTTCCTTCTTAGCCAGGATCCTCTCAATCTACAAGGGCTGAGATGAGTCAAGTTCAACATAATTCAAAAGACTCCGAGTATCCATAACAATTCGGAGTATCAAAGTTATATGAACAAGAAATGGTGCTTCGAATGGTCTTCTATAATATGGGGTTTTAAGTGTAGGGTCCTATGGCATCCTCTCATAAAGAATAAAAAGCATGTGCTTGCGTGGAGAATGTCTCACAAGCGATATGGACCAATGTCAAAGCTAACAGAACTTGTGGGGCATCCTCTTGGTGCAGGTTGAGGAGGCGTGTTAGCCAACACATGGGTCACTTGTTATCTACTCGCCCTATCACCCGAATCAAATCAACACAATCTTTATTGGGTGAAGCAATCGCTATTCTATATCACAATCCAATGCTATTACGAGCGACACTCTCTAGAAAATATTGAAAGTGAGATGCACAACCAGCTTTTATAATCTTTGCAGAGAGTGCCCTATCGAAAGTCCTTATACCACCTCGGTACAAGATTCGTGAGTGCAGTAAGACCTCTCCGTATAGACACCATATGGTGTTCATCTTTGATAAAATCAAGTTGAAAGGCATGTGAGACCCATGAAGGGGACGATAAGGATACAAACCTTCTTTATATGTCTCTCTAACACTCTTCAATTTTTCATATACCTTCATTTCGAGCACGCTTTGTAAAACCAAAAGTTATTCCTTTAATGATTGAAAAAGTATTCAATTCCAGATATAATTATTATATCATTTACGAATATACTCTTGCATTTATGAAGATGATTCGATTTTCATTTTCTATTATAAACATAACGAATTCATCATTTTATAGTCTGGCTTACTTATGTTTCATGAGAATGCAAGGAAGTAAAATGTTTGGTGGCCGTATAATGAAGTTTCTTTCGGATCCCTCGTCTTCAAATGGTTGTGCCCCCTTGGATTGATGTATATAGGTGTCTCAGCGGACGCCTAGGGTGTTCGTATCTGTTTCACTCATTGCAAAATTTAAGTGAGAGAAGAGAAATTTAATAAATAAAATTTTCAAGATTAGAAATTTTATATATAATTTTCTTTCTGACCAATTCAAAAGGCAAAAACGAAAGAAGAAAATTCACATGGTCTTGATTTTTTTCGTGAGTTCTATATCAAAGGAAACTGAAGTGGGGAAACAATAAGCGAGGATTTTCATCAATTCTACAGTCAAACGAGAACGTATGAACAGACAGAGAAAGGTATGGTTCCTAATACATATATTCTCCAGTATTTTCTTTTAAGTAGGCATGTGGTAGAAGGCAGCACTTCCAACAAGGCGGAGAGAGAGAGAGAGAGAGAAAGAGAGAATTTTTTCAGATTTGTACTTCACGTCGAAGTTGGACAAGACCCTCCGTCATGTGCTCAAAAATCGTGGAATTCAAGCAAGCAAACAGTTAAGACTGTGCGAGACAGCGTCATGCGGTTTCGTAGACAACAATGCGAGGCAGCCCTTTTTGCTATCTCTCAGATTTATCTTCTCCTTTGCCGGGAATTCATCTTGTTGGATTCCCAACAAAAACTCTAGATAATTTACACTGTTTTCCCACGTCTGCTTGCGCACTTTGAAAATTCATCTTTATTAGTGCATGAACTGACAGCTCAATGACTCAAAGGTCACAGCATAAAGTGATTTCGAAGATTGCCCAGAGGAATTATCTTTCTTTGCGTATCTCTTTCCTTTTCTCTCGATCGCTCTCTGTTCTGTTGATGTGTCATCCTTGATATATACCAACCGTTGCAGTTTCCTTGGAGAGGAAATCGGCAAGCGATATAATAGACTAACATCCGAGGAAAATAAACTAACAGGAATCGAGGCTCACACGGGAGTACCTGTGGCTGTTAGAATGTAAAAGAGGTGAGGCCGTCTAAGAAAAGCATTTCAACCAGGAATACAACAATAAAATGACATAATCTCGGTCCGACTTAGCTAGTACGTTTTCATTGTTGAGAGAAACCAATGTCAAGAAGAAGTTTATGTCCAACAATGGTTTCAGGGTAGTACGTAAATCTTCATTTTGGTTATGTTTTCTCGAAAACAAAGTTCTCTAGAATAGGATGTGTAGTTTCTGAACTGTGAGAAAATTTGGTGTATCTCAATGAGCATTGTTTGCATGAGGTTCGCAATGAGTTGAAGAAAATAAATTTGATCTTTTGAAAAGACATGATAATCGATGGATCATAACACCTCAGAAAGGAAAGGCCCAAAAGGTTGCATGTTTGCTCTAAAACGCAGACATCCCTATGCACTAAACGAGAGAGAGAGAGAGGGGTAGAAATGCTTGAGACTATTTAGTTCCGGATTGCTATAATTGTAGAGATCGAGAAAAAAGAAAAAGGATTCAAAGGGACAACAGAATTCAGACCAAAGGCTTTCACGAGTGGGGCAATCTTAACAATGAAACTACAAGAGATTGGGTTAGATTTGAGGATATGGATGTAAGCCTGAGAATAGATAACGAAGACTTGTGTAATCTAAAGAATAACATCTGTTCTTAAAACACTTTAGAGGTCCCTCTCCTCATAAATATCGAGGCTCATGACTCAAATGGATTATGGTGTACTAATGACAACAAGTTAGAAGGTTGTCATAATCTCAATAAACGATGGTGCACCAATTAGGCATGGTTAAGTCCGGAATTCAGGTTTCGAGCGCTTTGGCAGTTGTTGAGAGAAACGTAGAACGCGATTGTTGTATGGAAGAAGTGCTGCCACACGTTAACTCGAAGTCCCTGATCTCCGTTTTATCATCTTTCTTTTCCAAAACATGACTCTGATTTAAGCCTCCATTCATCAAAGCTGACCCATTCGTCTCATAGAATCGCTCAATCGATAAGTACATTCGACAACATTCGACAACATTCGACAACATTCGACAACATTCTGGGTCTTTCATGCTGCATTAGGAGCGAAGATTATTCAATGCTGTTTCGTAATCGTCCTACCATAAAAATAACTCATTTACAAACCCATTTTGTAAGCATGAACAGTCATAAGTGAAGATATTATGATTATACGCTCATAAATATATCTGATGCTTCATATTCCAGAGTCCCCAGTGCATGATGAGTCCCTCTAGAATATTACTCAATATGTACTAGTAAAAATGGATCCGGATAAGGTATCCACAATTAGATCGAGGCTAATCAGTATTTCTCAGATGTTTTTGAGACTTTTTTACATGATAAAGAAATTCCAATACAACAGATCATGTAAAAGCATTTCAATGCCATGAAAACCCATTTGTCTCCTCTTTTGGTCCAAAAGGTGACTTCATAAACCTTGATCTTGCGGCGTGCTTTGCATTGCGAAAGGTTTTAATTATGGTTACGCATACACGTTGCCCAAGGCTTTTCTTGATTTGGACTCAGTCCAGTTAACTCTCTTCTTGGATATATATATTATCTGTAAACAAAAACTCTCCGTCAACTTCAAACGATCTCCCCCCCCCCCCCCCCCCCCCCCCCCGGACAGAATAAAGAGTAAAAAATACCTCTCTCCGCATTAAACACGAAACAATTTTCCTGGTTGAGATTGGCAAGATAAGAAGAAAATGGATGCTTGTGAAGGGGATGCAAGGATTCTATTCGAGCTTTGTGCCCTTTTCTGCCTTGTATTTTTCTCTTTCTTAATTAAAATTTTTTCTGTTAGAGGAAAAAAACGATTTATATGATAACTATCAATCAGTCGATCATTTAAATCTAAAACCCAAATAAAAGCCGATTCTTATAGAATATCAAGAGAAGCATCTGTCACTCATCTATGCGGAAATATCGGTCCTTCCAAGAATTTTCCCCTTTAAGACACCATTTAGTGTTCACGTTAGAGAGCACCAAGATGAAAAAGAAATGGGCGATGGAAGGGATGAAACGCTTATGCACTCTCTTCTTAGTGCCCTCTAATTCTCGTTTCTTTTACCTTTATGCCGTTCATAATTTAAAGTGCGCATATGCACGCACACACACACATAAAAACAAAAACAAATACAGAAATTGAAATAGAAAACCATCTCAACATAGACACACTCTATTTTCGCTTATGAATCACAAACTATCCCATCATAAGAATTTTATTGCTAGGTTACATCGTTTCAAAATCGAGAATCTACAGTACACTGCGAGTAAATGTATAAAAATATTGTGTGTTTTATTCTTGTGTGACTCATTTGAAAGGTCAATTTTGAGCATTTCCATTGTTACTTGGGTGTCCATGTCATGAGATTTTATGGACGTATTGCGTTGTATGGAAAAATAATCCATGAACACTATGGGAGCCTTTTGACCTCGGCCAATATGGAAACATTGAAATTCATAGGAACCACATTTTATGATTAAGTCGCCATAATGCTGAAGTTGCGTTTGATGTAGTTCCTGAATGGAACATGGGATGCCTTATTTAAGCATGCATTACTGAGCTTGAAATTTTCCTTGATGTCTCCGAAATGAGTATATTTGTGCATTCACTATGTCACACATTCACAAATAATTGGCAACACCTCTCCTTATGGGCATGAGGGGAACCTTCGGTGACTGCTCCACCTAAGGGGGTCCCATGTAAAACAATGGAGCTCAAAAAAGGTTCCAAAAAAGCTATGAACAAGGACAAGAATGATAGAAGCAATCTACATTAAAAGTTGTTGCTTAGATTACATCAAGAAAAATATTCATTGAGGCGTTCTTTTACTTATGCTCATTTATTCAATTTTTCTAAAATATTTCCCATGGATCATTTACCATTGAGAAGTCATAGAGCTTTACACATATAAAAGGATAAAATAAAATCAAAATTCCACGAATATTTGGTTTCTGAGTGGCAATCAATCAATCAATGTATCACCTAAAAGTAGATTAAATTAGATCTTCACTTTTCCTAGGTTTTAGGAAAGTGAATTGATTCCCTCCAACAACTACTCTTGACGTCATTTGATATCAAAATTCACTTTTAGAATTCATGGAGCACTTCAAGAGTCTATATAAATACTGCAAATCACTTGTACATTACATGGGAGAAATATAGATACACTTGTGGGCATCATTGTCTTGCTCCTTTGTTTTTGTACATCATCTTCTTCACCAATAGTAAGCTTCTAGAGGTTGTTGCTCTCTCTCCATAGATTCAAATTGGATGCATTAACACTCCTTCAAAAGGTATTCATGTCTTGCTTATTTGTATAAATATTCAAAGCATTTGGTTAGTAGATTGGAGAAATTTTAGTTTTTCAATCCCTAGGTCTATCTCTACACATTCTTGAAACTATAAAAGGTACCACTATTGAGTGTCTCGTTCATTCCAAAAGCATATTTTTGTTATTTCTTTTACTCTTGTGCATTATACACTTAAATCTATGTGTATCACTCCTCCAAAAGGATCATTTCGAATTCGAATCATGTTGGCCGCTATGAGCATTTGAAGTTGATTGTCTCATCCAAAGATAGTAATATTTTTTAGCTAATCAATGCGCAAACCTATTTCTTTTGTATCCACTCTTTATCCTTGATGGTTTAAAGTACATAGTGCATTTTATTGCATATATTGCATGCTTATAATTTTGAGTCTTCATAAGCTCAATGGCTGTTGTTGTGTGAGTTGGTTGGACTGATCTTGGTTGTTGCAACTCACTTTTCTACCTCCTACAAGTTTCTCCAAGTTTTTTTAGTGGTATCAAAGTTAGATCAAGATGGGTGACAACATCCCCCCAATGATTGAGAAGCTCAAGTGACACAAGTATGTGGCTTGGGAAATTAGAATGAAGGCCTATGCAGGGTACAAATATTTATGTAATTGTAGGAGGTGATGAAGTTATGCCTATTCCAAGATCCAAAGGAGGACCTACACAAGAGGAGACAGATAAGCTCACACTTTGGTGCATAGGAAATGCTGAAGCAAGGTCATACATACTAAAATCTATCTCTTATTTTTGTTACCACATTTTAGAGGATGCAAGACATTGTAAGACACTTGGGATGCCCTAGAGACTTTCTTTTCTGCTAGTATCAAAGCAAGAAAGAATCATCTTTGGAACCAGCTCAACCAAATGAAGAAGATACCTAAAGAAACCACCATAGAGTTTGTTACCACAGTCAAAGAGGTTGCAGATAAGTTAGCATCCATTGGAGAGCTGATTGAAGAAGAGGCTACCATGAGACAAATTCTCAATGTGATTTGAAGTGATAAGCAATCACCATCCTCCATCAGAGCTTATGATCTCATTGTGGATGTGCATTCAGGAGATCCTGTACATGAAGAATTGTTGCTTCTAATAAATCTAAGCCACAAAGAACGTAAAGAAGATGATCATTTGTCCTACATAGATTCAAGATGTTCATCATGTTGCAGACAACATTGCACGTCTATTAGATTTAGAAAGTCCAAAGCAAAGATATGAAGTTCAAATAGGGGATGACACAAAGCACAATGTGGAGAAGATTGGTAATGTCAAAGGTTCCAATGGCAAGACAAACATTCTTAGTAAGGTTCTCTATGTATCCACTATAAATAGAAACCTAATAGGTGTAGGCCAACTAGTTGAAAAAGGCTTGCAAGCTAGGTTCACCCAACATGGAGTTTTTATAGTATATCCACGTCAAGGCTTTAAGAAGATAGCTAGAGATTAGAAGCATGGTAGGCTCTTTACTTTTGACGTAGGAGAAACCAGGAACATAACTAAACTATCTTTTGAGTCTAAAACCCTAAGTGAGCTTGAGCTTTGGCATAAGAGACTTTCTCATGTGAATGAAAGAACCTTGAAGGATATATATGGAGGGATCAAAGTATTCTTGGACTACAAAATAAATCAAAGCAACACAAAATGGACTGGTGTGATGCATATCGAATTCGAACGGCGCAAAGACAACCATTCAACCACAAAGGCTACACCCACAACAAGGTATTGGAATTAGTACATAGAGATGTATGGGGACCAAGGCAAGAACCTTTATTGGCAAGTGAAAGGTATTATGTCTCATTTATTGATGATCATAGTAGATGGACTAATCTATATTTTATCAAGAGTAAAAATGAAGTATTTGATTGCTTCAAAAAATATCAAGCACATGTGGAGAATCATACAGGTAGATCACTCAAGAAGCTGAGATCTTATGGAGGGGGAGAATACGTCTCCAAAGAGTTTGATGCGTTCTTGTAGGATAAAGGTATCAAACAGGAAGTGACTATCACGTACTCTCCTCAACTGAATGGAATTGCATAGAAGATAAACAAGACATTGGTTGGATCATCCAGAGAAATGCTTAAAGATTAAGAGGTTGACACAATATCTATGGGTAGAGGCTATTTTACTTGTTTTGTACCTTTTCAATAGACTACCATTCCAATCAGTCCAGCATATGATTCCTTATGAAGCATGGATGTAAGAAAACCTAGTCTTGAAGATTGAAAAGTGTTTGGTTGTGTAGCTTATGTTCATGTACCATAAAAACTAAGAGGTAAGCTAGATGAAAGGGCAACAAAGGCAATATTTATTGGCTATGACTCAACTCAAATGGGTTACATGTTCTATAATCCTTCAGCCATGCAATTCAGTACAAGTAGAGATGTTGTGTTTGAAGAACACAAGTCTTGGTATGATTAAGATAAACAAAAGGTAAGTCTGCCATGTGATCTTGATTCTAATTGTCATCAATTTGGAACCAAGCACGATACACTGCTCCATGACCCAAGAAGTGATACAAATGATGTCCAAGACGAAAGGGAAAAGGATTACAAACTATGGAAGTAAAGAGGCAAAGCAAAGATGCAAAAGTTTGAAGGATGCTCTATGCAAGCTACTGGAAGACCAACAAGAGAGAAGAAACAACCAGAAAGGTATGGATATGATTCCATGTTGTTACAAAGCATTCAATCTACATGGCAAAAGACTCAGTTTTTGAGGAATCCTCAACCTATGAAGAGGCAAAGGGAAACCCAAATTGGGAAAAAGCCATGAAAGAAGAACTAGATGCATTGAAGGAGATGGACACTTGGGATTTGGTTCCAATGTCATCCAACCAAAAGATCATTGGTTGCAAATGGGTGTATAAAGCTAAGAGAAACTGAGATAGATTTTTTTGAATATACGAGGCAAGATTAGTTACCAAAGGATGCTCATAGAAGCATGGTATAGACTATGGGGAAACATATTCAATAGTTGCAAAGATTACTACAATCACAACATTGATAAGTGTAGCTCCTACAAGAAATTGGAGACCTCAACTTGATGTAAAAAATACATTTCTAAATGGTTGGATACATCAAGAGGTATACATGTCACAACCTCAAGTTTTTAAAAACCCTAATCATACATCTTATGTTTGGGGGCTCAAGAAAACATTGTATGGATTGAAAACAAGCTCCACGAGCTTGGATTTAGAGGTTGGTTACATAACTTCAAGATCAAGTGTTCAAACCTTGCACCTCAGATCCATCTCTATTCATCAGAAGGGATCACAATGAGGTTATCTGTCTATTGTATATGTAGATGATATTATTGTGATAGGTGATGATCTAAATGGCACTCAAAGGATCAAGAGATACATACTAGAAGAGATCAAAATCAGTGAATTAGGTGAGCTCACATATTTCCTAGGTATGTGAGTGATTTATAAAGATGAAGGGATGGATCTAACTTACATAAGATACATTTAAGTTCTACATATTTCCTAGGTATGTGACTGGAAAACACAAAGCTTGTAGGTACACCTTTGGAGATGAATCATAAACTTAGTGTTTATGACGGTGAGAAAATTGAAGACATTAAAGAATATCAAAGCTTTGTAGGTAGCTTTATATATGGTACTCATACAAGATGTGATATATCATATAGTGTGGGGGTGCAGTTCATGCACTCACTCAGATGCCCACACATGGATGCTGCAAAGAGAGTACCCAAGTACCTCAAAGAAAGAGCTCATGAACGTATATTCTATCCTTACTCTTAAGATTTGGATATTATCATCTATTCAAATGAAAAATGGGAAGGAGCTAAGGATGATAAAAGAAGTGCCTCTAGTTCCTTAGCATTTGTAGGTTCAAACCTAATGTCATGGAGTTCCAAGAAGCAACTAACAATTTATTTGTTTTCAATTGAAGAAGAGTGCAAAGGTTTGACCATAGCAACTCAAGAGGCAATATGGTTAAACACATTGTATACAGATTTGGGACTTGTGAGTTCAAAACCTCATATATTTTGGAGATAATCTAAGTTCCATGCATCTAGCCGCAAACCGCATTTTCCATACAAGAACCAAATAGATAGAGTTTCATTACCACTTCATCAGAGAGAAGATCATGGCAAAGGACATTGACATTTCTTTTGTTCCAATTGAAATGCAAGTAGTAGATATGATGAGGCAGGCACTTGATGGAATAAAGCTTTGCATATCTAAATTACTGGCATGTATTCAACGTGTTAGAGAATGAAGACTCAAGCATACTTGAGCTTCACGTGGAGCTTTTGAGACATCAAGCTTACACTATGTTGAGGTGGATTTGATCTACATCAAAAGCTATCACTTGGATTACATTGAAAGAATATCCATTGAAGGATTCTTTTACCTATGCTCATTTATTATATTTTTGTAAAAGATTTTTCATGGATCATCTAAAATTGCCAAAATCTAGAACTTTACACATGTAAAGGTATAAAAAGAGAGGCAAAAATCCCAAAATTTTGGTGGTTGAGTTTCAATTAGTCAATCAATCAATCACCTAAAACTAGATCAAACTAGATCTTTAGTTTTCCTAGATTAAAGGAAAGTGAATTGATTCCCTCCAAAAACTAATCCCCCTTTGTTTTGAATTCAGAATTCAATTTTAGAGGTTTTTGATCACTTCAAGAGTTTATATTAAGACTCCATCAACAACAGTAAGCTTGGAGAGGTTGCTGCTCTCTCTACAGAGCCCCAAACTAGCTGTATCAACATGCATTGGAAATTTTTTAGTGTCTAGTTTATGTGTATAATGTTTGAAAGCATTCAATTAAGTATAGTGAGAAAAATTGTAGTTTTTCTATCTCTTGGTCTATCTTTGCACATTCCTAAAAAATAGGAGGTACTATTATTGACTGTCTAGTTCATTCCAAAACCATATTATGCGTATTTCTTGTACTCTTGTGCATTCTATACATGAACCCCTATGTGTATCATGCCTCCAAAAAGTCAATGCACAAACCTTTTTGCTAGTCAATGTAAAAACCTTTGTGTTTTATATCGACTCTTTTTGTTGATGATCCCGATTCCATAGTTCATTTTATTGCACTTATTGCATGCCTATAAAGTCTATTTGAGTCTCAATAAGGTCAAGGGCTGGTCTTGTTCGGGTTGGCTGAACCTAACTTTGTCCCTTTGCAACTCAATTTTCTACCTCCTACAAGCTTCTCCAAGTTCTTTCAAAAAACACACACTACAATAGATCGGTCGAATAGCGAGGCTTTTACGGACGAAATTGAGGGTGCACATTTTTGCCCCTACGTCGGTGTAGGTGTCAGTATGCATGTCAGAATTAAAGTGTTGGCATAGCCGTCGGCATAACCATCGGTATAGTTGTCGATATAGCCGTCAGTATAACCATCGGTAAGACCATTGGTATTACCGATGCTCATATCCACGGTTATACCGACGGTTGTGCTAGGTGTACTGTTGCATATACTGGCCCCCGCTAGGTGTACGGACGCTTATTTCAATGACCGTGCTAGGAGGACCATCACTTAGACCGACGACCATATCTACAAATTTGTTTTTGTGCAGAGTGTGTTGTCTTCTGCTATAGAAACATTGCCATTATGTTGCTTCGCAAAAGACAGTACACTTTGCCCCAAAAACCTGATACAATACATGTGTACTCTAATCGCAACCAAAATATGATTTCCTAAAACAAAATATTATTGGACACAAAAGAGATAATCAGAATGAACCATGAATCATGTACAAAAAGAGTTATATGTTTCATAAATGAAGCATGTACAAGAGTGTGGCAAACCACTCTCATATATGAGGCGTTTACAAAATGTGGCTAAGCACTACCATATAAGAATCCAATACATGATTTTGGTTTCCCATTGCCATACACATGCAAAGAATGTTCCATATCAACAGTTCTCCAACAAAGAACATTCATGAAATGAGATAAGTTCACACGAGATTTAAAAAAAAATGTTTATAAATTCATCAGCTCATCCCAAATGCTTCCATGAAACGATTGCACCGCATCCCACCAAGTCCTCCAATAGTGAAGTCAATCCATGATGATATCCATAAGCCTCCTCTGTTCGTGTTGGAGGATGACCGATTGCCAGCTCCTACAACAAATATACAAAACATTAGAGGAACGTACATGAGAATCTTAACTCAAAAAATTTCAACAAACCAAATCGTACTTACAAGCTCGTGAGGCACCGTGTCGATTTCTGTCGTTGCCCCAACGTGATGGTCCAACCGTATCTAAATGTGTGGCTTCGGCATCTCGCTATTGATAATACCGGTCAAGAGTCTCCTACTCCTTATCGCGAATCATATCCCACTCCTCAGCATCTAACCATACAGGCTTTGGTAAGCCTGCTCTAAAAGCAACACAAGCTTCGGATCCTCAATGGGATATGACTTCACGAGCGATGTGCAAAATCCACTCTAAATTAACAAGAGGCTGCCCATGTGCTGGCTGGAACTCTTGATAAACCATCTCTATGATATAATTCTTTTGATCTTTATCTTATTCACTCCATTTCAACATGATAGAGTGTTCAAACTGTATGGAACAAAACTATCATATACATGCACGCATTGATTTTCTGGCCACATCCATCACCGAAGCTCCATCTTGGATACTCTACACCTTGAATTCATCATAGTCATGAGCACCCGAAGGTGTATGTGGTGTTCCACGTTGTGTACCACATAGTGTACCTACATCTAAGGTACTCCTTGTAGGAGTAGAAGCCGCCTCCTCGAGACCTATCTGTAGATCCACTCCTAGAACCTCCTGCTCCACAGCGTGACCTCGCTCTATAAGACGGGCCAACACCTGTATCGCACTCAGGTGTCGAATGCACATGTCTACTACTAGAGCCACTAGGAGAGGGCTAAAAAGATGGTTGTGGTGGAGTTATAAAGCTAGGAGACATACCTTCGGCGAGAGTAGCACCACCCGCAGGAGTGACACCGACAGGAGTGACACTGGCAAGAGTGACACTGGTGGGAGTGATGTCGGCATGAGTGAGACCGGTAGGATTGAAGCCGCCAAGAGTGAGGCCGGGGGGAGTGCTACAAGGAGCAATCCAATACTGTGACGTAGCAGCCATATACACAGGAGGTACCTAGGAGATGAACTCTAAGATCTACTCCTTTTGTTGTGGAATGTGGAGTGACTAGAGGACTCTCTCTAAGCATGCTCTATAACAAAAGAACTCGAAATAATTAGCATATGATAATAGAGGTAATATAGAAAAATGGTAGTTTACAAAAGAAACTAGCAAAAAGAATAAACAAGAACTATTATGTACAAGTCTTTGATTCAAAACTTCTCTATTTTAGCATCCTCTTGGAGAGCCGATGCATAGAGAATATCTATCTCTATCTGGACAACTTTTAAATCACTTGGTATGCTAGTTTCTTCCTCATCATCATATATTGCTTCATTCTCTATTTCATCTTCTTCAATGACTTGTTCTTCTCGAACAAGGATCTCTTTCATGTTTTGGAAAATATACTTTCATGTTCCGTAATGCAAAATATACATTATCACGAAGTCGTCCTTAATTAAGAGAGAGATGATGAAACGGAAATCAATGAACTCGAGCTCATGTATGGTAGAATCCTACATAGCGAAAGAAAAGTGAGGACCGTTATATTATCGGGACTCACATTCGTGCTTACAGGCAAGCATCTATTATGCTTCTCCGTGTAGAAACATGGTTACGTTTCTGTATTTGAATTCAAAAAAACAATCTAAAAAATCACTGTATGCGCTCGAGAACGTTTATCCAGTCAAGAAAAGATCACTCAATCACCGAAATGCATTCAAAATCTGGTTCATTTATCGAGTTAAAAAAACCTTGAGAGAGAGAGATAGAGAGAAAGAGATATAGAGAGAGAGAGCTTTTAAGAACTGCACAGTTCACTTTTCTACGCAGATGCTTTTTATTATTCGACAAAATTTATAACGTGGACTGTGTGCCCTATTTGAAAAATCATTCTATATGGTTATGCCGAGGTGTCAAATCTTTATGTCGATAAGACCGTCTCTTGTGCATTCAGCAAATCGTGCAATTCGAGCGAGCTTTAACTCCAGGCTTTGTGCATTGTTTCATCTAGATCTTTTGATATTTGGTTTTAATGAAAAAGTTTCATTGATATACATTTGAATAGATTTCGTATCCCTTTCAACACTTAAATTACGTACACATATTTTGTTTTTACAGCTTCAAATGATTAAAGAATCACATAATCTTTTTTCGAGTTACATGCTTGTTACGGCATTCGTAGAGAAAAACTGTGCGTACTTTATGCGGATTCACTTCTGCTGGTACATACTGAGTAATATTCTAGAAGGATATATGATTTGTATAGGACTGGAAAATGAAGCAATATATATTCATGAGCGTGTAATCATACTATATTCACTAACCAGTGTTCATGTTTACAAAATGGTTTTGTAAATAATTTATGTTTATGGTGAAGCGCTTAGGAAACATCATTCAATAATCTTCCCTCGTTTTGCAGAATGAAAACCAGAACCTTATCTGGTATCAACTGCATAAGGATTCAGGTGCATTTGATGGACCGATTCAACATTCTACGAAACGAACTGAGTTTCGAATGCAACATGCTTGATGAATACGGAGTTGAATCAGAGTCCGCAATACAATATATACATTATCAGCAAGTCATCGTTACGTCAGAGAGAGAGATGATGAAACGAAACTCAATGAACTCGAGGTCACTTTAAAAAAGAATGACCGAAATGCATTCAAAATATTCTTCATTTATCCATTTATAGTCATGGTTCTATTTGAAGTTTTTTTTCTTTTTTTTTTTGAACATAACAGGAAGGATAAAATTGATGCTAGGTAAAAATAGTACAAACTCAATAGAGGCTCATCTTAGAGCCCTTAGCAGCTCAAGGCTGACTCACAAAAGGAAAGATTCTACATAATCACAAAGAAAGGTGATCAAGTATCCTCTTGGCTTAGAATACATCCGAAGGAGCTTATCTCTCCACACATTGTGGTGATAATTTTTAAATATTACAAAGCGGCTCTTCAAATCCGATTGGGACTCATTACAAGAGGTATTACATACGCTGAAGATATTCTTCAATCCGACCAAACAGGAATAATAGTGATCCTTTCCCCTTTTATTAAAGATAGCACTATTCCTGTTTTTCCATATAGACCATAGAAAGTGGCTTCTGATGATCTGCCAAAGAAGAATGTCCATACCATTTGATTCTCCAATCAGAATATCTTTACAGCTTGGAATTTTAAGACCTTGTATTTGACAGTAAGACCAGATACCACACCAGAATCTAGCAGCATATTTACATTTGATGAAAAGGTGCACCAAATTCTCTTCTTTACCACAGAGTTTGCACAGCCCAACATCAATATTATACTTCCTAGCCTGACTGCCAGTCCAAATGCCTTGGTGGAGAATGATCCAGTTCAGACAAGATTGTTTATTAGTGAGAGGGAAGGCCCAGGAACACTGGAACCTGTACTTCCACTACAGGTGAGACCACTGTAATCCCCATTTTTTGTTCAGCTTCCCAGTGATTTCTTTAATACTTCTACCATTCCTTTTGAAGGAATTGAACATATCCCAGGCAATATCCTGAAGGGAAATCAGCTTCCTCCACATGTAAGTCTCCAACTTCACTTTCAGAAACTCCTTCTTGCTCAAAAGTACCTGTTTACATTGAAAAGAAAGATCTTGAGTATCAAGAATAGCAAGGTTATCAGTCACTTCACCTGCTCTCATCAAGTCCTGCCATTGCCCAAAACCCTTCTTTCTACATTTGTTCCATCTGATAGGAAGGGAGTGAAGGGAACCCGAGTTGAACCATCCAATCCAAATGGAATCTTGCACTAAAAAGGAAGAGTTGTGAGTAAGCCAAATAGGGAGATTATACTTAGACTTAACGATCATCCAGGCTTTCCAAAAATTGCAAGTAAGCTGACTGCCTTTTGGCACAAATTCTTTAGGAGAAGTAATCACATCCCACATAGAGCAGTTAGTCCAACTTTTATTATGCTTCACATGAAAGGGAAGGATATAATGCTTCAAAACAAAAGATCTATGGGAGATACTGTGCTGCACATCACCCCACTTAAAAATTTTAGCTCTGAATTTGTCAAGCATCCAATTCCATCTTTGTTCATTAGTGATGCCAAAGCCCATGGGAATTCCCAGTAACCTGAAAATCATCCCTTTCTTGATGATGTCACAACCTGTCATCTTAACACAATCAGGAATATGATTATTTGAAGCAAAAAAACCAGTTTTCTTATGATTAATCACAGATCCACTTGCCAAACAAAACATCTCAAGACAATTAAGGAATTGCTTAGCAGAATTATCATCAGCTTTCATAAGCATATTGGTGTCATCTGCAAACATCTGAAGACCCAGAGGGGAGTGAGCCTGGGGAATATCCAACCCAGATATAGTTCCCTGTCTAAAGCAATCCTTGATAAGCCAACCTAAAGAGTCACTTGCAATAGCAAAAAGGAGGGGAGCCAAGGGGCAACCTTGTCTAATGGACCTGCACAATCTAAAAGGATTAGAAAGACAACCATTAATGGCCACTTTAGAGAAAGCATTACCAAACAGAATACTGACATACTTTATAAATCTTTTGCCAAGACCAATGTCATGTAAGGATTGAAGAATGAAATCCCACTCTATCCTGTCATAAGCCTTATCAAAATCAATTTTGAAGAAAAAGGAGTCAACATTAATCTCATTGGAGTAATCAAGACCTTCCCAGATGGTGATAATACTATCTAAAATAAATCTGCCTTTGATGAAACCTTTTTGCTCAGGGAGAATTATAGTGTTCATAAGAGGACTAAGTCTTCTGGCAAGAATGGCAGCCAAAATTTTATACAGAGAAGTCAGGCAAGAGATGGGTCTCCAATTGTTTAGATCATCCTTGGGACCTTTTTTGTGAACTAATTTTATCACTCCAGTGTTAACAAAAGGAGAAAGGGATCCCCTGCTACAGGCTTCTTGCCAGATCTTGAGAATTATGGGAACCATTTCTTCCTTAAAATCCTGAAAAAACTCATAAGGCAAACCATCATGACCAGGAGACTTACCAGGCTTCAATTTGCTAATGGATTCTATAACCTCACCCTCAGATAGGGGCATGTCAAGGAGGGAGTCCATTCCCTGAGGAACCATTTTTTTCCTACAAAGGGCAATGGCAGCTCTTGCACTCCAGACAGAATCCCCTCTCTTGGGAGGCTGAGAGAATACATTGGCAAAGAACCTATGAGCAATCTGGAGGTTATCCTTAAAACCTTTAGCAATAAAGCCATCATTATTCTTGAGAAGAGGGATAAAATCCCAGGCTTTTTTCTTCCTCATCAAATCAAACATATGCTTGTTGGGCTTGTCAATTTTGCCAGCCCAGAATTCTCTAGATGTGGCAAGGGCACCTTTAGCAAGGAGGTAATCCACTTTCTTCACTTACTCCTGAAGGTCTAAAATCTTAGCTCTTTTTTTATTCAAATCCAGGTTAGAACACTGAATTTTATTCATCTGTTGCATAATCATCAGCCTTCTCTGTTGTCTTATTTCTTTAGCTTTATTCTTATAGTACTTATTTGAAGTTAAAGAAAGCATCGATGAGAGAGAGAGAGAGAGCTTTTAAAGAACTCCACAGCTGTCGTTTCCGCGCAGATGTATTTTATTCTTCCACAAAATTTATGTCGTGGCTTATGCGCCCAACTCGAAAAATCAATCTGTACTAGGGCAAGGGATTTTTATATTTCGATAGGACCGTCTCTTATGCATTCAGCGAATCATTGCAGTTCCAGCGAGCTTAAACTGCAGGCTTTGCAAGTGAGCATCACGTATTAGGGTCTTCTTTCTTTTCTTCGGCAAAGGTTTCATGATAAAACATTACTCTGTCAATTCTATCGCATCTCCTTATACACAGAAAGTAGAGACATTATCCCTTGCGCTACCTGTCATGTCTTCTTTCGAATAGCATGAGCAGGCGGTCAATCAGTAGAGTATTTGATTTTTGGTTTCCTATAGTTTGTCCTCTCTCTCTCTGTCTCTCTCTATCGTTCTATAACTATATGTATGCCTTTTCTTGTCTGTACAAAGCATTGGAAATTTCTTCAATGCTAAATTATACATAAAAGAAGACGAGACAATCGAGGAGCAACTATGATAAAATGAAAAACATATTGAAAACAAATACAAAAGGATCAATTGTTTGCGTCGAATCGAGACCCCGAAGCTAAGGAATCGGTCAAATAATTGACTTCACCGTTCTTTAGTCTTCTTTGAAAACTCCCTTATTGAAATGAAAATCGAAAATCTTATTAACTCGACAATTCAATCTATCAATATTTCCTTAATGTGGTACTTAGAGAATCTAGTATTTGGAAACATCAGAGAAAAGATTACGTTGACGTAACGTACACGGAGACATATGCTTTCGGATTAATAATTGTTTTTTTTGAGGATTTTTGAGGAGTTTCGTATCCGAGCTTGCTTTACAAAAAAAATGCTCTAAAGAAACTTTCCGTTGATGTAAATATTGAATGTCTAAAGGATATTTCCTTGGAGAAGGGAAAGTTTGCTATCAATTTTTTATTTGAATCAATTATCTACTTGTTTTGCGCAATAAATTTAGGTTTATCAATGTTTCAGTGAAGATCTCTTGTAAAGGATTATGGAGGAATGCACAAATTCATGAAACATCTATCTAGATCTCTTTAGTAAGGTCGCATGAGAAAACAAGCTGATATTAGCAATGACATTTTAATTTTTAACATATTTAGTTGTGTACTAAGTCTAAATATCCTAGGCTGCTACTTGCTTTCTTCTAGCTTTTCGAGTTCCAAATTATCTTCTTGTTATTTTTCATTTGTACTAGTACCTTACTAAGTCTTGCTTGCAGTTTATTTGCTTCCTCTTTCGGATAAATGAACACATGCCATTGGATACTAGATAAGTAGTGAAGATGCACCTCATTATGTGTGAATGTTTGACATAGTCTGTGCATAAGTATACTCAACTCAGACACATGAGAGAAAATGTTAATCCTAGTGCAGCACACAAAAATAAGGAATCCAGAAAAGTCCTATTCAAGTTCCATGTCAAATGAAAATTGAGCATCATGAGGACTTAAACATAAAATCATATTCCGTTGAATTGTAACGTGTCCATATTCCTCAAGGCCAAAATACTGCAACAAGCTGTCAATGACATGCTTTTCATACAAAGGAATACCTTCATCAAATCTCATAGAATAGGCATCCAAGTAACAATGAAAAGGCCCAAACTTAACAAGAATAAAACACACTTGAACCGTCGTTTGTCGATGTTGAAGTAACTAACGTCAGCAATAGAAATGTTATGATTGTTCTTCAGATTTAAATGATTGAATGATTGATCCTATTCGTATTTAATCTTTTTTTCCTTAACACGATTTTTTTAAATTGAAAAAAGAGATAAATACAAGGGAGCTAGATAGGGAGGCACAAAGCACAAAGCATGAGGGATCCATTTCCTTCTCATCTGCCCATTCTCAAGCATGAGCTTTTTTTGGTATTTAAAGGGGGAGATTTATTTTTAACTATTATTGTCATGCACGAGCTTTTGGTTTTTGGTTTCCTATGTCCTCTCTATAACACCTTTTCTAGCACAGCATTGCATTGGATCTTTTTTTGGTTTCCTATGTCCTCTCTATAACACCCTTTTTTTGGTTTCCTATGTCCTCTCTATAACACCTTTTCCAGCACAGCATGGCATTGGATCTTTTTTTGCCCCTTGCATTGGCTGAGATCACCGCATGCAGAATTTACCAATTCGACAATCACGTGCTTCATTTACCGAATCTCTCGGCACCTGAATCTCAACTTTACGAAGACTAATAGGTGCATCATCTCTTATTGAATCTTCTACGTTCCTATTGAGTTTCGATTGTTTTTATAACTTGTTGTAGTTTCTCCACCTTGATTCATTTTAGTGATAGACCTCGCTATTAATAAAGAGAGGGACATCTAAAGTGTTTCACGAACTAGTGCTATTCTTAAAAATACACATGCCTTCATTATCTATCTTCAGGCTTAAGACCATGTCCCCAAACTTCATCCTATCTCTTGAGAGCCTTGGGTATGAATTTTTTTGTCTCTTTGAATGCTCTTTTTTTATTGATTTCCATATTAGTTACAATCCGAAACGAGGAAGAATCAAATATTTTTCCTTTCTTTCTTGGTTAATTGATAGGGATGTCCACGTTTGAAAGCATCTATGCAACTTTCTGGGCTTATCCTTTAAGTGGTGTCATGGTCCATCGTTTTTCATGTATTTTCTAAGGATTATATTGATTTTCTTCAATGCTTGCCAACCTCATGCAAAACATGCTTGGTTGAGATGCACGGAAGAGACCCATCAACGATATGCTCACTTTCTATGGCATACCCATATCAAAGAAACGTGATAAAGAGAGAAACAAGAAAGAGAGGGAAAAGACTATTCCTCGCGCATGATTATCATATCATATAGAATTAGGTGAGGTTCTAGTCCCTCAGAATTGACCAATGACTGTTCAATTGATTGAAAATAGGAACATGAACCTAGATTATATCTATCTTCATGAGATCAAGCTTACCAATAAAGAACTTCATAAGGGACTTCAAAGGAGTTCATTAGATCATATTTGGCTCTTCATATATCACACTAGTGGGTATGGTGGTAAAAAAATAGGCTTCAACCACACTTACTACTGCTAACATTTTAACCTTGCTTGAATTACTTCCTCCTTTTGCGACGTACTAATTTTATGTGTGTGTTCCCAATCACAACCTTTTGAAAACTATTTATTAGGGATTCGTGGTTTCCATTGTTGGGAAAGATGGATGGATCCTCTAGGAGATTAAGTAGGTGCTACTAATCCTGCTTTGCACCAGCCCTCAGTGACTCCAGATATGATTAGTAGACTCCCTTAGCTTCCAAATGATACCAGGAAATACTATATGTATTTTGGAAATGGTTTGAGTAATGACTTGATCAAAGCAGATGAGTTTGTGAATCACAAAACTAGAAAACTTTCTATTTTGGTCTCGATACCTGCTCAGTCTTTCACTCAGTATGACCAGTACACTTACAGTTGGCAAAATTCCTTCTAGAGGTATTCTATTAGCTTAGTAAGCTACCATTTGCAAGTGGAATCATTCAAAGTGATAAACTATACTAGGAGAAATAACTTTAGCAAATTTATGGACACCCCCGACTTTTAAGGAAGTATGTAGACAAATACCAGTGAGCAGTTCGTTGGCGATTTCTCAAGATTGGCTGAACCAAGTTTCTTCAAATTTTGTATGCTTGTAGTATGCTTTGAGCTGAATCCAACAAGTTTTGAATCACTCGATTTGGTGAAGTAGGCACTGCGATATGCCTCTTTGAAGTTGGAAGACTTGAAGTGGTACACTCAGAGAACACAGAGTTGATGAATGTGAATATATCTATTAATTGACATAATTGTACAATCTCATTAGCATGATAACCATAGCTAGATGAGGTAATGAGGTGTGGGCTAAGATGTAGCACTCATACACACTCAGATACAATGATAGATGTCTTGGGAAGTGAGCTAGAATGAGCTAAGCTGCCCGCGACTTTTGACTTGCATCTTTTATAGAGTTTAGTTGAAAATTCGAGTTTGAATTCATATTCAAACTCCTAGAATCTTTCACCTAAAAAGGTAATGAGATATTCTCTCAATCAACCAACAAGTTTTTCCACGACTCTAATCAAGTAGGTGTGTATATAAGAAATGCCAAGTCTTTTAGACTTTTACAAAGAGTATATAAGCATAAGTTCCTATGGTCCTTCCTTCAAGTGGTGTCTTCATGAAGTAATCCAAGCCAATTTGTGAAGGCTTGAATTGAACCAACAGCTCCCCCTCAAGCCAAGCACTTTGGCTTAAGTCTTCATCTTCAATCTTCAATCACATCGTGCAGTCCAATCATGGATTTGAATCTGCATAATTTGTTTCCATCCAAAGCTTTAGTGAGTAAATCAGCACATTGCATATTAGTAGACACATAGGTCAACTGAATGTCCTTGCTTAGAAACTTCTCTCTCACATAGTGGTAATGAACCTCTATGTGTTTTGTCCTAGCATGATATATTGGATTAGCTGCAAGGTGGAGAGAGCTTGTGTTGTCTCCAAAGATAATTGGGGGCCTAGTATATAGGCCTAGCTCTGTATACAAAAGCTTTAACCAAATAGCTTCTTGAGTGGCATTGGCTAGCCCTCTATACTCTGCTTCAGTGGATGACAATGCCACTGTTGGTTGCTTCTTGGCTGACCAAGAAATAGGTTTATCACTTGCAAAAGACAAGTATCCTGATGTGCTCCTCCTATCATCCTTGCATCCTGCCCAATCTACATCTGAATACAATTTAATGTCAATATCTGATGTATAAGGAAAGTACAAACCATGGTTTTGAGTTCCTTTTAGATACTTCAAGATCTTCTTTGCAGCCTCTACGTGAGGTACCCTTGGTTTGTGCATGAATTGACTTAGCACACTAACTCCATATGCTATGTCAGTTCTGGTCAAGGTAGCATAATTCAAACTACCTACCATACTTTGATATCCTGTAATGTCTTGGACTTCATCCCCTTCATGAGCACTTAGCTTTAGGTTGACCTCCATTGGAGTACTTGAGACTTTAGCATCCTGCAGGTTAAACTTCTTCAACATGTCTTGTACATACTTCTTCTGAGTGATATATATACCTGAATTAGTATAAACCAATTTAAGACCTAAGAAGTACTTTAATAATCCAAGATCATTTATCTTGAATTCTTTCATCATCTGTCCTTTGATATTTTTGATTCCATTGACATCATTACCTGTAATGATGATGTCATAAACATAAACACACAAGTAAATTACCTCTGTACTACTCCTCTTTATGAATAGAGAATTGTCTGCTTTGCTCATCACAAATCGTTGGTCTTGGAGGTATGTAGTCAACCTGTAGTTCCATGCTCTAGGTGCCTGCTTCAATCCATATAGAGCCTTGTTCAATTTACAAACATAATTTACCTTCTTGGGATCTTCATAGCCAAGTGGTTGTGACATGTAGACTTCTTCAGATATCCATCCATTCAAGAAAGCATTCTTGACATCTAATTGGTACATGTTCCAATTCTTGGATGCAGCTACACTCACCAATACTCTGATTGTTGGCATCTTAGCCACAGTAGAAAATGTCTCCTCATAATCAATGCCTTGGGTTTGTGCAAAACCCTTGGCTACCAACCTAGCTTTGTACCTGTTGATTGTACCATCAGAGTTCCTCTTTAGTTTGTAGATCCATCTGGATCCTATCACCTTCATAGAGTCCTTCTTGGGTACCAAGTCCCATGTGTCACTCTCCTTGAGAGCTTCTATTTCTTCATCCATAGCTCCTTTCCATTCTGGTTTGGTGATTGCCTCTTCATATGAACTTGGTTCTTCATTCAACAAATCCTTTGCAAGATATACAGAATGCTTAGTTACAAGAGATGTATCATACCCATATCTGATAGGTCTTTTGCTTTCTCTCTGAGATCTTCTAGTTGACTGAGTTGAGGATTCTGGAATATCCTCTAGCTGCTTCATCTTCATCTTTCCTTTGGACTTCCATGCCTTGGATTCTTCAAGATTGATTGTGTCATCATCATCTCAACTTGAGTCTTCCTTCTGGATTGGTTCCTCCTTTGAGAGTTTTGGAAACTCTTCTTCCAAATCATAGGCTAGACTAACCTTCCTGCATTCATTCTCATACCATGAGTCATTCTCATCAAAGATGACATCTCTGCTTACCTTGAACCCTTTATTGGTTGGGTTGTAGAATCTGTACCCTTTTTTATTCAAGTCATAACCAATGAAAATACATTTTTCTGCTTTAGGGTCTAGCTTTCCCCTTACCTGTGAGGGAATATGCACATATGCTACACAACCAAAGATTTTGCAATGATCCAATGATGGTCTCTTACCATGCCAAGCTTCATAAGGTGTCATTCCATCAAGTGACTTTGATGGCAACCTGTTTATGAGATAGGTGGCAGTAGATACACTCTCTGCCCAAAGATAATTTGGCAACTTCTTTTCATTAAGCATAGACCTAGCTGTTTCAACAATAAGCCTATTCCTTCTTTCAGCTACCCCATTTGGTTCAGGTGAGTACCCTGTGGTTATCTCCCTTTTGATGCCTCTTTCCTGCAAGAAGTCCTCAAACTCATTGGAGAAGTATTCACCTCCTCCATCTGACCTTAGCTTCTTCAAGTTCCTTCCTGTTTGATTTTCAACTAGTGCAAGATATCTTTTGAAACAATTAAACACTTCATCCTTGTGCTTCGTAAAGTATAACACAGTCCATCTGCTATAATCATCAATGAAAGACACATAGTACCTTGATCCTAAAATGGAGGGATCCTTGCTAGGTCCCCAAACATGTGTGTGCACCAAGTCTAGGTAGTCTTCATGCATAAAACCTTTCCTTGAGTAGGGCAACCTGTGAGACTTACCAAACTGACAAGCACCACACTTGTAAATCATGTGTTACTTGGATACATTAGGTATCACAAGCACACATTTATCCCTGCACATTTGCTTTAAGGTCCTTTCACCTATGTGACCTAACCTCTTGTGCCATATTTCTAATTCTGAAAGTGTTTGATCCTTGTAATTGTATAAAGCAATGTTTTTGGTGTCTTCTAGCTCAAAAGTAAATAGTCTACCTGATTTTTCTCCCTTGGCTATCCTTTTGAATCCATGTCTTGGGTCCTCCACATATGCTCCATGTTGATTGAACCTGACCTGCAAACCTTTCTCCACAATCTGACCAACACTCATTAAGTTTTTTGTAATGGTTAGTACATAAAGTACCCTGCTCAATAGGTTCTGGTTACCATCACAAGTTTTTACATTTCCAATCTTTACTACAGAATGCTTCGTATCATCACCTGTCTGTACTTGATGTTTGCCCTTGGGCTCCTCAAGATCAGAGAGTAGTGCCACATTGCCAGCTACATGATTGGAACACCCTGAATCAATATAAAACAGATGATCATCATTGGTACCTGACTTGGAAGTCATATTCATGATCAATAGGGAGTCATCTTGCTCCTCTGTGTAGTTGTTGTAGTCTTTCCTATTTCTGAATCCTCCTTGGTAGTTACCATTATGGTTGTTGTTGTGATTGTTGTTGTGATTGTTGTTGTAGTTATTGTTGTAGCCATTGTAGCCTTGGTGTTGGTTGAACCCTCCTCTGCATTGACAGTATCCACCTCTTTAATAGCCTCTTCCTCTCTGATTTTTGTAGTTTCTGTAGCACTCATCTGTGGTGTGGTTAGACAGTCCACAAATATTCCATGGTGGTGAATTGTAGGGTCTCCCCCTTCCTTGCTTACCTCCTCTGCCCCTGCCTCTTGAAGATCTACCTCTCCCTGCATAGTTGGCTTGGGAGGTAGAACCTTCATCCTCTTGCTTTTTACCTTTACCTTTGTCTTTAATCTTTTTATCAGTATATAGGGCAGAAGGAGTGTTACCTTTAGATGTATCTCCAACCTTTGTGAACTTTGCTTCATGTGTGAATAGTTGGCCCATCAGAGTTGTGAGATTTGGGGTATGCATGTCCATGTAGAGATCCATTGCAGTGGTGAAGCTTTCCCACTTATCATCTGCCTTTAGTCCATTGGTTACTTGCCTTACTATTTGTTCCTCTTCAATCTCCTCTCCTATGCTTGCTAATTGGTCTGCCACATCCTTGATCTTGGTCACAAATTCTGAGACTGATTGCTTTGGTTGCTTCCTAAGGGTTGTGAATTCAATCCACAATTGATTCCTCCTAGCCCTTGTATTAGATGAAAAGTATGATGACAAGGTTTCCCAAGTTTCTTGGGAAGTCTTGCAATTCCTGATGAGAGGTAAAAGGAAATCAGATATAGAGTTAAGAAGATAAGACCTTGCCAATGCATCTTTTGCACACCATGTATTAAGCCTTTCTTGTTCTTCCTTGGTGGGTAGACCTCGTGCTTTGAATGAGGGCAATTCCTCATCTCCTGAGATGAATCCAAATAGACTTCTTCCTTGTAGATAGGTCTTCATCCTCAGAGACCAAGCTTGATAATTGTTCCTGTCCAATTTATCAATGAATGAAGGGAAACCATCTCCCATGTTACCTTATTTGCTCTGATACCACTGTTGGGAAAGATGGATGGATCCTCCAGAAGATTAAGTAGGTGCTCCTAATCCTGCTTTGCACCAGCCCTTAGTGACTCCAGATATGATTAGTAGACTCCCTTAGCTTCCAAATGATACCAAGAAATACTATATGTATTTTGGAAATGGTTTGAGTAATGACTTGATCAAAACAGATGAGTTTGTGAATCACAAAACTAGAAAACTTTCTATTTTGGTCTCGATACCTGCTCAGTCTTTCACTCAGTATGACCAGTACACTTACAATTGGCAAAATTCCTTCTAGACGTATTCTATTAGCTTAGTAAGCTACCATTTGCAAGTGGAATCATTAAAAATAATAGACTATACTAGGAGAAATAACTTTAGCAAATTTATGGACACCCCCGACTTTTTAGGAAGTATGCAGACAAATACCAGTGAGCACTTCGTCGGCAATTTCAAGATTGGCTGAACCAAAATGCTTCAAACTTTGTATGCTTGTAGTATGCTTTGAGCTGAATCCAACAAGCTTTGAATCACTCGATTTTGTGAAGTAGGCACTGAGATATGCCTCTTTGAAATCGGAAGACTTGAAGTGGTACACTCAGAGAACACAAAGTTGATGAATGTGAATATATCTATTAATTGACATAATTGTACAATCTCATTAGCATGATAACCATAGCTAGATGAGGTAATGAGGTGTGGGCTAAGATGTAGCACTCATACACACTCAGATACAATGATAGATGTCTCAGGAAGTGAGCTAGAATGAGCTAAGCTGCCCGCGACTTTTGACTTGCATCTTTTATAGAGTTTAGTTGAAAATTTGAGTTTGAAGTCAAATTCGAACTCCTAGAATCTTTCACCTAAAAAGGTAATGAGATATTCTCTCAATCAACCAACAATTTTTTCCATGACTCTAATCAAGTAGGTGTGTACATAAGAAATGCCAAGTCTTTTAGACTTTTACAAAGAGTAAAATGGTAAGAACTTATAAGCATAAGTTCCTATGGTCCTTCCTTCAAGTGGTGTCGTCATGAAGTAATCCAAGCTAATTTGTGAAGGCTTGAATCGCACCAACATCCATAGTATTAGAGATCATCCATAATGGTGTTGTCATAAAGGCGGAAGCTCTCTATGATACATGGGAAGAAAAAGGTATGTTTATTGATGGTTTAGAGAAATACTTATGGGACCAATTAAAGCTTGAGCATGATTTACGAAAGTTTAAGGAGGAACAACGATTTTCTTGGACAAACCCCTAGTTGCAGGAATGCGTGCCAATCTAGGCTTAGTAGAGGATATATGTTGCAGACTATAATCTATAAATTGGTAACCCCCTCTCTCCCTATCAATGCGTGGTTTTAATTTTAATACTTACAACGAAATCAAATGTTGTATGCAAGAAGAAGATAGTGTGCTTATTATTAGTAACTCTTCCACTAGATGTTGTATGGATTATATTGCCTCCATTTTGATAATCACATATTAACCATATTAATGCTAGGCTATTATTGATGTTTAGGACGTTATCGACTATGCAAAACAGTATTCGCAAAGTGCCTTGTTTCTCAACACCAAGTTTGACAAAACATACAACACGTCCGAATGGGTTTTCATTTTTTATCTCTAAAGGGTACTGACTTTGGATCAATATCTCTAAGAAATATCTCTACAATTTTGGGTTATACCACCACTAAGAATAATATCGATAATGAGCTCTTTGAGTCTAGCTTAAAGCTCTCTATCGAACAAGGTTATCCGCTCATCATCCTTCTTTTTCCTATTGGTATTGTCAATTTTAGGTGTATACTTAACCATGATGTTCATAGAGGCTTGATTGTTGACCTTCCCCTACCCAATATCCCAAACTTGATAATTATGACACTATTTACTAATGAAACAAACACATTTTTTCATAATTATTATGAGAGTGTCACCAGATTTTTGAAATATTTGAATACCCCTTGTGAGGCCACCAAGTAAGAAATAAATCACCAGGACACTACTTTTAAGTCTCTTTAAGGAGATCTATATATTCTCTTATAGATCAAGGCTATAGTAATCTTTCTTGTGGATAGATCTATGGATTTTTTTATATTTGATGGAGTTCGAACTCAAGGTAGGCAAACACTAGAACATGGTGATTGCAAAGCTTGACAATAGGCTTAGTAACTCAACGATAGTGCAAGTGAATGTGGTGGGTTGAGAAATCGTGATAAACAATCTCCTTATATCTTCCATTATTTATTTTCTTGCTTTCTAAGACCAAAAGACAAGGAAATTCTGAATCTACAAAAGTTTCCTCTTGATTTGCTATCCCAATAGAAATTGGGGTATAGAAATCAAATGAGATTTCCAAGCAAAGAAAGAAGACGCTCAAAAGTTAGGATTTTTGAACATTGAAGAAAGAAAGAACTAGGATGTTGGCCAAATGGATGATTAAAGCTTGGAGTAACAACAAGTCTTAAAGAGACAAGCTCATTCTTTAGATATAGAGTTTCTCTTAAACGCATTGGTCTTCAAAGTAAGAAAAGTCTTGATTGACTAGCTCAACTTTTCTTGCATTTTTTGGTGACTAGTAGAATTTTGAGCCTAGTTTGCTCGATGTGGAAGGGCTCGAACAAGATAAATTGTATGCTAAGATCGATAGGAAAATAGAATATGCCACTAGCACTTGGAAAAATGATTATATTTTGTTCCAGATTGAAAGCGTTAAGGAACTTGAAGAACTCAATCTCCATTACACATGTGGAAGCATCATTGAAACCAAGAGAAAAGAAAATTTATTGGATTCTTGGACTTAGATACACCTTATGGGGTTGACTTGAAAAACTTATTCTTTGTGATAGAGGAAATAAATCAATGGTATGAGTCAAAGATGTGTTTCCTTCTTAGCCAGGATTCTCCGAATCTACAAGGGTTGAGATGAGTCAATGGCAACATAGTTCAAACGTCTCTGAGTATCCAAAACAATTCGGAGTATCAAAGTGATATGAACAGAAAATCGTGCTTTGAATGGTTTTCTATAATATGGGATTTTAAGTGCAGGGTCCTATGGCATCCTCTCATTAAGAATAAAAAAGATGTGCTTGGGTGGAGAATGTCTCACAAGCAATATGGACCAATGTCAAAGCTAACAGAATTTGTGGGGTATCCTCTTGGTGGAGGTTGAGCAAGCGTGTTGGCCAAGACATGGGTCACTTGTTCTCTACTCGCCCTACGAGCGGAATCAAATGGACACAATCTTTATTGGTGAAGTGATCGCTACTCTATATCACAATGCAATTTTATTAGGAGCTACACTCCCTAGAAAATATTCCAAGTGAGATGCACAATTAGCTTTTTTAATCTTTGCAGAGAGTGCTCTATCGAAAGTCCTTATACCACCTCGGTACAAGATTCGTGAATGCAATAAGTCCTCTCCGTATAGACACCATAGGGTGTTCATCTTTGAGAAAAACAAGTTAAAACGCAGATGAGACCCATGAAGGGGATGATAAGGATACAAACCTTCTTCATATGTCGCTCTAACACTCTTCTATTTTTCCTATACCTTCATTTCATGCACGCTTTGTAAAACCAAAAGTAATTCCTTTAATGATTGAAGAAGTATTCAATTCCGGATATTATTATTATATCATTTATGAATATATTCTTGTATTTATGAAGATGATTCCATTTTTATTTTCTATTATAAACATAAAGAATTCATCATTTAATAATCTGTCTTACTTATGTTTCATGAGAATGCAAGGAAGTGAAATGTTTGGTGGCCGTATAATGAAGTTTCTTTTGGGTCCCTCGTCTTCAAATGGGACGCTTGAATTGATGGACGCCTAGGGTGTTCGTACCTGTTTCACTCATTGCAAAATTTAAGTGAGACAGGAGAAATTTTCTAAATAAAATTTTCAAGAAGAGAAAGTTTATATATAATTTTCTTCCTTACCAGTTCAAAAGGCAAAAACGAAAGAAGAAAACTCACATAGTCTTGATTTTTTTCGTGAGTTCTATATCAAAGTAAACTGAAGTGGGGAAACAATAACCGAGGATTTTCATTATTTCTACAGTCAAAAGAGAACGTATGAACAGGCAGAGAAAGGTATGGTTCCTAATACATATATTCTACAGTATTCTCTTTTAGGTAGGCATGTGGTAAAAGGCAGCACTTCCAACACGGCAGAGAGAGAAGGAGAGAATTTTTTCAGATTTGTACAGCTCTCTTTTGCGAGCTTATGCAGCTCATTTGTTTAGAGAATTTATATCGATGACCATAAGCCCATGCCCCAAAAGCGAACTCCACTAGCGCCTGGCATTCTTGTGGCGCTGCCGTACTTCACGTCGAAGTTGGACAACAATGCGAGAGACCGTCATGCGGTTTTGTAGAGAACAATGCGAGGCAGCCCTTTTTCCTATCTCTCAGATTTATCTTCTTCGATTCCCTGGTCTGAGAGCGCTCAATGACTCAAAGGTCACAGCATAAAGTGATTTCGAAGATTGCCCAGCGGAATTATGTTTCTTTCCGTATCTCTTTCTGTTGATATGTCATCCTTGATATGTACCAACCGTTGCAGTTTCCTTGGAAAGGAAATCGGCAAGCGATATAATAGAGAACATCCGAGGAAAATAAACTAAGAGGAAAATAAACCGTTGCAGTTTCCTTGGAGTGCCTGTGGCTGTTAGAATGTAAAAGAGGTGAGGCCGTCTAATAAAATAACATAATTTCGGTCCAACTCAGGTAGTACGTTTTGATTGTTGAGAGAAACCAATGTCAAGAATAGGATGACTGTAGTTTCTGAACTGTGAGGCAATTTGGTGTATCTCAATGATCATTGTTTGCATGAGGTTGGCAATGAGTTGAAGAAAATAAATATGATCCTTCGAAAAAACATGATAATCGATGGATCATCACACCTTTTAAAGGCTAGGCCCAAAATGTTGCATGTGTGATGCTCAATTTGCAGTTGACAAAGAACTTGAATAGGAATTTACTGGATTCCTTATTTTTGTGTGGAGCACTAGGATTAACATTTTCTCTGATGTGTCTGAGTTGAGTATACTTATGCACAAACTATGTCAAACATTCACAGATAATGAGGTGTATCTTCGCTACTTATCTAGTACCCAATGGCATGTGTTCTTTTATCAGAAAGAAGAAGCAAATAAACTGCAAGTAAGACTTGGTAAGGTACTAGTACATATGAAAAATAACAAAAAAATTAATGCAGAACTAGAAAAGTTAGAAGAAAGCAACTATCAGCCTAGGATATTTAGACTTAGTAGACAACTAGATATATTCAAAAACAAAAGGTCATTGCTAATATCAGTTTCTTTTCTCATGCCACCTTACTAAGGAGATCTAGATAGATGTTTCATGAATTTTTCTAGTCCTCCATAATCCTTTACAAGAGATCTTGACTGAAACATCCATAAACCTAAATTTATTGCGCAAAACAAGTCTATAATTGATACAAATGAAAAACTTGATAGCCAACTTTCCCTTCTCCAACAAAATATCCCTTTAGATATTCAATATTTACATCAATGGAAACTGGCTTTAGAGAATTTTTTTCTAAAGAAAGCTCATATACCAGTTTAGAAGATCTCAAACTTCTCAAAAGAAACAATTATTATTGCAAAACCATATGTCTCCGTGTACGGTACGTCCAAGTAACCTTTTCTCTGATGTTTCCAAATACTAGATTCTCTAAGTACCACATTAAGGAAATATTGATAGTTTGAATTGTCGCGTTAATTAGATTTTAAATTTTCATTTCAATAAAGGAGTTTTCAAAGAAGACTAAAGAAACGTGAAGTCAATTATTTGAACGATTCCTTAGCCTCGGGGTCTCGATTCCACGCAAACAATAAATCCTTTTGTATTATTTTTCATTATCTTTTTCATTTTATCATAGTTGCTCCTCCTTTGCCTCGTCTTCTTTCAGACAAGAAAATTTGCCCCTGTTCTTTTATATATAATTTAGCATTTAGGAAATTTCCAATGCTTTGTACAGACAAGAAAAGGCATACATATAGGTATAGAACGATAGAGAGAGAGAGGCGAAACTATAGGAAACCAAAAACCAAATACTCTGCTAATTGACCGCCTGTTCATGCTATTAGAAAGAAGACATGACAGGCAGCGCAAGGCATAATGTCTCTACTTTCTCTGTATAAGGGAGATGCGATAGAATTGACCGAGTAATGTTTATTAAAAAACCTTTGCCGAAGAAAAGAAAGAAGGCATGATGGACGGCACGTGAAAAGTTGGAAGAAGACCCGAATACGTGATGCTCACTTGCAAAGCCTGCAGTTTAAGCTCGCTGGAACTGCACGATTCGTTAAATGCGTATGAGACGGTCCTATCGAAATATAGATGCGACGCACGTCGACCTAGTACAGATTGATTTTTCGAATTGGGCGCACAAGCCACGATATAAATTCTGTCGAAGAAGAAAATACATCTGCGCGGAAAGGACAACTGTGCAGTTCTTTAAAAGCTCTCGCTCTCCCCATGACTATAACTGGATAAATAAAGAATATTTTGAATGCACTTCGGTCATTGAGTGACCTTGTTTAGTGTGAGTCCTGCAAGACAAACACACAAGCACACGCGCAACAGAGTATATGCGTGCTCCTTGATCTCAAACATTAAAACAACTGCCTTACATTCTCCGGGGTATACAGTCATTTTTTACATTGTTCGTTTTGTCAAATACGGAAGAGTACTCACCGTGTCTCTAGACGCAAAAAGGATAATAGACGCTTGCCTGTAGGGAGGAATGCAAATCTCGATAGTATAATGGGCCGACTATATCTCGATAATATAACGGGATGCTGCACACGTGAGCTCGAGTTCATTGAGTTTCGTTTCATCATCTCTCTCTCTCACGTAACCATGACTTGCTGATAATGTATATATTGTATTGCGGAACATGAAATTATATTTTTGAAAACATGTCTGTCTATCAATGATAGACGAGCACTCGGATTCAACTCCGTATTCATCAAGCATGTTCCATTCGAAACTCTGTTCGTCTCGTAGAATGGCTCAATCGGTCCATCAAACGCACCTGAATCCTTATGCAGTTGATACCAGATAAGGTTCTGGTTTTTATTTTCCAATACGAGGGAAGATTATTGAATGATGTTTCCTAAGCGCTTTACGATAAGAATAACTTATTTACAAAACTATTTTCTAAACATGAACATTGGTTAGTGAATATATTATGCTTTCACGCTCATGAATATATATTGCTTAATTTTCCAGAGTACTATATAAATCATAAATCCCTCTAGAATATTACTCAGTATGTACCAGCAGAAATGAATCCGCATAAACTATGCACAGTTTTTCTCTACGAATGCCGTAACAAGCATGTAACTCGAAAAAAGATTATGTGATTCCTTAATCATTTGAAGCTGTATACGTATTTTAAGTGTTCAAAGGCATACGAAATGGATTCCAACGTATATCCATGAAACTTTTTTAATAAAACCGAATATCAACAGATCTTCATGAAAGAATGTGTTTTATCTATCGTAGCAGTTTATGACGCAATGGATGAGATGTTGCTTACGGAAAGTACATATTGTGCGATAGAATCACACGACTAGAATGACGTACATAAAAACCATATGACTTCATGTACGTATTATGTATTTGGATGGCATGATTAAACAACTGTGATTTATTTTTCTCGAGTCCGTTTTTTAAGAATAAATAAGGAATACAATAAGGGAATCTTTGGGATGATATTTAGTCTCGTGTTGATTGTACATGAAGCAACCAAGGATGCATGTAGAGATTCCCATCATTGATGGTTATAATAAATAAAGCTTTAATCATTGCAATTTTGAATATACTCAATATTGCATTCAGAACCAAGCCATCCTAGCCTCAACATTCTATCTTACGACATCTACTTTTCTTTGGAATCATTTTTTGTGGCTTCATCTGAGACGTAGCATGGTTATTCCATGTCTTTGCATCTTCACAAAGTTGAACTTATTTTCTAAGCCTTTGAGCTACAGTCCTTCTCAACGGATTTTTGTATATTGTCCTTCATGGCTTTAAGCTTTCGAGCTCCACCCATATCAAGAAAAACAAAACCAAGAGCCTAGATACCCGAATGCACCACATTTTAGCGTGGACAATCCATTCTTGAAGATCAGGTCAAAATCAGTGCTACCTTTGCATAATAAGGTCATATAATTCGAAAACAAATGTATGAAAACGGAATTCCTTAACCTGAAAAGGTGAGAAAATGGACATTCAGAATTACCTTTACCTCTGCATTTCTCCCCTACGATTCCTAGTCATGGACACTCATAGGAAAATAGAAAACTCAACTTATTAATAGGATCACTTAACCCCCATGCAAAATACCTTCCTCAAAAAACACTTTATGCAAAAGTGATGTCCCCTTAGCCCATTCCCGGTCTTATGAACAAATGTGTACCGAAATGGATGAGTACTAGCATACAGGACATATAAGCACACATCAGAACAACTAACAGAAGAAAAGATAAACACAGTATGATCATAACTACTACGCTTGAAGTAATGATATCAAATGTACAAGATGATCAAATGCTGCAAATAGCTACCTAAATGCATAAGAGACGGTCCTATCGAAATATAGATGCGATGCACATCGACCTAGTACAGATGAAATTTTACGAATTGGGCGCACAAGCCACGAAATAAATTTTATCGAAGAATAAAATACATCTATGCGGAAAGGACAATTGTGCAGTTCCTTAAAGGCTCTCTCTCTCTCTCATGGACGCTTTCTTTAAGTGCACATAGACCCATGACTATAACTAGATAAATGAAGAGATGTGTGCAAATGTCAATTCCTGTCTTCCGAACAAGTCAAAGCCTCTTCAATACCCACTTTGGGTGGAGCTTCCCAATCTGCCGTATTTCCTGTATGGATTTCTTCGAGAAATCGTTTCACCAATCGCTCGCTCGATGGCCTCAAGAGGGGATGTTGGGGGGTTAATCTACGAGGGTGCTCAACACTCTTTCAACACACGATGGCACCCACAAATTTGTGTTGGAACAGACTTGAACGAGGTCCTCCCCTCGAAGATCTTCGTAAACTATGGCGAGGGTATATTTGGGTACAGGAGATTACCTACAAGAATTCGCCCAATGCGTGCTTCCGTTGAAGGCACCAAGGTCATAGGATCAAGATTGCCCCTTGAAGCAAAATACTAATAAAACAAGCTTAAACTGAATGAGGCCCCGGATCCTCTCCCTCAAGTTGGCACTCGGGGTCATTCTCCTCTGATGAAGGAAGCAGAGGGCACTCGTGTTGCCGAGACAGATTCAGAAGGGTTCACCGAAGTAAAACATAGGAGGAAAGTAACTCCTCGAAGATCATTAGCAAGCAATGTTACGACCATTGGTCCTTCGAATAACATGTACTGCAACCTAGAAAAGGAGATTAATCAGATCGACCTCCTAGGCATTAACCTTTACGAAGAAGACCCGACTGACAATTCACTTGAATGCTCTACTAGCAAAGAAGACAACCAAGAAGCTTACACCACCAGTAAAGAGGATGGCTTCACTACTAGCAATGAAGACAACCAAGACAGTGAAAGCTCCTTCCTTGCTCCTACTCTTCCGATATGCATGCCAAGCTTACTGCAACAAAAGCCAAAGCTTAAAGGGAAACAACCGTCGGGCATGCCTTGGAAGAGCCCCCTCAAGAGTAGGATCCTAAGTCAAGATGTTGGGAGGAAAAAAGAAGATCAAAAGAAAAAAAGAAGATCGAGTCCCTCCCCTCAAAGAGGGCAACCATCAATAATGAGAATCACTTCGCTAAACATCAAGGGTTTGTCAGACTCCTTAAGAGTGGCAATTCTTGGTCAATGGTTCAAAGACAAGTGCCTCCACCCCGACTTTCTCTGCTTACAAGAGATTAAAATTGACGCAGTGGATCTCCAAAAACGGCTTACACACATTGCTCCTAACCACATTTGACTCTCCACTTTGCACCGTGGGGGGACGGGGGGTGCTATAATTGGTATTAGTCACTCCTGGTCCAGCAGATTGACCTCGACTTGTGAAGATCAGAATCATCATTGGATTGCTCCCTCTAGTGGGTTCCCTAATCCGTTCACTGTGGTTTCAATTTATGCCCCTAATGGAAAGAAGGATAGAATTGACACTTGGACTTCCCTTGACTCCCTCTCACATAATGTTTTGCTTTGCGAGGACTTCAACATGGATGAATTTCCTGAGGATCATTGGAATAACAAAGCGAAAATTATTAAGGGTCAGGAGAAAGAGATATGGGATAAAATCAAGCTCCATCTCGACCTCGGGTTCTCCTGGTCTAACCTCCAATTGGGGGACTCTCTAAGGAAACAAAGACTTGATAGATGTTACCTCAATCAAAACACCATCCTCTAGTGGGGTACTCCTTCGATTTCCCAACACATGGACCTGACTTTCTCGATCCACTACCCGATTACTCTTTCTTTCAAACCGACTCCCACGGTCCAAAAAGTTGCTTGGTTTCATGCTTGTCAGACGTTGTTTTCCCTCCCCTCTATCCACCAAGAAATTTTTGCAGTTTGGGCGGAGGCCTTTGCCTATAGTAATGAACCGGCGAAGTGTTGAAGAAGCTCAGTGGAAAGGACTAGACAAATTTTGATCAGGACTCATAAGACGATAAGAGATATCTGGAATAAAAGGAGAGAAACGGTGTACGAGAGGCTCTCACGACTTGAAGAAGAAGTAAACAAAGGTAAGTGTAACGCATCCATCCGTCCCTCTTTCTCTCTCTCTCTCTCTCTCTCTCTCTCTCTCTCTCTCTCTATCTCTCTCTCTCTCTCTCTCCTCCTCTCTCCACAGCCCGCATCTCTCTCTCTCTCTCTCTCTCTCTCTCTCTCTCTCTCTCTCTCTCTCTCTCTCTCTCTCTCTCTCTCTCTCTCTCTCTCTCTCTCTCTCTCTCTCTCTCTCTCTCTCTCTCTCTCCCCCCCTCCTCGTGCAGCTCCCTCTTCCCTGCAGCCCACCCCCGTGCATCCCTCTCTCTCCCCTCGCCATCCCCGCATACTTTTCCCCTCAGCCCCCGTAGCCATGCGTCTGTCTCTCTCTGTCTATCTCTCTCTCTCTCTCTCTCTCTCTCTCTCTCTATCTCTCTCTCCCCTCTCTCTCCTGTAGGCCCCACTTCCCCAGCATCTTTTCCCCTACCACCCTCGTAGAACACTCCCCCCGCCACCCTCTCTCTCTCTCTCTCTCTCTCTCTCTCTCTCTCTCTCTCTCTCTCTCTCTCTCTCTCTCTCTCTCTCTCTCTCTCTCTCTCTCTCTCTCTCTCTCTCTCTCTCTCTCTCTCTCCCTCCCTCCCTCCCTCCCTCCATTCCCGCTCTTCCCTCCTCCTTCCCACCACCAACCCAGCATGCCCTTTCTCCGGCACTCCTGAAGCATCATCAATGTTATTCTAAAGTGTATCGTACAAGTGAACGATGGAAGAAGGCATGTTTCTACGGTTTTCTTTAGATACTAGCTTCATTGCAACTCTCTAAAGGTACGAAACTGAGTAGGTGTTCATCAAATCCTTGGTGTTACGTCGACCACACTACACCATTCTCGTTACATCTGGAAAGTGACATTGTTTGCATGCGTATAATCACGTACTTTAAGCTCTTCCTTATAGCTTTTGCCACCAAATTGTGTGACATTGCTGATGAAGGATGTTTTCTGTTGAAAGCTTGTCAAGACAATGTAGCACCATATATTGACGGAGACTTTTTGATTCTGATAGCTAGCTGCGTTCGTAGCCCATCGAGAAAATGATGTGCATCGGGGCATGGTTTCAAGCCTACGGAAACCTCTAGTTCCTTGCCGTTATACTTATATATGCACAGGCTCGGTGTTTCTTCATTGCTAGATCTTGGGATCACGACTATCTCATCAAGCTCCTACTAATAGATTATAGTGGTGTGGGCAAGAGTTGCCTACTTTTGCAATTCTCTGATGACACTTTTACTACAAGCTTTATTACAACCATAGGAATTCGACTTCAAGGAGGCGGAAACAAAGGACAAGGAAAGACCAAGGTTCCCACCCCCTTCTCTCTCTCTCTCTCTCCCTCCCCTGTTGCCCCCACCCATTTCCTTCCACCACCTCCACCACCATCTCCCCCTCCACCTCCCTCTCCACCATCACCCCCTCCGCCTTCTCCACCTCCACCACCATCTCCCCCTCCTCCCCCATCCCCCTCCTCCCCCATCCCCCTCCTTCCCCATCCCCCTTCTCCTCCATTACCCCCCTCCTCCATCCCCTCCACCTCCACGCCCATCCTCCCTCCACACCCATGCTTGATAAAATTCAGTATGTAGAAGATGACTCTTTCAGTTAAGGAATTCATTGGGCTCCTATATTGGTCGAGTTAAAATCAACCCTCCACCCCACCGTCCCTCCATCCCTCCACCCACACCAACCACAACTTCCCACAACTCCACCCACACCTCCCAAACCACCCACAACCTCTCACCACTCCACCCACACCTCCCACACCACCCACAACCTCCCACCACTCCACCCACACCTCCCACACCACCCACAACCTCCCATCAATCCACCCACACCCCCCACACCACCCACAACCTCCCACAACTCCACCCACACCTCCCACACAACCCACAACCTCCCACCACTCCACCACTCCACCCACCCCTCCGGCACTACCCATAACCTCCTTCTCTCTCTCTCTCTCCCTCCCCCGCTGCCCCCACCCATTTCCTTCCACCACCTCCACCACCATCTCTCCCTCCACCTCCCTCTCCACCATCACCCCCTCCTCCTTCTCCACCTCCACCACCATCTCCCCCTCCTCCCCCATCCCCCTCCTCCCCCATCCCCCTCCTCCCCCATCCGCCTCCTCCTCCATTACCCCCCTCCTCCTTCCCCTCCACCTCCACGCCCATCCTCCCTCCACACCCACGCTTGATAAAATTCAGTATGTAGAAGATGACTCTTTCAATTAAGGAATTCATTGGGCTCCTATATTGGTCGAGTTAAAATCAACCCTCCACCCCACCGTCCCTCCATCCCTCCACCCACACCAACCACAACTTCCCACAACTCCACCCACACCTCCCAAACCACCCACAACCTCTCACCACTCCACCCACACCTCCCACACCACCCACAACCTCCCACCACTCCACCCACACCTCCCACACCACCCACAACCTCCCATCAATCCACCCACACCCCCCACACCACCCACAACCTCCCACAACTCCACCCACACCTCCCACACAACCCACAACCTCCCACCACTCCACCACTCCACCCACCGCTCCGGCACTAGCCACAACCTCCCATTACTCCACCCACACCTACCACACCACCCACAACCTCCCACCACTCCACCCACACCTCCCACACCACCTACAACCTCCCACAACTCCACCCACACCTCCCACACCACCCACAACCTCCCATCACTCCACCCACACCTCCCGCACCACCCACACCCTCCCACCAATCCACCCACACCTCCCACACCACCCACAACCTCCCACCACTCCACCCACACCATCCAGAACCTCCCACCACTCCACCCACACCTCCCACACCACCCACAACGTCCCACCACACCACCCACACCACCCACAACCTCCCATCACTCCACCCACAACCACCACAACACCCACCACCTCCCACCACTCCAACCACACCTCCCACACCACCCACAACGTCCCACCACACCACCCACACCACCCACAACCTCCCATCACTCCACCCACAACCACCACAACACCCACCACCTCCCACCACTCCACCCACAACCTCCCATCACTCCACCCACACCTCCCACAACCTCCCACCACTCCACCCACACCTCCCACACCACCTACAACCTTCCACCACTCCATCCACAACCTCCCATCACTCCACCCACACCTCCCACACCACCCACAACCTCCCACCACTCCACCCACACCTCCCACACCACCCACAACCTCTCACCACTCCACCCACACCTCCCACACCACCCACCATCTCCCACCACTCGATATGTAAGCGTCATAAGCTACTACAAGAATTATGTGAAGAACTATGTGAAGGATGTGCTTTTGAGGGTCATTCCAATATCATCAGCGGCACATAATGTGGATCTCAGTTTGCATGCTAAAGTGACAGTAAAAGTGTAAGTGGTAAAAGTGGAAGAAGACAAATGACTGTTGCCGCCAACCATTCATGATGATTGCCTATTGTGAGGATCCAACACAAGACTGGTGGCATATTTGATCTACCCCTCCAATTTTGGGGCAATCAATCGGTTCATATTCACTGAACGTGGGAAATCAGCAACGCCTTCTTGGCCTATTTGAGCCTATAAAAGCAATGGATTAGTACTCATTGGAGAGATATAGATACATATACGTACCCGACGTATTTTCAGCATCTCTTTCAGTCCTCTCTTGCACTTTGCGGCTACAAACCTACTGTAGGAAGTCACTCTGGGGTGAGGATATAGAGCGTGGCCTTCCTAGTGGAGAGCTAACAACACTAGAGTGTGAAGAAGTGGCTTGCTTTTGTCATTCCTTGTGATTCAGTGATATTTTTGTGTTCTTTCCCTTAGGGAAAGTCTTTGTATCATTGTACTGAGCAGAGCAAGTATTCATCCACTTGTATGCATTCGGTTGGAGGAACCTCTTGTGTTGATTCTGATTAGTTCTAGATTGATATGTTAGCACAGAGCATCAACTTTGGAAGCATTCCTTTTGCCTACATTGTAATCATCTATTCGGAATCGAGAGTGGTTTCATTCTTCAGTACTGTCATTTGTCATTAAATTTTCTCTCTGAGTATTTAGAATACTGCACAACTATTGCGAACTGCCTACTCACAGACATGTTAAAGGGTATACTTCCCTAAGGAGAACCTCCCTTGAGTAGGCGAAGTACTTGAAGTGTATCTTGTATGCTCCTGCTAAACGTAGATACACCAGTACCTCCTGTACAGTTTGGCATGCACGGTGGGACACTTGCATTTTTGTGAGAGGCCAAAAGCATAGTAAATAGTACTTTTCCATTACTTTTTCCCTATTGCATCTTGCAAGTAGGTACTTGACCCACACGGGAGTAGATAAGGAGCCTCTTTCTGTACGAAGGAGCCTTAAAAATTCAGCTATATCTTCCACTAGTGAACCAACATCCCCTCTACCTCCTTTGAATTTATGCATTGATTTAGGTGCGACTGCACTCTCAAAAGAAAAGCATAGGAGAACATTAGACTTCTCCTCAGATACGTCCGAGGAAACACTAGTGTAACTAGGGGATCTCTCTCATTTACTCTCCAAACTCAATATCAGGTTCCCTACCTTCAAGGGATAAGCTTATGAGGATGCTGATGATCATGTGAGAAGATTCATCTCCTTACGCCGTGGATGAGGTATGCAGAATAGAGAGGATGCAATGTTGGTACACTTCCCATCCATATTGGAAGGCCTTGCTCACAAATGGTACAGTCAATATGTAGATGACCATTTTGCTACATGGGAGGATCTGAAGATGGCGTTCTCACAGACATTTCAACCAAGTGACTCCTTGGAAAGAGCTCTAGATTAGCTAGAGAACCTAAGGCTAAGATCAGGTGAATTCTTTCATGAACTTGCCACTAGGACAAAAGCACTTGTTGCACATCTGCCACATGCTCTAGGTGATTTCTTGGTTAAAAAATGTATAGAAAAAGCTCTGCCCAGGTCATCTCAGCAGAAGCTCCGTGATTCTCTCAGATTGGATGCAACCCTTCATAATTTTGTTGCAGCAGCATCACGCATTGAAGAAGCTAGGCAACATTTTGAAGGGGAAACACAACCAAATTATGCTGCAGAACTAGACCCTATTGGGCAACTAAGGAAAGAACTGGAGGCATTGAGAATGCAGCAAAATCACCAAGAAGAGAAGGTCTTGCCATCGCCGTTGCGTCGCACTGATGATGAAGTAGCCCAACTCCGTTGTGAATTAGAAGATTTGCGGACCACTCAAGATATAAGAAGGCAGATTTGGTGTACAATATGTAACAACAGTGGGCATTCCAATGAAAATTTTCCTGATAGGGTAAGTTGTCAATTTTTTGGAAAGGATGGCCATGAAGCTAGAGACTTGTTATCGGCCGCCGGATTGGAAGTTGTATAACTAAATCTTTTTTCGCACGCGCGAAAGGTTGTTACGCAGACACCTTGTAATCTTTATATAAAGCAATGAAAAAGAGACGCAGCGTGGCGTTCGTTGGATTCACCAGACTGCCTCTTGGGTGGTTGAGTGAACGCTATTGTGTTGTTGTTGAGCAATCCTGAGTATATTGTTCTTGTTTCAGTTTTGTTATCTGTTGATACCTGTCTGTTGGTGAGTTTCATAGATGTTTAGAAGATTATTCGACTGTGGTCTGAGCGAGGTATTATGTGGAGTTTCTATGGCATTGTTCAATTAAGTAGGTGTATCATGGTGTCGCTCTTCTTGTAATACACCGTAACGTGCTGAGGAAGTCTGTGTAGTTGTGGTAGTGTTTCTGGTATTTTGATCTGTATTGTGTTGTCTTTAGTGTTGAGGTCTATCTTCATACGGCAAAGATTAAGCTTCAGTAAGGGTCTTCCTAAGTTGCGTACTGAATCTTTAGCACTGTGTGTCTGGAACTGTTGCGTCCTCCTGTGTCTTCAGTTTGGTTGATTGTGAGCACTATTCGGTGAAGGTTGAACTACTGTTATTGTTCCTAATGTTACAGTAGTGTATATTCGGAAAACGGTTCTAAGGTAACTCGGTATCAGGATACTAATAGTCTGGTACAGTGTGTCGATAGACTCTGGAAGAGTAAGCATGACAAACCGTAAAGATTGAGAAGGGTATGCCAATTCTTGATAGACGTTTTGAATGTTGGTATATTGTGGTGTGAAGTTATTTTGGGAAACAAGCATAGGGCCTCTGTCTTTACAGACCCCTTCCACTCCCAAGAACCCGATTAGGTGTTTAAACGCGTTTTTGATAGTTAGTTTCACGTTTAACGTTTAACACTAGTGCCATCTGTGGGAAGGTGGCACTGAACTATCAGCAAGTGTCACCAACGTATTGCAAATCGATTGTGAAAAGTGACAGAAGATTGTAAATCGACAGTAATAGTACGCGATTAGTACAAAAGATGATACATGCCGGTGACTCGATCCGGTGAAACGTATCCGAAGTACCAACACCCTTGGGTACCTAATTTGCTAAGGACGCCTCTAGAAGGTAGAAGCGCAGATAGGTCTAACCCAGTTGTCAAAAAAGTGAAGAACCTTAGTCGTTCCGGCCATATTTCGGTGGAACGCACTACATTTCTAGCAGATTCCGGTGCGATTTCGGCACAGTCTGTCGAAGGTATAGTAACTCCATAATCTACCGGGACGCAGCATGAAGTTAGTTTAACACAATTAGGTAAAGATTCAAATTTGTTTACGAATAGAAACATCTTGGCCAAAGAAATCACTGAAGGAGAAAAAACACTTTGTTTTGGTGAAAAATCAACACCTTCCGGTGTTATTTCGGTACAAGTTACTGAGAATTCACATTTTTTTAGTGACGGTTTACCATTTCTTGGTGAATCTTCAGTCTAGTCGCCGCTATTGGGAGTAAGCTTTCCTACATTTGACATCAAGAGGGAAGGTAGCTCGCTCGAAGCTGAGATTCGAAACATACTGAACAATATTATCGAGCTGGAAAGTACATAGGCTGACGATACAGACTAATTACTATGATTAGTTGTTAACCTTTTTGACTGATGGATGCCTTCCTTCTACAACCTATCCTGCAAAGCGTAGGAAGATTGCAGTATACAGTCGCAAATTTCGGTTGATTGCTGGGGAATTATACTATATGGATCACACTGGAATTTTACTTCGTTGTATTCCTCCACATGAAGTTAATTCAGTCATTATGTTGGCTCATTCAATTCCATCCGACGGGTATTTTGCTGCAAATTTAACACACTGGAAAATTCTGCACAGTGGGCTTTGGTGGCCTACTATGTACAGGGATGTATTGTAGTTTGTAAAAAAATGTGATAATTGTCAGAGGTCTGGACAGCCCCTACAACGTCATTTCTTCCCTCTACAACCTACCTTGCCATTGGAGCCTTTTTAGAAGTGGGGTCTAGATTTCATTGGACCTATTACACCCCCGACAATCCTCAGTAATAATCGTTATATTCTGACCTGTACAGACTATGCAACGAGATGGGCAGAGGCTTCGGCTTTAAGGTCCGCTATAGCTATTGCGGTAGCAAAGTGTCTACTGAAAGATGTCTTTCCACGTTTTGGCTTACCGCTGGAACTTGTTACAGATCAAGGAACTCATTTTGTCAACAATTTAATGAATGGACTCACACATTCTTTCAAGGTTATCCATAAATTCAGTTCACCTTATTACCCTCGTGCTAATGGTTTGGCTGAGAGTACAAACAAAACCTTCTTGAATATGCTTCGAAAACTAATTCTGGAATCACCGGAAAGATGGGATCAACTATTACCTGTAGTATTATGGGCATACAGGACAACATATAAGGTATCAACAGGGTTAACCCCTTTCAAATTAGCTTATAGATTGGAAGCCATAGCACCAATGGAGATCATTGTACCAAGCTTACGAGTAGCCATCAACCAGAAACTACTACCGGAAGGATCTCTGTCATTTCGGTTGGATACACTCAGAGAACTGGATGAGCATGGATGGCACAGTTTCATGATTATTCAGGAAGTACAGATAAGACAAGCTCAAACACATGATAGATATCTAAAGACTCCAGTTCTTACGCTGGGACAGCTTGTACTCTTCTACAATGCCAAGTCGAATCGCTCTGCTGGCAAATTCAAGCTACGATGGTTTGGTCCCTACCGGATTTCTGAACAGGTGGGCTCAACCACTTTTCGATTGATTACTTTGACCGGAATTCCTCTTCCAAAGGTGATAAATGGATCAAAGCTGCGGCCGTATCAGCAAGCAACCAATCCACGCTGAAATGTTCTGTGGATGAGCCGCGTATTTTGCGTTTTATTATTTCTCTTTTATTTTCTTTTGATTTTTGCGCACTTAAAAACAAAAATAAGTCTGTAAATACGTGCGTTTTGATACCTAATTATGTCAACAACCGCCCTGCCCTTTCTAGCTGCTCATGCATGCACACCGAAGTTATGAAGTTATCATCTCAACATCGCACGATGATTAGTGGTTTTGACTGCTCTCCACTGCAGTGCATCTACTTAACCTTCTCCGTTTTGCCAAAAATCACTGTTGTGTTTGCGTGATTTGTGTGATTATGTAAACCCTGTGCTTTGTGTCTTGTGCTTGCGTTTTTTGTGTGCGCCATGGAAGCTCTGGTGAACTATGCCGCTTTCCGTGACGGACTCCCTGCCGATGTAGGAGAGTTCCTGCGCATACGTGGGTTTACCAATTTCGCTCAACTACCATGGCATTCAGTGGAATCCCACCCGTTCCTTGCCCCAATCATCGCCGCCATCGCTGCCACACCTACCACCGAGCAGAGTTGGCTCCATACCTTCCCGAACCGTAATCACCTTCCAAGCTTTTGCTGAGGCGTTTAGACTCCCTCAGCAAGGTCGGGAAAATGGTCCGAATCTGCCAATAGCCACCATGAACCAACTATTCCCTAGGAGTTCCTCTAACGAATACGCCATCCTCTGCCGTCCTGAACGTGAGAGATACGTGCTAAAATTCTTAGTAGCCATCCTCAATCTCCAAAAATGCACATATGGAATATCTTGTCCCTTCTACTCCGCCATAGACTTAGCTACCCGAGAACCTATAGATTTTGCATCGTACTTCTTCCACCGCATTCACAGAGAATGCGTTTCAATCATCAAACAGGTAAATAAGGGAGGAAAAGGTCCAGACTGCCACATATCATATCTTTCCTTTTTCCGGCCATTCTTGCAGCACAACCACCACCTAGAGGCCCGGTCCTGCACCATGAAGAGTCGGCCCATTTATTCGAAGATGATGAAGAAGACGAAGAGGAACTCAATCAACTCTTCCTCTGGAAAAGAATTAGAATCAGTTCATCTAAAAGTGAAGCACAGGGTTCAGCCGAAGGAAATAAAGAAGATGACAAAGAAGAAGAAAAAGAGGACGGAGAAACCTTCCATGACACCACAACATCTATGCAGCAATTTGGGCTTTCAGAACTACAAAGAGGGGAACCATCGGCGAGAGTCAATTTTGCTTAGTATATGGAGAAGAGGCATTGGCACCATTGGAATTTATTATCAAAAAAGAAATTGGAGCCAGAATCATTGGAATTGAACCTCCCATTAGGAGACTGGTGGCATTAGAAGAATACTGAGAAGGAGGAATGAAAAAACTTCAGGTAACACAAGAAGAGCGCAAAAGACTGCACGACAGGTATCTTAGGTCCAAGGAAGTACAAGAAGGATGCTTGGTTTTGGTGCATCAGATCCCAACAGTTTCAACCAAGTTGACACCCAAATGGATAGGACCATACAGGGTGCTAAAGGTATTACCACATGGAGGAGTAGATCTGGAGGATTTGTAGGGTAAGAGGATACCCCTTGTCAATATCTCCAGGGTGAAGAATTACCTAAATGAAGTCAAAGATGAAAGAACTTCATTCAGTGTGCATACCACATTTCATTTGGTGTTGGAGTTTATTTTGGTCTATTCAATAAGCGAATAAAAAGGAAAAGTTGCACGGGGACGGTGCAAAGACGTGATGTGGGGTTCTGTAGCGCATCCATCCCTCTCTCTCTCTCTCTCTCTCTCTCTCTCTCTCTCTCTCTCTCTCTCTCTCCCTCCCTCCCCACCCTTCCCTCCTCCTTCCCACCACCACCCCCGCAACCCCTCTCTCCGCCACTCCTTTTAAAGCATCTTCACTATTATTCTAAAGCGTCATCACTCTCCCTACCCATGGCTCCCATCCATTTCCTTCCACCACGTCCACCACCATCTCCCCCTCCCCCTCCACCTCCCTCTCCACCATCTCCCCCTCCTCCTTCACCACCTTCAACACCATCGCCCCCTCCTCCCCCATTCCCCTCCTCCTCCATTCCCCCACTCCTCCATCCCCTCCACCTCACCCCCTATCCTTCCTCCACACCCATGCTTGATAAAATTCAGTATGTAGAAGATGACTCTTCCAATTAACTAATTCATTGGGCTCTTGTATTGGTGGAGTTAAAATGAACCCTCCACACCATCGTCCCTCCACCCACACCACCCACAACCTCCCACCACTCCACCCACACCTCCAACACCACCCACAACCTCCCACCACTCTACCCACACCTCCCACAACCTCCCACCACTCGACGCACACCTCCCACACCACCCAAAACCTCCCATCACTCCACCCATACCCCCAACACCACCCGCAACCTGCCACCACTCCATCAACACCTCCGACACCACCCACAACCTCCCACCACTCCCACCAGTCCACCCACACCTCGCGCACCACCCACAACCTCCCATTACTACACCCACACCTCCCACACCACCCACAACATACCAACACTCCACCCACACCTCCCACACCAACCACCACATCCGATCACTCCACCCACAACCAACACACCACCCACAACCTCCCACCACTCCACCCACACCACCCACAACCTCCCACCACTCCACCCACATCTCCCACACCACTCACATCTCCCACACCACCCACAACCTCTCACCACTCCACCCACACCTCCCACAACCTCCCACCACACCACCCACACCTACCTCACCACCCACAACCTCCCATCACTCTACCCACACCCCCCACACCACCCATGACCTCCCACCACTCCACCCACAACCTCCCATCACTCCACCTGCACCTCCCACACCACCCACAACCTCCCACCGCTCCACCCACACCTCCCACACCACCCACAACCTCCCACCACTCCACCCATCCTCGCATCCCTCCACCTACACCTCCCACACCACCCACAACCTCCCACCACTCCACCCACACCAACCACAACCTCCCGCCACTCCACCCGCACCTCCCACACCACCCACCATCTCCCACCACTCAATATGTAAGGGTTATAAGCTACTACAAGAATTATGTGAAGAATTATGTGAAAGATGTGCTTCTGAGGGTCACTCCAATATCACCGACGGCACATAATGTGGATCTGAGCTTGCATGCTAAAGTGACAGTAAAAGTGCAAGTGGTAAAAGTGGAAGAAGATAAATGAGTAATGCCACCAACCATTCATGACGACTGCCTATTTTGAGGATCCAACACAAGACTGGTGGCATATTTGATCTACCCCTCCAATTTTGGGGTAATCAATCAGCGCATATTCAGTAAACATGGGAAATCAGCAAGGCCCACTTGGCCTATTTGAGCCTATAAAAGTAATGGAGTAGTACTCATTGGGGAGATATAGATACATATACATACATGACGTATTTTTAGCATCTTTTTTGGATCCTCTCTTGCACTTTGTGGCTACAAACCTACTGTAGGAAGTCACTCTATGGTGAGGATACAGAGCTTGTGCTTCCTAATGGACGGCTAATAGCACTAGAGTGTGAATAAGTGGCTTGGTTTTTTCATTTAGTGTGATTCAGTGATATTTTCGTGTTCTTTCCCTTAGAGCAAGTCTTCATATCATTGTAGTGGTGAGAGCAAGTATTCATCCACTTGTGTTCATTGGGTTGGATGAACCTCTTGTGTTGATTTTGATTAGTTCTAGATTGACATGTTAGTACATAGCATCAACTTTGGAAGCATTTCTTTTGCCTACATTGTAATCATCTTTTCGGAATAAGGAGTGGTTTCATTCTTCAATACTGTCATTTTTCATTAAATTTTCTCTCTAAGACATGCATCTCTGATGTATCTCCAGACCAAAATTTTCTTTTAAAGTGACTTTCAGGATTATTTTCATGATTTTCATGGTCAGGTTGAATAGGTCCTAAGAAATTTTTATTAACATTTACTTCATCATCATCAAAATCCTCTTCATTTGATTCATCAAATTTTAAGGCTTCATTCATAGCTTGATCTTGATCTAGAGAATCTTGCATCTCAGTATCTAGATTAAGCAAAACTCTTGCTTTTAACTAGGCCGATAAAGTTATCTTTAAAAACAGGCTTTGCAATAAAGAAAACTTGTTCTAAAGACATAGTCACTTGACTCTTAAGCAAAATGTCATCTAAAATATCCATAGGATCTATTTTTCTCTCAATTTCTGAAATCAAGATGGCTTTACGTTTTCTCTTTGGTTTCTTTTGTTTTTGCTTAGGATCTTGTTTTTTTTTTTTTTTTTTTTGAAGAAACAAGGAAAATTTAAATTAATGGTGGCCATATACAAAGTGCCTTGGGCAGGAGACACCTGTCCCAGAGGACAATTTACAAGTAGTAGTACATGTCTAGCCTTTTACAAGAGTACTGTTCAGCTAACAGTTTTTTCCATCTAGAGGGAGAATTTTCAGACAAAATCTTGAAGACATCATAGTTATTACAAGAAGCATCTCTGATTCTCCTAATACAGGACAGAGAAGCATTTTTCAGAATAATAGGCAAAGTGATAAGGTAGTTCCTTTTTCTGCTACCAAATGTAGCCTCATTCCTACTGAGCCAAATGTACCAAAGAATGTAGCCCCTCCAAATATTCCACAGCAAAATATCCAAGTGATTACAGCAGCCAAGAATAACTTCCATTTTACTAAGTTTGGGGAGACCATTCACTAGTAGATACTTCTCCACAGCAGACCAAAAGTTTTTAGCATGGTGACATTCAAGGAAGAGGTGTGAAACATCCTCCACAAGGCCACAAAATATACAGGATCCACCACTATTATAAATTTTCCTGATTTTATTACCAGTCCAGAGGCCATGGTGTAACATCCTCCATTGAAGAAAAGAATGTTTGCTGCAATCTGGAAAGGCCCACAGGGCTTTGAATCTGTAAGACCACTGGTGTGTAGACCAATTCACCTGCCATCTAGAGTTGAGCTTCTTCAGGATTTGATCAGCAGAACCTCTGTCATGTTTGAACTGTTTGAAGATGACATCAGCAACATCCACCAGATCAACTAATTTCCTATGCCACCTGTCCTTCTTTTCCATCAGCAAGATTCTGTGCTTTTGAATTACCTACAAGCAAGACATAGACAGATTAGTGCTAGAAAAGATTTCTTGTGCAGTCCTTACCCTAGCTCCACACATGTAGTTGTGCCAAGTAGTAATTCCAGCTTTGTGGCATTTGTGTTTCTTGATTGAGAGGCTGTTTTTTTCACAGTAAGCAAGCCAACCCAACCATGGAGACTCCTGCAGATAAAATTGAAGAGAACAGGCAAGTTCATTGGTGAGTTTAAAAGAGTTTTTGGCTTTGAACCAGGCCCTCCACATTCTGCAAACTAAGGGACTACCAAAAGGGGTGATGGGATGAGGGGAAGTTATAATGTCCCAAAGGTTGAGATTTTTCCAGGCCCTGTAGTCAGAAAGACAGAATCTAGCAGTATTTCTTTTCAGAAGACAGGCCCAAACATCATTACAGTCAATACATCTCAGAATCCATTTAGAAGTCAAGTTGTCTGCCATTTTCACAGGATTAATAATGCCCAATCCACCTTGATGTTTAGGGAGACAGCACACTTTCCAGGCCACTTTGGGGACTTTTTTTTTATCAGGCTTGCTTCCCCATAGGAAGTTCCTGGCTAAACTGATAACCTGTCCAAGTTGCTTATTAGAAGGAGACCAACAAGCCAGGAAATAGACCAATTTTGGAAGAATGTAATGATTTAGAACAAAAGTTCTATGAGGGAGGGAGCTATTAGTATCATACCAGTATATCAAGTGTTTTTTAAACCTTTCAACCACCCAATCCCACCTTTGAGCAAAAGAAATCTGGAAACCCGTGGGAATCCCCAACAATCTAAAAATCTGTCCATCTTTGATAATGCTGCATCCAAGTCTAGAAACACATTCAGGAGTATAATCATTAGAAGCTTAAAATCCAGTTTTGGAATAGTTAACTTTGGAACCACTAGCAAGACAAAAAATCTCTAAACATTCCAGGAATTTGTTCACAGAAAGATCATCAGCATTTAGCATAACATTAGTATCATCAGAAAACATTTGAAGCCCAAGAGGGGAAGGGGAGTTAATTACATTGATCCCTTTTATAGTACCATTGTTCATAGCATCTTTAACAAGCCAACCTAAAGCATCACTAGCAATAGCAAAGAGCAAGGGAGCAAGAGGACAACCTTGTCGTATGGATCTCCTAAGAGTAAAGGGATCAGATATGTGGCCATTGATGGCAACTCTAGAACAAGCATTGCCAAAAAGAGTGCTAATATTTCTGATGAGTCTTCTGCCAGCTCCCAAGTCTTGAAGAGATTGGAGAATAAAATCCCATTCAATTCTATCATAAGCCTTGTCAAAGTCAATCTTGAAGAAATAAAAATTTTGGCCCAGGTCTTTAGCATTGTCTATGCCTTCCCAAAGAGAAATGATAGCATCAAGGATGTATCTACCTTTGATGAATCCTTTTTGCTCAGGGAGGATAAAGTGTTTCATCATGGGACTGAGTCTTCTGGCTATGGTGGAAGCTATAATCTTGTAGATGGTGTTGAGGCAAGTGATAGGTCTCCAATTATTGAGGTCATCTTTATTTCCCCTTTTGTGAATGAGTCTGATAAAACCAGTGTTTATGTGACAAGGGAGAAATCCTTTGCTAGAAGCCTCTTCCCACACCAAGAGAATATAAGGAGTAAGAAAATCACATAGAAGTATGAAGAATTCATTTGGCAATCCATCAAATCCCGGAGACTTACAGGGTTTCAATTTATAAATGGTTTCTTTGATCTCACCGGCAGTGAGGGGCAGGTCTAGGATGGGAACCAGGCTTTCAGGAATCATTTTTTCCTTTTTAGAGCAATAGTAGCTCTGGCCCTCCGGATGTCCTCCCCCCACTTGGGAGTACCAGAGAAAACATCCATAAAGAAGCTTTTAGCCTCCTGTAGAGTCTCTTCAATATTTAAAGTGTGACCACCTTCTTTCTTTTTCAAATTGGGAATGAAGTCCCTGACTTTATTTTTTTTTCAAAAGAGAGAACATATGGTTGTTGTTCCTGTCCATTTTCTCACTCCAAAATTCTTTTGATGAGACAAGGGAGTAACTAGCTTCAAGATAACTTTCCTTGCACAATCTCAAATGTAACCTTTGAAACTCTTGAGAAGTAACATCTAGAGCTTTAAGCTTATCCACAATAGCTCTATATCTTATAGCTCTACATTCTTTGGCTTTTTGCTTAAAGTGGGTAAAAACCACCTGCACATCTTTAACCGCTTTTTCCCAGGCCTTACCACGAGAACTAGTGTTTTTAAAATGGTGGGAAAAAATCCTTTTAGACTCAGCTCTAATGCAGGGGAGCTTGAGAAGGTTAACATCAAGATGAGGCCAACCAGACTTAAAGGAGGGGTTACCTGTTCTAATGTTGACAATAAGGGGTTTATGGTCAGTCATCAGGAGGGAATGATCAATATGAGCACTAACCTCCCAACATTTTTGCAAAATATTATTGTTGACATAGCATCTGTCTAATCTAGCAGCCGTGTAGGAAGCACCAGACTGTTTATTGGACCAGGTAAAACCAGAATTTTTAGAAGCATCCACAAATTCATGCAGGTTACATAGGTTTTTCTAAGCATTTTTTTTAGAACCAAAAATAATATTACCTTTACACTCCCATCTGTCTTTGATACAGGTGACCATGTTAAAATCCCCAATCATGATGGAGGGACCTTGAGTTTGATAGATCTCTTCCCAACACGATTTTCTAATCATACATTTATTGGCAGCATAAACAGAAATGATAGAAAGGTTATAGGGGTTACCCAGCCTGAAGCAGCACCATTGATTGGTGCAGCGAGAAGACTTATCAACCAAGAAGGGGGACAGGGATTTGCTGAGGCCAATCACTACACCACCCTTATTATCCTGATGATTGGTGGAAAACCAGATGAATTTATTAGATAGAATATTGAGCTTGATTTCCAAGGATTTCCCACCAGTTTTAACCTCCTGCAGGCAAATAACTTCAGGAATTCTATGCAGAGACATAATCCAACTGTTGATCATCTTAGGTCTTACAGGATCTGTAAGCCCCTTCACGTTTATGGAAAGAATGGAAAGGTTAAACATCATAACAATTAAGAGATTCATTTCTTACTATTCTTAGCAGACTTTACCGTAGAAGATCTCACCGAGTCTTTCTTTCTTGGTTTACTTGATGATGCCAGCTGGGTTGACATGTTTGTGTCCAGCATAAGAGGCATAGCTTCCTCATTAAACATTTCATTTTCCATAGTTTCCAGTTTGTTATGATCCAGAGCATCAAGTTCATGTCTGAAAATCTCAACAAAAAGATTAGAATTCTCTAGATTTTCCAGCAAAGGGATGGGATCAATCGAAAGCTTCCTTTCCAGGTCTTTTTGGGTATACAAGTCGATTACTTTGTTTTTTTTTCCTACCAGGGACCAACCATTTACTAACTTATCCTGATTATCCTTAGAATCACTAGCATTTACTTTGGTTGATTCTTCAACATTTAAGATGTTCTCTTTGGGACTTGAGTGGTGAAGGTTGTCAGCTGGGCTATCCTCAAAGGGGTTGTGCACCTATTCTAAAAGAACTCCAAACATATTATCATTACTAGTCACTTTTTTTTTCCTTTATTTAGAGTTTTCCTAGCAGGAGGAGCACTATTCTTGGTCACAAAATTGCCAATATTCTTATTTGAGTCTTCATTCACCAAAATTTTTTGAACCTGCAGTAAAGAACAATCTTTTATGATATGGCCTTGCTTGTAGCAGTTATAGCAAGCATTTGGTATGTTTCTGTACAACACCTTTTGGGTGTGGAGTTTTTTCCCATTTGTGTCTTTGATCACAATGAAGGGCCTGATTTCAGAGGCTATGTCCACTTCTATTAACACTTGGGGGTCCCATCTCGGATTGATTATGCTATTTTTACTTTTTTGACCGAGGACCTTGCCAACCATCTTCCCTAAGCTCTCCACCCAAGGATAGAAATCTATGGGTAGTTCAGGGAACTCTACCCAAACAGGGATTTTTGTAGGCTTAGGGCCCTTAGGATCAAACCCTATATACCATTTAAAGAAAGACACTGGGACATTTCTGATTAGCCACTGGCCTTCACTAATGACTTGTAGGGTACTATTAGCATTTTCAAAAAAAAATAGGAAATAATTATTCGGACAGTATTGAATGTGTTTTACCATTAGACCTCTGGCTTCCCAATGATGCTTAATCCAATTTTTCAGGGAATCTTGGGCAGGCCTAGGACCGTGACACAACCCAATGACCACTCTGTCTGTGAGGTGCTCATGCCAGTTGTCTAGTGAAGACATATCAATGACCAAAGCAGCCTCTTCCTCTTCGGAGGGCAAGCTATCACAAATAATTTCATGAGGACTGTCGGAGAGCTTACCTTTACCCTTATTGGGAGAGCGAGCAGGATTGTTGTTACCAGTAAAGTGTTGCATGTCGAAGAAGCCTTCATCAAGCTTGGCTCTTGCCTTGGCCAAGTCCGCATAGGTTTTCTTCAAAGAATGAATCTCTACGCTGCTCTACTGAAGAGACACAGGGAAGTTACTCGAACCAGCAACGAACTCCGTAGAAGAGCTTCCTTCTAGCTCTATCGTCCTGGGCTGTAGCATGCAGTCCTTTTGTCCTTCACCCGGACATGACATCCCATTTCTTAGGGATTCAAACGGTGCCATGCAGAAAGAGAAAACCGGGCACGCGAACACAGAGGAAGCTCCTCCCCCTCTGGGTGGGGGAGGAGAGGAGAAGACTCCGACCCGCGAACCCGCGAAGCAGAGCACCCTCTAAGTCGTCTTCGTTAAGCGATCTCGTCCGATCTCTAGGATCTTGTTTTTGTTCATGTTCTCGTGTTTGGTTTTCAGTTTGTTTTGATTTTTCTTGTTTATCTAAAGGCTTTGGTTTTGTTTTTCTTTGCTTTGTCTTCTTCCCTTTTTGTTTCTCCTCTTGTTTTTGTTCATTGGCTTGTGATTCTTGTTTTTTATCTTTGCATTGTGATGTTTCTCCTTGCTCTTTGATTGTTTTTATTCCCTCTGAGGTTTTCTTTTGACTCACTCTTCTTTCACTAGGCTCAGCTTCATCTCTTTTTCATTTTTCTTCTATATTGGATATGTGAGAAATAAGAGATTGATCTTCGATCGGTGACTCCCAAGCCATTATTCTCCTACTCTCATCTTGCGCTCTTACTTAAGCCTCAATGGAAAAGTCAACTTCCTTTGTGGGTTTACTTCATTCTACTTGTTTTTCATCAAGAGCTTCTTGTTTTACTCTTCTCGTTCCTACATCCGTTATGGTTATATTTTCATAGTGTTTTTTCGTTTCTCCCTTACCATAATTTCCTTAGAAAGGCAGCCTAGATCAATAGTCACAGATTTTCTTATCTGTGTCTATTACTAGTCGTTGCTCCTTAGCAGCCTTCAATAGTTCACAATCTCTCAAAAAGTGCTCTAACGAATCACAACAAGGACACCTACGAAGGCCATGCACAAAACCATTTTGATTTTGAGGATTTTGATTAACTTGTGGTGGGAAATTTTGAAATTGAGGATCTTATTGATAAGGTATTGGTTGAACAAGATAATTATGATTTTGATAAGGCAATTGATGTATTTGAGTAGCTTGGGGAGGAACATGTGGTACTTGAGGTGCAAGAGGAGCTTCCATAGTATATGGTTGATGATTTTGAAAATTTTGATTTTGAGGATTTTGAAAAGTTGTTTGAGAAGCTTGAGGATACATGTTTTGATACATTTGAGGATTTTGCACATAAATATGAGGATTTTGCATTGAAGGATTATGCATTGGAGGAACTTGATATGCTTGAGTAGGAGCTAACTTTGGATTTTGATTAGGAGCTATACCATGTTGATTAGGCTCTTGAAAAGACATCGGCTTTATTTGATTTTGGAAAGTTTTGGTGTAATTAGATTGTAAAGCATCTATAGTCTTGGCCAACTTGGATTGTGTAGCAATAAGAATTTCCATTTCCTTAGTGAGAATTTCCACTTGAGATTGTTCAATTACACTTTTATTTGGCTCTACTTTAAAACCTTGAGTAGGATCCATCATTTGAGGAATAGGAGTAGAGTCAAAAATCATAGCATGGGATTGTTCTCTAACTTGCTCCTTAGTTTGTGGAAGGCTAGGTTGAGGAAGACTAGTTTTCCCATAAAGCATGGATTGTCTTTGATGTCTATGGGCTACAGCCTCTACTACTTTACGCACTTTTTGCCAATTGTTTGTAAGACCATAGCGCTTATCGGACTCTTCTTATCGCTGTTCAACTTCCCTACAACTTTTAGGATGAAGAAGCTTAAGAAAATTGATCACAAGATCAGGCTCCAACGTTATCTTATCCTCATAAGGAAGTTGTTCATAGCATCTAATATACTCATTTTGTAAGTGAGTAATAGAGCTACTAGGCTTTGAGCATCTCCTTTCTAAAATCACTCCAAGGAAGAGTATCATATTGAATGACACGGTTTATGATAGAGCTATGAACAATTCGCTCAAAGAATGATATCAAAAGATCTTTGGGAAGACCAAAAATCATAGCCTACTCTTCAATCAAATCTAAGTAGCTTGTAATGTTGATGCCATTGAACTTTCCCTTCTCTCTGAACAAACAAGAGACTATTCTTTGGCCTTGTTTCTCAACAATAAGGGATTTGAATCCTTCCTCCATCTTATGTGAATAAGCTAGTGATGCCCAATGTTCTAGATCTCTCACAAATGCATTTACTTCACGACAAAGATTTGCACGATATTGTGAGAAATCTAGTGCAACGCTCAAGAATGATGATGATGGTAGGATGAGGATGAAAAATATGAAACAAAAAATATGGATCACAACCTCCCAACAAGATCAAAAGCAAATGCCACGAAGTGATTCACGTCGGGTTCAAATGTGGAGGTGCCCGCAATCCAAGTGGATCGGGTCTAGGCGTGGCACACACAGAAGCTAGTGAGTGTTGGAAAGTCTTTGTGATAAAAATGTGAAGGTGAACATGAAGTTGGGTATGGGCAGGAGATATGTCATGATTTAATTATGAAAGAGGAACATTTGGATGTATGCATGATGAGAACAAAAAGAAAACCACACACATGAATCAACTTTTGAAAGGAAGAATGGTCCAAGAAAGGAGCTTCTTATACACTATCAAAAATCAATTCATAAGCATGGGTTCTTGTGGATGTATGCATGATGAGAACAAAAATAAAACCACACACATGAATCAACTTTTGAAAGGAAGAATGGTCCATGAATGGAGGTTCTTATACACTTTCGAAAATGAATTCCTAAGCATGCGTTTTTGTGGGTGGTATGAATGCATGTGGGTCATGATGTAAAAAATGAATAGAAAAATAGTCTCTCAACCTTAATGGATCATTCTCACCGGTTCAACGCAATACTGTGGAGCCTTATAACACATAGAAAGAGATAGAAGGTGACATGTAAAAACATATAAGAGACAAAGAGATAAGAGACATGAGACATAAATTAGAAGATATCGTTATGACAAACATATACATGAATGTTCTGAAACGTCAAGCTAAGCATTCTACTGGTCAAATGTGATCCGCGTGGCCCTCTCACCATGACAGTTCAACCGAATGTCACACATAAGAGGATAGGTCCCACTTCATTGACCCTATGTCTTTCTAGGATCGTAATGTGTTTCTAAAGAAGTTTAAGACACATAAAACGAGCTCAAACTCACTCACACACTCCATTGAGGGTGAGCAAAGAAAGAGAAACTAGTTTTATGAGCCTATCCTAGAGAGGAAGTCTAAAAATTGAATCTAGGAACTATGCTCTTACTAGCCAACCTTGGATCCTCACACACTCAACTGAGGGTGATAGTCTCAAGGAAACCATGTGCTAGGAAGGGCCCTATGGATGCCTAACAATGATGCTCTAGGAGTTTGGAGGGGGGTTTATATAGGTTTTCGAATGAATTTGGGCCCTTGGATCTACAGAAATCAACTCTCAACCCTAAGATGAGCTTCTTTTCAGTATAACCATTGGAATTGTGAAATGGATGGTAAGGATTGGTTCTTTATATAATATATAGGCAAAGGGAAGGAAAAGTGGTGCCTTCATTCTCCACCATTGGATCACAGGCTGTTCTGGACCATTCGATTAGTGTTGACATCAATTTGGATAAGATAAGCTACTATTCTTGGACAAACTCTGCATTATTGATCTTTGATCATCAAAAAAGGCTTATCCGGTGAAAAATATCGTAAATCCTCCTTTCCTTATGCTTTAGTGCATCTCCACCTTTGAATATGAGCTCATCTTGACCATACAACATGGTTCAATCATTGTTTGCCATGTGGCATCCCTTCAAGCCTTCAATTTTCTTATTCTAGGAAACTGTGGTGACCTTGAAAACTAGATTTTGTGCTCTTTGACCCTTCAAGTATCCTTTGATGAAGATAAAAATTTGTAGGGCAATGTTTTGAAAGGTCTTCTTCAAGAATATGCAGAAACAACTCCGATCTGAATCTCCCTTCTACAAGTTTGACTACATTTGAAAGCTTGCAAGGTGGCATTAAGGTGTGCAGGAAGCTCTGATAAAATTTGTACAAATATGTAGCCACATATGACCTTTATACATGCCAAACCATATGGCTAATGAAAATTCCTACACAAGATTTTGTAGGGTCTAAGTGGAAAAATTACATTTTTTACAAAATGCAAATGGCATATCAATGTGCTAGGAAAACCATTTTCATGTGAAATTCGGGCTATAGAATGCCTTTAATAGGCTTTACAAGTATATGAATTTTTATGTGATTTGGAGCGATTGAAATGTTTGCCCTAATTTCCACCATCGAATGTGTTTGCCATAGGCCTTCATGAATGAGAGAGGAGAGAAAATCTCCACGACATTGTGTGTTATCGCTAGGTTCACAAATCATTCCTTTGTACTTTCATTGTGAACAACAGCTCATACTATAGCTCTCTCATCCTACACTCATTGAGAAATGGATTATTTTCAATGATCTTGTAATTGTACATGAGTTAATCTATACATGTTCATTATTTCCTACTATCATAACTCTATCACACTCTATCAAAACAGTGATCTTGTATAAATTGGTTCCCACTTTGCGGTGCATCCCTTTGCATGATTCAATGCATGAAATCTTTAGCATACTGCCTATGTTACTCCTACAAAGTTTCATCTACATTGCTTCACTCAATCTTAAGATATTAATCAAAGATTGCTCTCGAGTATGAGTGTGTAAGCCTGTAAACGTTGGGAGTGTTGCTTCACTTGGTAAACATAATTCTGTGCACATGGTTCATCATTTTAGATGCTTCTACTCATCAATGGTAGCTTATTATACTAATCAAAGTTACCACCAAAAGTAATTTTTCTAATTGCTACTGTACATAGAGAATTAATTGAACAAATGAGCACATGTCTCAACCAAACTAGTAAGCTTTGTGCATTAGATCATATGCCTACCTATCTGTTTTGATCCTATCATTTGTGCATTATCTTCCAAGCAACATATATGATCATTGATGCTTATAAGCTAGCTAAGGAGGCCCATCATACTCTCCAGCCATCAATTGTAGTAGGTGTGAAGCAAGATTTAGCTACACCATCTCATCTCTTGTGATTATCCACCATCTCTCTCAACAGTGGTATCAGAGCAAGCACAATCAAGATGGAAGATGGTTTTCCATCTGTTGTCGAAAAGTTTCCACCTTACAATTGACGTCCATGAAAATTAAAACATGTTTATTGGTTAACTCTAACCCCTTTTATAAACTATTGATTAAATGTTTTGCTTGGAACTAATCTCTCTTTAAGTGTTTGCAGGTATAAATTGATGGACATTACATCTGCCCACATTAGGGTTTACCCTAACTACACATTAATGTGTGTATTTGTACCCATTTAAGCATGGGGCATGCGTATAAAACTCTAAGGTTACTTATGTTTATGTGTATTTATGTCAGAATGTTAGTGTTAGGTAGATCATTATGAGGTTTCCTAAGGGTTTCTAAGTGTGTTTGTGTGTGTAAGTTTGAGTGTGAATACATTTAACATTAATCTAATGCGTGAAAACATTTGATTTAAGAACTAAATATTTATAGTCAATTAAATTAATTTATAATATATATATATATATATATATATATATATATATATATATATATATATATATATATATATATATATATATAAATATATACATATATATATATATATATATATATATATATATATATATATATATATATATATATATATATATATATATATATATATATTTAATCCAAATTAAATTATGATTTATTTAGCTATTTTAAAAGTGTTTGTAAACATTAGGGTAATCAACTAGACCCTTAATGTAAGCTTAAATTAAATGAATTAATAAATTATAAAAAATAAGGTTAATTAAGTTAAAATGATAATTAAATGAGATAAATAATTAGTGGTGTATGAGAGAGAGTAATTAAAGATTGGTTCATAAAAGATGTACAAATAAAGTGAAAAAGGTGGATACAAGAAAGAATTGTGTGTGAGTGAGGATATTCAAATCTGGTTGTGCGAGAAAAGAGAAATAAAAGTATGGTGAAGGAAACAGTGATGTGGTAGAGGGAGAGCTTCCCATGGTGGGGGACTTAGAGCAGTCAGATGCAAGAAAATAGATCATATATCTAAATGAGTCTCGATAAGAGACAGCGTGGCTAGAGTTGTAGAGGGAGAAAGGAAAACAGAGAGGAAGAAAGAGAGAGAGAGAGAGAGAGAGAGAGAGAGGAATAAAGAAAGAGAAAGAAAGAAAGAGAGAGGAAGAAATAAAGAGGAAGAAAGAAAGGCTCATGGACAAAGAGAATGTAATGGAGAGGAGAGAGAGTCTGTTAGAGATAGAGAAAGAGAGATAGAGAAGGATTTAATATAAGTAATTAATCTATTTAGTAGTTAATTAATTTATTAAAAGTAATTGAATGTTTAAATGCATGTGAATAAGTACATATGGACTTATTTGTGAGTTCTGTTATTGTTTTTCATATGCATGAGTGCATGTATATGTCATATGCATGTGAGTGAGTATTATCATAAGTATAAGTTTATTAATTGAGTTAGGGTTTGTGTTAAAGTGCACGAATGTATGTTTATTGCATGCATATGTATGTATGACAATGAATGTGTTTTATTGTTAATGTATATGCATAAAAATATATTAACATAGGTGCAAATGTGCATGCGCATATTCATAAGAATGTGAGCATACATATACATTAATACATATTTGGGTTTCTATATAGGTGATTTGTAGTAGCAAGATCATAAAGAGTTTGTGATTATGCATGCGAATACGTGCATATGTATGTGATGTGAAAAGTAATTATGCAAGTGGAAATATGTACGAACATGAATGTTAGGAATGCATGTCTAAATGTTTATATGCATATTAGCATGCTGGAGCATATGTATTTGCATTCGCATGTATCCTAACATGAGAATTGATATAAATTAACTTGAAGATAGTTGTATGAGCATGAGAATGAATACATGTGTAGATTAGATAATATACATATTAGTGTATATGAACATATGTATTAGTGTGAGCATGATTAGTATGCTATGGACCTAAATGAGAATGAATATGGAGAAGGGAGTTAATATGTTTTAGCAAGCTAGCATGGGAATGTGTTAGCATAAGCATGCAAAAGATTGCATATAAATGTTTTAATGTATGCATAAACATATGCATGTGTATGAGGATGTTATATGTACATGTGAATTATGTCTTGTAGGTTTATTTAAATTTCTCAATGATTTCTTGTAATTTTACTTATACCCTAATGTTTCTTGCAGACGTTGAAGTGAAGAAGTGTCCAAAGAGCATTGCCAAAGAGAGAAGAATTTGACAATTATATGATCCACAGATCCATCTATCTTATGAAAGCCCATTGAAGCTTACTTTTGATCTAGATATTTACAAAACTCTTTGTATAGGAATCATTAGAATTCATCATCATTTTAGCTAAATTTATCATTTAAAAAGCTTTAGCATTAGAAATATTATTGTTAAAACCTATTCTTGTTACTTTCATTAATTCATTTCCTATTTCCATTGGTCTTCATTTCTGATGTCCATAGAGCATTTAGTTGAATCTAAAAGAAATGCAACTTTAGAAGTAGAAGTAGAAGAAGTCATTAAGGACCAAATTACATAGGAATCTTTAGTCTCCATATCTTATGATCATTATCTTACTAGGTTTTTAACTTTATTTCCCATGGCATCTCTCGAACCTCAAGATAGTGAAGATTTATTTCCGCCACCTCTAATTAGATGTACTCAAAACACTGAGTCACAACAAAGGAGAACAAAGACATGTTCTCTTTTTCTTTTTACCTAAATACCATTATATGAAGCAAAAAAGTGGGCATTTTACAATATCTAGAAAGCATCACGAGTCTTGCTTGTAAATATTGTCTTTAGAAGCTTGATCTCATATCCCAAGTAGTCAAGATAGATATACTAAAATTCTTGCTGCCATGAAAACTAGTTGTTGAGCATGACCAAGAATCCCACATCATGATCTTGGACAATAGATTAGAGTTGAAAAGGTACAAGTAAGAATTCGTGAAGCTCCTTCATTACATCTATAACCTCAACAAGCACAGATGATAGCTAATTAAAAGTTACTCGAAAATTAGAGTACATGTTGTAGCTCAGTGATGAGTAGCACCTCCTTTAATGTCAATCCGGGAAGACGTGAGGATGGTATGAAGACCTTGAGCAAGTGGCGGCACAAGTGCGTGAGTGAGAAGCACACAAGCATGCACACACATACACACACACGCGCACACACGGCAAGACAAAGAGAGAGAATCAATGGAGTTCTTAGATTACTTTTCAAAAGCTCACACAAGTTCGTTTCAATTACAATCTAACCTCAAAAATGAGCTCTCTAGCTCTTTTTATAGTTTTTGGCTAAGTTTTGGCCCTGTCCAGACCTAGTGTCCGGCCTAGTTAAAAATTAGGTTCCAGGGCTTATTTGAGGGCTCAAACGATATCTAAAAAATACGAAAATTGGCAGGTAGATACTTCTAAAGCTCCTCAAGCTCAAGGACTCCTTGGCTTGCACAAAATGGAGCTACAAAAAGATGAATTGGTATTTACAATGATGTTTAGTGATGAAAATCACTTTGAATGGGTGTAAAGGATTTGAAAATTTAAAGGTTGCCTTAGTGCTAGATCTGCGTGAGTGCTCGTGCTTGCTTCTTCATGATGAAAATTACTGGCCTATTTGCCAGATCTTCGTTGACTCCCTTGTCTGCTGCTAACACCCCCCCCCTCTCTCGCGTCTGTCGTCCCTGACAGACCCTTGTTGTGGGGGTTTCTGAATGTAGTATTCGACGACATCCTGCGCTAAGTGATGTTCAGCAATTCTCAACCCTTTGGCCAAATCTGTCAGAAGAGCATCCCAGTTTACCGGCCCGGGAACCTCTGGATGTGGTATGCGTAGCTTTTCGGAATGTAGAGCTTGTTCCACTGCAAACAACTGCAAGAGATGGGATGGTCTGGGAATGAATATCTCGGAGTGATATTCCCAGAATCCCGTGACAAACATCTCTTCAAACGTTTGTTTGAAGCAGGCCGGTAGATATTTGATGCGAGCGTGCCATGCATACACAACATTAATCGATGGGGTTGTGCTCATGTCGTATACAAGGTCCTGGTTACCTTCGTTAAATCCTAGTGCTGCGAGATGCGGTTCCTTGACATTTTTGAAGGTCCTGAAGGTGACCAGCATAAGTTCGAAAATCTTCAGGCACATCTGAGTCATGACATCAGGTACATTCTTGAAACGGACCCCCCAATGTCGAATCGTCAAAATCATATATCCAATAGTAGGTGGGCCCTTCGGGGGTGCGAAGTACACATAATTAAGCCACTTCTCACATCCTTTAATCGTCAGCACTGTTTGTGTGTACTCCGGCTAGGATCTCCTTCGAAATACAGGGCAATAACATGGGTTATATTTGATGTACAATGGCATGTTGTTCCATGTTCTTACCATTTCCGGGTATGTTTCCAGCAGCCGAATTCTCCACGTGGGTTGGCGAATATGTCCCTGCTTGGCGCTTTCGGGGATGTCGTCAGGTGCAAATTGTGTGGCAGAGGTTGGTTCCCTTGAGGTGTGGTGCTTGATCTCCGCATTATAATCTGCCATTAGCACGCACAAAGGAACATACAGGTCGTCCGATGGGCCGATCCACCTATGGTGTGAGAGGTTCTTAAAATAATCGGATTTTATTACAACCTCCTCCAATTTTGACATCAATGCGATTTGGACTGCTACCCTGTCATCATGCCTCGTGGCTACTTTCTCTAACTTTTGCATCCATTCAGGTGCCTCGATTTCAATTGTGTCCATGCCCTGTTCTGTTTGCTTACCTCCGGGTGTTGGCATCGGGACATAGGGATCCTCGAATGTTTCTTCTACTTCGATTGGCACAAGATCGTCAGGCTCGGGCTCTAACAGAGGGGAGGGCTGACGCTCATATTGCATGACCTTGCTGCGTAATTCCTCAAGTTCGGCCCGGAGTTTAGTGACCTCTTCAGCTGTTTCTTCTGCGGTTATGCTCTGGCTGGGTTCTGTCTATCGGGTGGCCAACTGTCTTCGTAACTCATCTCTCTCTTTTTCTAAGCCGGCATGGGCCTCCATTAGATCTGCATGAGTTTCTAACACCACCTTCATATTCTCAGAGGGAATGGCCTTGAATCTCTCTGGGTCAATTTCCTGTGGGGAACCCTCCATGGCCGCCTCCAGGTTTTCTTCGTTCTATTTCTGTAATCTTTTATTCTCCTCTAGCGCTATAGACATATGCTTGCGTAGGAGGCCCAAGTTCCGTCGAAGCTTCAGGTTTTCCGTGATCTGAGAATGTAGCAACTCGTCCATGTGTCGTCGTTCTTCATCATCTGCTTGGGGTGGGTTGGCTTCTAATTGTGCGTATTGCTCCTGTAATGTCACGTGCTGCTGTTGTAGTAGCTGCTTCTGCTCTTCAAGATCCTTACATCGTGCTTGGAGATCTTCGTGGCTTCGGAAGAGCCTTGTATGTTGGTTGTCAAGGTGTTGGTAGTGTTGCTGAAGTTGGGACATGCATTGATACATATTATTACATACATTATTAAAAGGAATGGTGGGAGAAATGGTGTTGAATGCAGCGGGGAAGGGAAAGGGAAAGGGAATTGTGGATGCAGTACTGGAGAAGGGTGAGGGGGGAGGTGGGGGAATGGGAGATTGTGGGTAAATGGGGGGTGGAAGAGGTGCAGATGTGGGTGAGAAGGTGGCAAGGGAGGTGATGGAGGTGCACTTGATGTGTGGGCTTCCTCGGTGTCGTGAACAGTGTGTGCTGTGCCAGTGGTTGTGGGGATGCCTTGTGGTCCTGAACCTAATACATTCATTCGTTTTCCTGTTCGTGGGGGGCGTCTTCCATATCTTTTCTCTGTCCTTCGTGATTGCGCTAGTGCAGTGTGCACCGTTTCAGGTACTCCCAAAGCATCTGATATCATGTCCAAGGTGGCACGGTATTGCTCGTCCACACCTTCCTCCTCCAGAATCTGGTTCATGAGAGCTTTACCTGCAGCTAATGAGAGCCTGTGTTGCTCTTGAACTCGGTTCATTGTATCGTAAAGCTTCTTTAATGCGCTAGTGTAGGCGGGGGCACCTTCCAGTACTTGTAGGGCTTCTTGATCATACTCTTGTTCTTCGGCTTCTGATTGTCCACCCTGTGCCTCCTCCTGAGCTTCTTCTTCATCGTCCACGTTGACTACGTCCGGTTGGCTGGGTTGGGCTTGTTCTTCTTCAACTTCCGCGTTTACGGCTTCGATGATTCTTGCAACTTCTTCGTCCGTTAGATCCTCCAGAGTGAATCCATGCGGGAATTCCAGATCAGTCGGTACTGGTGGAAATACAAGATTAGGGCCATCTGTGCTGTGCCTGGGTAACCTGATGGTAAATGGTTGCACTCGTCGGGGGAGTCTTGGGGTTGTCTCAGGCGTCAGGGTTGCACCGCGAGCTTGTGCACAGGGCATCTGGACGGCGCCTCTCATCTTCTTTGAGGGAGGCCCTACGGCTGACAATCTGCGTTGAAATTCCTGTGCTCTGGACCAGATCAGAGCCCTCTGCACCGGTACATCATATGCGAGACATCTGTATACAATTCTTGTGAGTGCACAGCAACCATACAACACAGATTTTTGCTTCTTATACCATCTTTGATGAGCCATATGATTCTGGTCGATAATCCAGTGGGGCATATTAATGGTCAACTCAAAAGCATCCGCCAGGTAGAGGCTAAACCAGATCTTTTTGGGAGGCATTGTGAACCTCTCCTACGCGGGGAAGGTGAAATGTTGCATGACCATGCGTAAATGGATGGCGATCGTGGCTGTCATTGCAACCATGTCCTTCAACTTCGTCAGATTCCTGTTCTTCATGTTGTCTGGAACCATAGTCTCTTTCTCTGTTGGAATGTGCATACCAGTCATGTCGAGTGCTTCTCTTACCAGGTTGATAGTCAATCGGAAACGCTTCAGCTCGTTGCCCCTTGTGAGTGATGGGAGCACAAAGGAGCTGTATCCTTTCTTGTCTTTGCTGGGGGTGAGGGTACTAATTAAGTATGAGCATCTTAGAAAATCAGGCTTTGGTAGTTGGAATTTGAAATAATCATAAAGCCCAGCCTTCTTCCATATCGGCTTCAGTCCTTCGTTGTTCTGCAGCTTTTCAAACTCCCTCGTAAAGAAATGGTATCTGCCCCAACGTCCATTGAACTCTACCTCGAACTCCCACATGTATGTACCTTCACCCAGAGGGCCAGCAACATCACTGAACCAGTGTGAGGTTTTTCCCACCGGCATGGTATGACCCTGTGGAGGATTCTGAATTGGTATGGCATGTAATGCCCGTAATGCCGCTGGTCTTTCCTTTAATTCCTCCTCGACCGGAAGGCTTTCGATGTCCACCTCTTGGGGGCTGGTGCCTGCCTGGGAGCTAGTTCCTACTGTATCTGCCATTTTACTTCTTGCGGTCTGTCTCTGTGAGAATATACAAACATGTGTTAATATTGTACAGGACAAGGGGGGATCGTTGCTGTTTCCATCACAATATTAACTTGAGGGCCGGGAGCGAATAATGGGTTAGTAAGTGTTCTGTGCAAGTGCGTGTAGTTAATGCTTAGGTAGTCCTAGGAGACTAGTGAAGTTAGTAAGTGGGGATGAATTTACAAGTTGGGGTCGGGGGATTTATTACAGGTCTTAGGCTGCCAAATGCAGTGGATGGGCTTTGCTTTCGGTTTCGTAGAGACTCTAGAGAGCTCTCTCGGTGTCGCAGTTTGAAAATGAGGCCTTTTGGGGACCCATTTACAAGTGATTACATGCGTGCTCTTGGTTCTTGGTGTGTTCGTGAGTGTTGAGAACGAGTGAATACTGGCTGTACGCGTAGTTGGGTTATGCTGCATAGGTTGTGGCCTTGGCGTAGCTACTTGTGCCCTCAAGCAAGCCTTAGGCACCCAAATTTGTCTTGATTGTGGGCTAGCCTTCATCGACTTTTTGGGCACCCAAATGGATTTCACTTTAGCAGAAGAATTTCTGACAGACTTCTTATTGGCGTCACGTTGTTGGTTACTAGTAAGAGGCTCTGCCCGTGTGGTTGTCGTGAGTGCAACCGGGTGTTCGCCTTTCCGCACCCACACTTGGTTTACTTTCTGGGACATTCTGCTGCGCAGGTACTTTTGATCTCGGACATAGGTAGTACTCTGCTTCTTCTGCCTTTGATCCACCTTTGGTTGTCGCCTCCTTCTAGCCTTTGGAAAAGAAGGGAGTTCCTTTGCATCCCTGACTCCTTTTTTGCGAATATCATTCCTCTGCAACACATAGTTTTGGACAAGAACATCATGGTCATCTTCATGTGTATTCCTGGAAGGACCAGGAGTCTGTGCCTTTCTTAGTTCCTTGAGTGCTCCATTATCTAACTCTACTGTAATTCGACTATGATTGACCCAAACCTGAAGAAGTCCACTTCTTAAGTTTAAGTTGACTGCTTGGTCATAGATCCAATCTTGACCCAAGACAAGAGGTTCAGTGAGATCCTCGTCTTGACACACTAGTACTTTAACTGTTATAGCCTGATCATGAATGTAGAGAGGAAGTTCCACCTCGCCCATGCAAGGGGTTTCCACGCCTCCCAGTCCTATGAGATATGCTTCCACAGGATTGATAGTTAAGTGCAACTCTTGACAGTAAGACATTCTAACAGCACTAGTGGCTGCACCTGAGTCAATCAAGGCTCTTACGGTCCTTGCACTCTTTCCTTGTCCTATATCTAGGGTTATGAAAGGACGTCTATCAATTATCCTATGCGAGCTTGTTCCTGCAACTTCACACATGGCCATAGGATATCCTTGATCTGCATAGTCATTCGCTCTAGGCTGATCTCTACCTTGCCTTCGTAACTTCATCCTTCTGATGCGTTCTAAAGCTTCTGCTTGAGCTTCTTCTCGAACTCGCTTTTCTTCCTCTCTGCGTTTCTTAGCAGTGTTGAGTCGGCTGAACATTTCCTCCGTGAGGGGTTCCTGATACAACTTGACTCTGCATCCGCTAATATAGTTAGGGAGAACATCACCCTCTAATGTGGCCAATTGTACTGCTCCACTCGTGGAGATCCTATTGATGATCATAGGTCCGTAGCCTCTCTTTTCTAGCTTCCTCGCGTGTTGTTTGAGTGTATAGACTAAGACTAGATCTCCTGCTTTCAAACCCTTATCCTTCACATGGGCATCGAAGTATGCCTTCTGTCTCTTCTTAGCTGCATATATTCCTGCAGCTGCTCTCAGTCTTGTTTCTCCTAATCGTTCAAGGTCGAAGATCCTAGAGGAGAGCTCATGACCTGTCCATTCGTGCTCTTGTGCTACTCTCAATGTAGGAATCAAGAAGTCCAAGGGTAGCACAGCGTTTTGGCCAAATACCATCTGAAAGGGAGTGGCTTGGAGCACCGTTTTGTAGGCAACTCGATATGCCCAAACAACATGGTGTAGCTGTTTGTCCCAATCAGAGCGTTTAGTGTTCACTAATTTCGTCAGTACATTGCATAAGATCTTATTAGTGCTCTCAGCTTGTCCATTAGCTTGAGGGTGATAGGGGGCAGACTTCTTGTGTATTACCAAGAATTCTTCGAGTAGGTTTTCAATCACTTCGTTCAAGAAATGAGTGCCTCTATCACTTACAAGCTCTATAGGTAGCCCATATCTTGTGAATACATTCTCAAACAAGAATTTGGCAGTTGTTTGAGCATCGTTCTTTGTCGTAGCCTTTACCTCCACCCACTTGGTGAGATAATCTGTTGCAACAATGATGTATTCCGCATGAGAACCTTTAGCTGGGGGATTAATAGGACCTACGAAGTCTATTCCCCACTTAGAGAATGCACGTCCACCCATCATAGGTTTCAGTGGCATCTCATCTTTGCGTATAGGATACTGAGTCCTCTGACAGACATCACACCGTTTCACATAGGTATGTGCATCCATGTGAAGGGTAGGCCACCAGAAGCCCGCAAATAGTATCGCCTTGATCACCCGATCTGGTCCAAAGTGCCCTCCTGCAACACCTTGGTGAGCAGTTTCCAAGATCTTAAGATATTCACTTTCATGGACACACAATCTCAGGTAACCATCTTTACCACGCTTATATAGATTATTACCGATGAGTGAGTAATCCTGGGCTTCTTGTTCTAAACTCCTTTTCCTAGCCAGAGTCATGTCTGGAGGGAATGTGTTTGTCCTCAGGAAGGATACTAGAGGTTCGCTCCAATCTGGCACAATGGATACTTGATAAAGAGTGGCGTGTTCCACAGGTGGTTTAGTGCAACAGATTGGGCACTCCTTGCACAACTTTTGGACATCAGCTTCCATAGTTGGCCAATGTACTCCGAGTCTCTTTAGGGTTTGTAAAGTTCGTTGCTTTGAATGGTGTTGCTCTAGTGCACCTACATGTGCTAATTGCAACCATTTAGCGTACTCATCCTCTTCTACGCAGCAAGCCAAGATCCCTTGATCTGTGTGCTTGTACATACTTCCTGCCATGATGTGGTACTTTTGGGCTTTTACAACCTCTCTATTTCGTGTGTTTACCACTGGATGGTTAGGCCCGTACGTCAATACTGGCACCAATGGCTTAGCCCACTGCGGTACAACTTCCAAATTAAACAAGTAAGCATCCGGAAGGTCATCTGATACTCCTTGTGGGGCTTCTCCCGATGTGAGCCTAGAAAGATGATCAGCTCTCAAATGGGTCCTCCCTTTTCTTACCACAACCTCAAAATCATATTCCATTAGCAAGAGAAACCATCTTACTAATCTTCCTGTATTGCATGGCTTGTTTACAAGATATAACAATGCCTGATGATCAGTAAAAAATTTAAACTTATTTGCAAGCAAATAGTGTCTAAATTTCTTATCTGCATATACCATGCCTAATCCTTCTCGCTCTGTAGTGGTGTAATTCCGTTCAGCCGCATTCAATTGTCTACTGGCATAGGCAATTGGAAGATCCATATTACCTTCACCAGTAGGTTGTGCAAGCACACATCCAATAGCATAATTGGATGCATCCACATGGACATGGAAAGGCTTATTCCAATCTGGTGTGGTCAAGATTGGTGCTGAACATAATCTTCGTTTAAGCTCCTGGAAGGAATTCTCACATTCATCCGTCCATTCAAAGTTAGTCAAGAGTCCGTACATGGGCTTTGCAATGACAGCATACATGTGTATAAATCGTCGGTAATAACCACAGTGTCCCATGAAAGCTTGTACTTCCTTGACATTCTTTGGCCTAGGTAGCTCTGCTATGGCTCTCACTTTTTCTTCGTCGGTAGATATGCCATTCTTTGACACTATGTGTCCTAGAATCTTGCCTTGCCTGACCATGAAAACACATTTTTCTGGGTTTAGGCAGACTTGATATTCTCTACATTTGTTAAAGATTTGTCTGAGCTCAGGGATATGGGTTTGTCTAATGTTGGAATGAGCACAAAGATCATCAACGTAGACTTCCAAACTCTTCCTCAGGAATTCCTTAAACACATGGCACATCAGCCTCTGGAAGGTAGCTGGTGCATTGGTAAGCCCAAATGGCATTACTCTAAAAGCAAAAATGCCCCATTCTGTGGCAAAGGCTGTCTTATGCTGATCCTCTGGAGCTATGGCTACTTGATTGTAGCCCGAAAATCCATCAAGGAAGCTGTACACTTCCTTGCCTGCCACTCTTTCTAAGAGATGTTCTGTGATGGGAAGCGGATAGTTATCTCGAATTGTGGCTGCATTAACCTTCTTCAAGTTAATGCACACGCGCAGTTTGCCATTCTTCTTGGGCACCACTACGATGGGGGATACCCATTCAGTGTGCTCAATTTCATAGATAAATCCAGCTTCGACCAGTCTATCTATCTCTTCCTTGATCTTAGCAGCGTAATTATCGTTATATGTATAAGGCTTTTGCTTAGAAGGTTTGGCATCTGAGGTCATGGGGATAGTGTGTGAGCATATATCAGGGTCGACACCTTTCAAATCCTTGTAACTCCAAGCGAATACATCTCTGTATTCTCTTAGCAAGGCAATCAATTCGTGCTCTTCTTCCTCTGTTAGGTCATGACCTATGTATGTGCATCTCTCCTCTCCTTCTTCTATGGCCACTACTATTTTCTTGGTGGTTTCTTTGTTATCATAGGCCTCTCCTGATTGTGCCTCTCGTTTAGGCATTCTTATCATGACTCTCCTGTCATCTATCTCATACTTCTTAAAATTTTCCGGGACCTCAAACAAAGATTCTTCCTCTTCCGGTGAGGCTTCTCTCTTCTTTCGTTTCTTTCCTTCTTCCTTCGGAGTCACGTGTGTTGTTAATCTTACATCATTTGTAATCTCTCCATGCCTCTGGGGTTGAAATTCTACTTCATGGAAGTATTCTTCATCTGATGCAAATGGTGGGTCCATAATGATTGACTCTAGATCGGAGTCACTTGCATCCTCAAATGCATCAGGGCTAGGTTCGCATTCTTCTAGTACTGCCTCTCCCATGATTGGCTCTATGAAGAAGACTGAAATGTCATAGCCATCCTCATCACAGTGAGGTGTCCATTGTTCTTCATTGATGGCTACGTCCATTGTTGCTAAAATTTCTGCCCAACCGTGAGGTTCAAATTCTTCGTCTGGAAAAACTACAGGTGCATAGGCTGGGTCTTGGATTGATCTATGGGTTTCTTTCGCACCTACCTCTCTGGCTTTCTCTCTCTTCTCTTCTTCTACTGCTACCTTGCACATCCATAAGTGAGTGTCTTCATGCATCCATGAGGATCCATACCCTATGGAATGCACCGATTCTGTATCATCTTTGGCTCTATGGATGGGATTCCATTGGATAGGAGGGACATCTCTATGAGAATAATCCTTGAGATTGACTTTGGTCGTAACACCCAAGTGTTGCAAATACAAGGAGTTGGTTCCCCAATCCTGTACCACTTGCAACTGTCGCATAAATGGTCTTCCCAAAATCATCTCATAGGCATGATTTTTGCTGAAGTCACATATGGCAAATGTATGCTCAAACTCGACACCACAAGTGGTGAGAGTTATTCCTTCTAGCAATCCTAGGGGTCTCTCTATGTGACCATCGGCCATTTGCAATTTCATTCTCGTTGGCCTGAGTGCTGGCTTGCCCCAACGCTTCCAGAGGGAAGTAGTGGCAATTGTAACTCCTGCACCTGAGTCCAAAATTGCCTTGGTGGTGTACTCCTGGTAGGTGATGGGAAGATAGGTGTTCCCTTCTTCACCTTCACACATATCTCCTATCTTGTCCAAGGGAATTTCTGGCACTGTCCTATGGGATCCTACCTGGGAATGTGGTTTTGCAATTTCAGTTACTTGACTGGCTACATATTTCCGCGCTTCTGGTCTATTCTTAGGCAGTTCTTCCAAAGTGAGATCGCGCTGCGCCTTGGTGTTCTTTACTACCTCCGTGTTCCTTGATATGACTGAGTTGTCGTTCCTTACCATGACTGTGGGTGCTCTCATACACGTGGACTTTGCTTCCCACGGGCCTGTGAAGTGGGGTAGCTCTTGTATGGAATTAGACTCAAAGTCCAATCTCTCATGAGACTGAGTACTCTCATGTTCCCCGTAAATAGATGGGATGTCTTGTGGGAATTGGTCGTGTGCATCGTCCACAAGTTCAAAAGGAGGGGCGACTTCACTCTCGTTATCCCATTTGTCTTCTTGAATCTCTCGTAGGAAGTCTGGTGCAAACCGATTCATAGAAGAAGAAGTGTCTGGCTCCGTAGAATTAGGCACATAAGCAACCTGGGATGGAGGGCTTATTCTATCGTTGGCTCTCTCCTTGTTCTCATAGATGGCTGGAGCACAAGCTTCCTGGGGAGGATTACTTATTCTATTACTTTTCCGAACAGGCTCATACACGCCCTGAGAAGGAATGTAGGCAACCTGTGGAGGTACGTAAGCTTTCGAGGGAGGCTCATCTGCCTTTTGGGGGGGAAGATAAGCTTCTTGAGGAGGCACATGGGCTTCCTGAAGAGGCTGGCTTATCCGTTCTCTTGCCCTGTCCTTTCTTTGAGGGGCAGGTTCCTTTTCTGATTGTGCAATTAGCCTCTCTATTCTTTCTAGCAGTCCATCGAAGTGTAACTGCGTCTTAGCTGAGCTAGAGATGTTAAAGAGGCGGCTAGCTTCGAACATGGCTTGGGCCAATTCCACCATCTTTGCACAAATTTTTGTTCGTTCAAGCTCTAGCTCGACTCTAGGGTAGCATTTTTCATGATCGGTTATGGTTGGCCCTTCTTGGATTCTGGCCTGATATGCTTTAAGCATCATGTTTAGGTCTTCGGGAGTGGGATCAGCTAGGATTGATCCTACTCTAGGGGGTGGTGTGATTTGATGAGGCGGTGGGGAAGGTGGTGGTATGGATGGAGTTGGGAGTGGTGGAGGCGGGGTAATGTGAGAGGGAGTTTGAGCTGTGAGTTCAGTTATCCTCGCTTTGGTTTCTCTTATGCTTTCCTCAAGCTCACTCATCTTTTTAGCCCATTGTCTTTTCATTCTTTCTCGACTATCTTTCCACGCTCTAGTCCTTTTCTTTGTCACACTCTCGGTTTCACTAGCCTCTGGGCCCTTTTCCTGGCTTGCCTCTTGGTTTTGTTGCAATGCCTGAGCTCTAGTGACTACCTGAACTGGTGCAGTGGAAGTGACACTTCCTGAGGAATCTACAACCAAACCAATCACATTGATAGGAGTGATTTTTGGCATATTATTGGGGTTCTTTGGGCAATCTCGTAAAAGATGCTCTTTTCCACAATCTTGGCAAAAGCCTTGGATCGTCACGGACTGAGTTTGTGTAGGTGGAGGTAAGGGACAATCACGAATGAAGTGATCTCCCTGACATCGGTAGCATGGTCCTCTAGGAAATGGTGGTCGTACCTACCTAGGTTGAGGCCTAGGGTTGGGGTTTGCATACATGACGTTTGTGTAGTCTGACTCCCAACTAGGTTCACTCGGTTCTTCACTATAGTAGGACTCACCATGTTCTGGAGACTGCATGTAGTAAGCCTGGGGACTATCGACATGTGTAGAATCAAAGCTATGGTCACTTGGATCACTTTCTGAGATCAATGGGGTTACTGGTACTATGGCCCTATTCAGGTTTTCTTCTACAACAGCATACTTTACCGGAATCACATTAGCTGGGTTTGGAGGTTCTTGAACTAGCACTGGTTGGGGTCTCTGTTGGGCCTGATATTGTGGTTGGTAGGTTTGTTGGGGTCTAGCATATTGTGGTGGTGGATTTTGGTTCTGGTATCTGCCTTGTTGGTAGGGCTGCGGGTAGGGTTGCCTAACTGCCTGCTTGTTGTATGGGCAATCTTGTGCGGTGTGATTGGTGTATCTCCGTTCTATGGTGCAGTACTGGCTACTAGGATTTACTTGGGGCTGAGCCATAATAGGGCAGACATTCGCCATATGGTCACCACCGCATGTATAGCACCTTTTCGCAGGGGCAAACCTTGGGATTTGTTTGCTAGTCACACCTAATTTCTGAGCTACTTTCTCTGCAAGTTCCTCAATTGATGTGGATTGCGTGGAAGAGTGACTAGATGCACTATCTGAATCTTTGTAGATTTTGGAAAGCTCTAGTTCCTCCCCTAGGTTATCTTCAATGTCAATGCACATGCGTACACATTCTTCTATGGTCCTAGGGTCCTTCAGATACACATAGGATCTCAATTTCGTACTCAGCAATCCATCAAGGAATAAGGCTACTTGTTTTGCAGGTGTGGGTAGCTCCGAAACAGGGCACCTTTCAAGATATTGTCTAAATCTTCTTCCTGCCAATCTGACAGTCTCTTGGGGGGTCTGTTTGAAGCTGTGAATCAACGAGGAGGTATTGTGTCTTATGCCGCTCTTAGAGAACTCTACAATGAAAGCCTCTACGAGTTGGTCTATGCTCCTGAACTGCCGCTCATCCAATGGCTGAAACCATGTAAGTGTTGTGTTCCTAAGGGTTAGACCGAAGGCATTGTACTGCGTGAATAGATCCTCCACTTGTTCAGCTCTCAAGACTTGCTTGAACTCCGCCACATGATCATAGGGATCTCCTGTGCCATCAAAGTAATTCTTCATGGACTTGACTAGCTGGGTCGGTCTCAGAGTTCTTGTGTGCTCTCTAGGTCGTGGTAGAGGGAACTCATCCACATTTCTTTGATTCCGGTGAGCTCTAAGTATCTCAGGTTCTACTCTATTCGTCTCCGTCCTCGTTCTTTCTCTGCCCACTAGGTTGGCAAAGCTTACTTCTGGTCTATCTCTACTTCTTTGAGTTCCATGAGCTTGGGATGTTCCAGCTCCAAGGTGACCATAGGATACATTCGATCTTGGTTGGGGGAAAATGAATTCACCCTTCCAAGTGTAAGCATGCCTATCATTTTCCGTCACCACGAAGATCCTTTCCGAAGTGTGATCTAAGTAGGTCACTCTGCCTGGGCTATCAGGATCCTTAAACTCATAGATCATGATAGTTCCTATATCAGTTGGCTGATTAGATTTATACCTCCAGAAGGCTTCGTCAGTTTCTCGATTGAGGAGCAACTCTATGCTCTTGTTGTCTTGGGGAACCCACTCAGGCGTGATAATCCTAGTGAGAACAGATTTGCCTCGGGGGGTTCTAGGTTCCGCACCCATGTTTCCTTGTTCCAAGTCACCTAAGTCCGCTTCTGAGATTACATTTCCAAATTCATCTGTCCGATCTGGGTGACTGGTGACTACGTATATGGTTCCTTCTTTGTCCAGGTATGCACCGTTTTCAAACTTGACAGCTGGGTGCTCTAGTCCTATGGATTGATCAGGATTCTTGATCTGGACCACGGATCTCCCTAGGCCGTCCTCATAGATGCTAGCACCTAATCGGTTGGTCCTAAGGTATTCCAACTGTGTTTTGTAAGGGCCTTCTACCCTGTACAAGTATGGCACTCCTGAACTTCCCGTAGGTCTCTCCATGCCTTGAGACATCTCTGACTCACTGGTCTCAGAGCTAGGGTAGTACGAGTGGTGGCTCAACTGCTGGGCCCAAGACCTAGCAGTGTGGTTAACACTAGCCTCTGAAGATCTAAGGCTTTGTCTCTCCCTTACTAGATGTCGTCCCGATCTAAGGTTCATATGCCTATCTAAGTAGCCCAATTCTTTGCCCAGAGTACAACCTCGTTGCCGATCAATTGGTATCAGTCACTTGATTCTTTTTAGTTATTTCTCATGTTCAAGGTCTTGTCTGATATTACGTCGTCAGGAATACTTGAGTGTTCTTCGTACTTTCAGGTTGATCGTTCCACGTTAGGTTCTTTTCCTTTATGTTATCAACAGTACAGAGGTTAGATTTTTAGCTTGAACTTGAGTTTTTAGGTAGTCTTCAACTTGATAACTGCCTATCGTCGCCCTGACTTACTCCTACCTCTAGTCGTTCTTAGCCTAGGCTATGAATTGACAGAGGGGGTTAAAAGTTTCCAACCTTTTGTTTCCTGTTCGGTTGCCCTTGAGTGCCCAGGAAATGTGTTCCCAAGCTTGCACTTACACTTGCTTAGAACGCCTTTCGATGCTCTCAATAAATCTGTAAGAGTTCCAAAATTAGCTTTGAGATTTAAGTTCCAAAGACAGAACCAATTATCTTCATTCCTGTAGCACAAACACAAACTTGCATAGTGATTTTCAAGAAAACAATCCTAAGGACCCCTGACTTTGATCCCCCTAGGTATGGTCAACTTCAAAATACCCTATCTGAAATTCAATACATTATCTTTATAAAAAACAGTTGAGGGCGTGTAGTATATGTCACGAGCTTTCCAACAAGCCCTAGAGCTCAAAAAATTGATTTCGTATGAAAAAGTTATGACTGTTCAGGGTTTAGGGGGTTAAAACAAGATTCAATCTGGCCGACAGATCCTAGGATTTTCTCCAAATCACAAGTGTAGGAACCTCCCAAAATGCTAATAGATTGACTATTTTGCCCCAAAATTATCCCAAATTTGAACAAAAGCAAACCCTAATTTTTGACCGAAAAGCCTATCAATCGCGATCGACAGGTCTGTCAATCGCGATTGACAGAGGTGTCCATCGGGGCTGTCAATCGCGATCGACGGTGTCAATCGCGATCGACAGAGTCGATCGTGGCTGTCAATCGCGATCGACAGTATCAATCGCGATCGACACGTTTTCCGGTTTTTTTCGCCGAAATTTCAGTCAATCGGGGGCCTATCAGTCGCGATGGACACGTGGCTACGCGTAAAAGTCAATCAATCGTGGAATTTCAGTCGATCGCGATCGACGGTGTCAATCGCGATTGACAGAGGTGTCGGTCGTGGCTGTCGATCGCGATCGACGGTATCAATCGCGATTGACAGGGTCCTACGTGGCAGTCAGTCGATCGTGGAGGTCTGTCGATCGCGATTGACAGGGTCTGTCGGTCGCGATTGACAGGGTCTGTCGGTCGCGATTGACAGAGGCTGTCGGTCGCGATTGACAGAAAACCTCGGAATTTTTCTACTGTTTTTAGTGTTTTAGGATGTGCTCCTTGTGCTTGTTCTAGTGGTGCACTCAATTTTGTGAAAAGCCAAAAATTTCTGTCAGTCGCGATTGACAGAAGCCTGCGACCGCGAGACAGTTTGGATGATTTTCGTACCTGCGCAGGAAGCTGGAGGTGATGATTCGGCAAGAACCTGCAATGAAACTCAAGAAACATGCAAAATCCGCACACACAATATCGCTCTCTCGCTCTCTCTCACACGTGAAATGAGGGAAATGAGGTGGGGGAGGTGATATGATCAAAAAACAGAAATTTTCGCGATGATGGAGATGGAGGTGGGAGATGGTGATGATGATGATGGAAATGAAGATGGAGAAGAAAGTAAAAGAAAATCGATGAGAGTGAAGAAAATACCTACAACTCCAACGCGTCAACTCTACGTCTTACCATCACACGCTCGTCCTCAAAGCTCGATCCCCGGCAACGGCGCCAAAATTTGGTGTAGCTCAGTGATGAGTAGCACCTCCTTTAATGTCAATCCGGGAAGACGTGAGGATGGTATGAAGACCTTGAGCAAGTGGCGGCACAAGTGTGTGAGTGAGAAGCACACAAGCATGCACACACATACACACACACGCGCACACACGGTAAGACAAAGAGAGAGAATCAATGGAGTTCTTAGATTACTTTTCAAAAGCTCACACAAGTTCGTTTCAATTACAATCTAACCTCAAAAATGAGCTCTCTAGCTCTTTTTATAGTTTTTGGCTAAGTTTTGGCCCTGTCTAGACCTAGTGTCCGGCCTAGTTAAAAATTAGGTTCCAGGGCTTATTTGAGGGCTCAAACGATATCTAAAAAATACGAAAATTGGCAGGTAGATACTTCTAAAGCTCCTCAAGCTCAAGGACTCCTTGGCTTGCACAAAATGGAGCTACAAAAAGATGAATTGGTATTTACAATGATGTTTAGTGATGAAAATCACTTTGAATGGGTGTAAAGGATTTGAAAATTTAAAGGTTGCCTTAGTGCTAGATCTGCGTGAGTGCTCGTGCTTGCTTCTTCATGATGAAAATTACTGGCCTATTTGCCAGATCTTCGTTGACTCCCTTGTCTACTGCTAACACATGTGTTGTAAAAATCAGAGCATTTTAACAAGGCAATTAAGATCATCCCCTTTGTATGGTTAAGATCCCCATTGAATGCCTGGCCATATTAACAGAATATGAAATACACTTCACAAAAGCATTCCCAAGAGAAGATAATATTCAACAAAATTATACTAAGAAACATTCACACATGATCAAAGAAATGCTCAAGATAAATCAAGCTGAACACCAAGTGGAAGCAGAACTCCAAATTATATTTCCATTAAAATGATCTTTTACATTTCATGTGTTTTACAAGAGTTATGTGAATCTACAATAGAAGCTGATCATAGCTTTCCTCAGGCTCAAGGGTATTGGTATCCTCTGGCACATTAGAACACCTACCTTGCCTCTCTTGCTCCAAGATTGGCTCTTCAAGGTCAGCCATGTCCCCAGGGTCATCTGCAAGTGGGGGAACAGGCTCCCTTGAAGCTGGTTGGAATCTCTCCGTATCTGCAATGTGCTTCCTTCCAACCTCTTGGTCTTCATCTGGGCATTCATTCAGCCCATTGATTCTCATTCTAATGAAGCTCACTTGAGCATCATCCTTCTCCACAGCTATGCAGTGCCTGAACATCTTTAAGGAGCAAGCCAGAGTCGTTCCTGAAACAGCAGAAAACCTCTTAGAGGCTTCAATCAACAATGACTAATGAAAATTGTGAAAATTGAAATTACCTGTGCCCGAAAAAAGGTCTAGGACCCAGTCATCATCATTGGAAAATAGCTGAAGCAATCTCATTATGAGTTTTTGTGGCTTCTGATAAGGGTTAACCAATGTCATGTCCCCAGCTACATGACGAAGTTTCTTGGTAACGGCTGGGAACATGAGCACATTTGAGATCCCATTCTCATTGCAATGCTCCCTGACTCTCCTTTTGCTAACTTCATCATAATAGCCAACTGTAATGCATTCAGTGGCGCTCACAAACCGATGCAAAGGAGTGTGATTTACGTTTGTCTTCACCCTGCAAAAAAGAACTATGAGTCACAGAGGGCATCATTAAAGCCATGGAGATAGAAAGAAGATTACTTACCAAGTGAGGCACTCCACAGCATGACATCTTGCCTTCAGAGCAGTTGAAACAGAGAAAGATTGGTCTCTGCTATGGAAAATTACTATCCTCCAAAGAGGAGACATAGTCAACTCTGCAAAATCAGTGACCATCTTCCGAATCTGAGGGTGTTTGAAGGGTTCATCATCATTAACTGATCCTAACATCCTAAATCCATAGGGTATGTCCGCTATGAGAAGGGAGAAATGTTTTCTAGGCACAAAAGAACAAATATTATTTACATCACTACAGAACACATTGTAATATACAGGCCTAAGGGGGTCTAGGGGATTGGAGAAACATTTAAGATCGGGTTCATCATCAAAATCCATCTCCTTCGCTTTCAGTCTAGATTTCTCATGCCTTGCTCTTTGAATGTGAGCAAGGAATGCAGGGGGGCAATCATCTAGTACCTCTGTAGACTTACTTTTCCTTGGTTTCTGCAGAACAAATTGGAAAGACAATTAAAAGAGCTCTTCAGTACAGCAAACAGAACATAAAGAACGGATGTATGGCATCGATTTCTTGTTGGGGTAGATGCTAGGCATCGACCTTCTACTGAAAATCGATGCTTGGCATCGACCTTGGGACCTAAGTCGATGCCTGGCATGGACTTTTGCCATGAGGTCGATGCCAGGCATCGACTTTTGTTGCAGGTCGATGCCAGGCATCGACTTATGCTTCAAGTCGATGCCAGGCATCGACTTATGCCCCCAAGTCGATGCCAGGCATCGACTTATGCTGCAAGTCGATGCCAGGCATCGACTTATGCCCCCAAGTCGATGCCAAGCATCGAATTATGCCCCCAAGTCGATGCCATGCAATGCATCAAATTGGTTGGGATGAAATATTCTGATAAGAGAACCTACCCAATCACGAAACAGGATGAAATATTCTGACAAGGCTTTGTAGGATGATGTGGTTGGATAGTCTGCTTGGACCTCTGTCCAAGAAAAGCAACCCAGCCTCTTCATCATCACCTCCTGAATCTTCATGTACACTTTATGACTACAGACACATAAATATAAAAGAGACTAGGTTAGACAAGAAGCATGGGAGGAGGGAAAAAGGATCTGAGAATAACATACATACTTATTGAGCTCAGTCACCATCTCCTCGAGGCTTAACTCCTTCGAGATTACCCTTGACAAAGTTGATATGATCAATGTATCATCCTTGATTCCTTGAAGGGCCCTCCATGGGGTCAGCTTCATGTCCTCAGGAGCCTCTTCAATTGAAAGATCAACTTTCCTTCCCTTTCCCTTCAGATCAACTTGTGGGTCTGGCCTCGACTTTCGTTGCTTCTGGCCCTTGACCTCCTTGTGCTCCCACATTGTGAAAATTCTATCCTGAAGATCCCAGATCTCACCTGATCTGAATGCCAGTTGAAACCATGGATCCTATTTCCTCAAAGCATCTGACTTTCTATTCTCATCCAATGCAATTCCAACCTCAATAAGGCATTGCTTTCGTAGATTGGGATGTATTCTCCCAGCTTCCTTCACAAGACAATCTTCGTATTCATGGTGGAAGAACCGAATTCTCTCTATGGAGGACATTTTCTGCCTGTAGTCATTGTCGCAAGAAGCTTGGCTTCCTCAGTTGTAAGACCAGCATATATCTTACACTCTGCATACCTAAAAAAAATGTAGTAGGGTGCTCCTTCACTAACTGTCTACGAGCCTCTGCAGAGTGTGAACCTCCAATCACATAATAAGTGTAATCCTCAAACAAACCCTCATTGAAATCCTCCACATAGCTGCACTCATTCGGATCCACCATGACAAGGAATGGCACAACAGTAGCATGAGGATTTATTTTCATTTTCTTCTTAAGATTCTGGACGTGCAAATTATGTGGCTCCCTGATCTCAAGGGGCCTCCTCCCTGTGACTGGATCCACTGGTGGCCTGTGGATAATATTAATCGGCAGGTGGAACAACTGCCCCTTCTTCACAACTTTTCTTCTAGCTATGTCCTCCCTCATCTTATTCTGCTCAGTGCCAAGCACACCAGATGCAAGCTCTCCACCAGGTGCAACAATTATGTCCCCAGAGCTAGAGCTTGAGTCAGAAAAGTCCTCTTCTGAAATTATCTTCTTTTTCTTTTGGGGCTTTTTCTGCACACTCTGCTTACCCCTTGCCTTTACAGGGGTCGTCTTCTTGTGCTGTGTTGGCATGATATTGCCCTGGATCCATGGCATCAGGTCCTTGATGAAATTCACTGAGTCTCTGCATATCTGAGCTAGCCCTTCTGGAACACAGCACTCTGGGCACAAGAAATCCATCTTGCATATGACATTTCTTAATCCTTTCGATGTCTCCACCAAGAAAAGCAGGTTGTCAGAATCTTCATCTTCATAATCCAGTTTGTAAACAAGTCCATACTGAAAACCTTGTGTTGTCGTGATCTTTCCTCTGCCATAGGCCCCTGCGAACACAAGGAGGACTGCATTCTTCTCTTCAACGTACTGAAGGCACCATTCGAGATTTGTCATGTCCCGAAGTGGACGATCTGTCCTCATGACCTCCGTCTCCCTAGACCTTTCCTTCATATTTGGATCCTCCACAGGAATTTTTATGCTACTCTGTCCACCTGAGGACATTCCTAGTGGGTTGCTGGCCTTCTCAGAGGATAATGGTGCAATAATTTTCTTTGGCTTTGCTTGGTGACCACTGCCTTTGTCACGTTGCTGGTCAGCAGAGCCCATGGTGACTCTGAGCTTCTTGATGGGCCTTTCATCCTTGTACTCCGCATCCCTGAAGGCACTTGGAAATATCAGATCAAACGTAAATGTGGTTTCAAAGGCCCAAGTCCATGCAAGGCATCGATTTTGAGCTTCAGGTCGATGCCAGGCATCGATGTTTAAGTGCATGTCGATGCCAGGCATCGACTTTGTGTGCAAGTCGATGCCAGGCATCGACTTGAGGGTGAAAGTCGATGCCAGGCATCGAGTTGGGGGTGCAAGAGTCGATGCTTGGCATCGACTTTTGGGCCCAAGTCGATGCTTGGCATCGACTTTTGGGCCAAGTCGATGCCTGGCATCGACTTTTACCCTCAAGTCGATGCCTGGCATCGACTTGCACACAAAGTCGATGCCTGGCATCGACTTGGGCACAAAAGTCGATGCCAAGCATCGACTTGGGCCCAAAAGCCGATGCCAAGCATCGACTTTGCACCCAAAAGTCGATGCCTGGCATCGACTTTTCAGTGCATGTTGATGCCGGCAAGTCGATGCTTGGCATCGACTTTTGGGCCCAAGTCGATGTTTGGCATCGACTTGTAGGTGCATGTCGATGTCAGGCATCGACTTGTCGGTGCAAGTCGATGCCTGGCATCGACTTGCACCTGCAAGTCGATGCCTGGCATCGACTCGCAGCCCCAAGTCGATGTCAGGCATCGACTTGGGGCTGCAAGTCGATGCCAGGCATCGACTTGCACCGACAAGTCGATGCCTGGCATCGACTTGCACTTGCAAGTCGATGCCTGGCATCGACTTGCAATCCTAAGTCGATGCCTGGCATCGACTTACACCTTAAAGTCGATGCCAGGCATCGAGCTGTACATGCTTTGGATCCATATTTCTAGAGGTAAGAAAAATAAATACCTAGAAATCAGATATTTACACAGACATACAAAGGGAATCTTTTTGGAATCTTTATTTATGTTATGATTTTGTCTACCTCTTGGTACTTTTGCCAACATTCTTCTTCTCCATCAGACTTGGCTTGCTGGTATGCTGACCTCTGTGCTCCATGGCTGTCTGTGCTCTGCTGCTCTCTCTTGCTCGTGGATTTTGAAAATGCGAATGATCTCCTCCTCTGGTATTTATAGGCAATTGGGTAACTTGAACCAGAAACTAACTGGATCTAACTGAATGAGTCCACTTGCTAACTAAATCTGTCAACTTATCTAACCAGGGAATAGCACCCACACAAATAGGCTGTTTCAGAGCCACTTTAATGAAATATTCATAGACCCTTGCAACTATTTATATACATTTGCATAGAAATTACATTTCAATGGCAAGAGTATGGTATGTCCATGAGGATGTCTAAACTCATGTAGAGATTTGTTTCTAAGAATCTCTTTCTTGGGAGAAAATCAAGTCAAAGTTGTGTTAAATGTGGGAGACTAATGACATCTTTATAGTATTACCCTCCTCACTTTAGTTCATATTCACATTTATCTTGTAACTCAGTGTTGAAATGGAAAATCACTATGAATAAACATTCTAGTACAGAACCTTGCAACTATTTATATACATTTGCATGGAAATTAAACTTCAATGGCAACATTCTGGTATGTACATGAGGATTTCTAATCTCATGTAGAAGTTTTTTCTTAGAGTCTGTTGCTTGGGAGAAAATTAGGTCTAAGTTGTGAGATTAATGACATCTTTATAGTGTTATCCTCCACACTTTAGTTCATATTCACATTTATCTTGTAACACATTGTTGAAATGGAAAATCAATGTATGAATATACTTTCTGTGTGCCTCTTTTACACATAATTCTTTTTCAATATACTTTCATCTACCTCTTTGATATCTAGCCAAGACCACAATAAAACCTAATCCTTGAAATCTTAACCAAATGTAAAATTTCTTCTTGTATAGTGTTCAATGGCATAGCATATTCCAGTTGGAACTCAACTTGGATATATTCCAGTTGTAAAATTTCTTCTTGTAAAAATTCTCCAAACAATTTTATTATATATTCCTGTTGGAACTCAACTTGGATATATTTTGATTCATTCACAATGCTTAGACTGAATGACTCATATGTACTTAGAAATCAACTTTGTTTCTCATTTGAATCAAAAGTGAATCAAATCTTTGGTTCCCTTATTAGTGTATATTTGTGTAATTAAGTGATTTGATGTAATTTGATGTTTTATGTTATTTAATGTACTTTAATAAGCTTTTGATTTCATATCTTCTTGATGTGACATTTGATGTGACATCTTCACTTGATCTCGGATTTCTACTTATTTAAAAAGGTCATTCATCTTCAGTCTTCTGTGAACTCAGTGAAGATGAGCTCAATCTTTTCAGTGGATGCTTGGGCATCAGCTTCCTCTGCTCATATTGATTCATTGTTCTCAGTTGAACCTTTCCAGAGAAGTGATGATCCCTATGATTTAGAACGTGCTGATGATTCCATGTTTTCTGTTGAGTCATTTAAGTTATCCAATTCACAGTGCAATGCTGCTCAACCAAATGCACCTCTTGATCTCCCATCTGATCCAACCATTGATCTCCCTTCTGAGTCAAGTGCATGTGGAGCAACGAAAAAGCAAAGCAAGCTCAATCTACGATTTAAAAGAAGGTCTCGTGAAGTAAGTCGAAAAAGATTTAAATTTCTTACTTCAGATAGACAGATTGCATTGGATATTGTGAAGCATTGTTGTGGTTTGAAATGCTTGTATAATTTAGGGATGAAGAAACTAAAGCACATAAGAGAAAAATTCCTCCATTTAGATAGTGAAAGGCAAGATATATACCTTGTTTCTTGCATGCAAATGATTGAGGATAACATGTCAGTAACGCGTGTTGGTTTTGAATATTTCTTTACTCAAGGGATGCCATGCTGTAGGGCTGCATTTAAAATTGCAATGGGTGTAGGAAATTTTAGAATACATAGGGTTCAACAAGGGTTTTTGAATGGGGATCTCATTTTGGATACGTTCCATGTTGGGACCAAAGGATCTGTTGGACGTCATGCAATGAATTGGATGATGAACTATTTTAGCTTGCATTGTGAAGTTATGCCTACAACTGGAAGGTTGCACTTGTCAGATAACTTTACTCGTCGAGAGGTATTTCAAATATATAGAGAAGACATGGAAAATAGAAATGAGAAGTATGTGTTGTATCGTCACTTTACTCGATTATGGAAGGAAGAGTTTAACAATGTTTCTATTCCTCGTAAAGTTAGAATGGGTGAATGTTCAGTTTGCGCCACTTTGAAAAACATGGCAAAAGGGGCTACAACACCACAGGAAAAGCATAATTTTAAAAACCTTCTTAACAACCATCGTGACAGTCAAGCATTAGAGAGAAAGAAAGCAATTCATCATCGAAGTAAGGCACTCAGAAATCCGGAGCGTTATATGTGTTTGTTGATCGATGGTATGGATCAAAAAAAAACTTGTTTGCCACATTTTTATCGCATCCCTAAGGACATTGGAGATGAAGTCCTTGTGCAAATGCATTTGGTTGGCGCTTTGGTATACAATGGAACTGTAATGTCCAAGGTTTTCTTCACATATCTGAATGTGCATAATGATCCAAACCTTACAGTTACTGTCATTCATCGTGTTTTGCAATCATGGAAGGGTCTTTTGCCACCAACTCTATATTTGCAACTAGATAATACTCCAAGAGAGAATAAAAATTCTACAGTCTTTGGATATTTAAGCATGCTTGTTGAAAAATAGGTATTTCAGAAGGTTAAGGTAAATTTTCTTCTGGTTGGCCACACTCATGATCACATTGATCAAATGTTCAGTACTTTCTCTAAGAAGTTGGCACGTAACAATGCTTTTACTCTTCCGATTTTATCTGAGCTGATTTCAGAAGCATATACTCCAAAACTAGAAGTTCAACACCTCACACAGATTTATGACTTTAAGCACTTTTGCTCAATGGGCCTTGATAACAGTGCTAAGGTTTTGGCTCCATTGCACAATATTAATTTCAATCATGTATTCTTGATGAGGAGGGTTGATGAAATAACCCTTTTATTTGCAAAGCAGTATTCATCTTCTCTTGGGTGGGAGCCTAAAGATGGATGCAGACTCTTATTGCAGGTGCCTAATTTGTCTACTGTAACAGTGTATGGTGCAGAACAATCACCATATGAAGATAAAAACAATACAGAAAGATGTGGAAGTGTGGTTGATCAAAGTAAAAGCTGGATGCATGCACTCATTGAAAAGAAGAGACATATTGAGCGTGCAAAAAAATATGCTGGAGATCAAGATGTATCTTGGTGGGAGGACTTTTTCAATCATCAAGAAGAGATTATACAGTATACAATTGCAGGTCACTAGCCAGTTGATGTTCCATTCACATGGGATTTTTGTACACAAAGATCCGTGAATGTGGCCCAAGCATGTAATGCAGATGCACTTCAAAGTTTTATACATCCACCAGAAAGAAATATTTATGTAGGCCCAAGGATGACAAAACAGGCAGAAGCAAGATGGCAAGGAAATTTAATAGAGATAAATGTTGGAACGCTTATTGCAGTACTTGCTGATGGTGATGAGGCTACCAGACCATTTTGGATTGCAAAGGTTTTAGAGATAACTAAAGATATTGATCAGAGAAGAATAGAGGCTTTGGTGGTGCATTGGTATTACACTAAAAGTAGTAATGCATTCACAGGTAAATATAACTTAGAAATGGTGTGTGATACTAAACGAACAGGTTCAAAAAGGAAAAAGAATATTCGAAGCACATCCACTCTTAAAATGGATGATGTAGATATTCTTGTTTATGATTTTTCCTTGACAAAAACTGGTCACTTGAGGAAAGCAACCATCAACATGATAAAACAAAAGCTTCCAGATGTATGTGGTACAGGAAATCATAGGAAAACAAGAAGAGTTGTGCATGATCCTGCAGAATTTGGTATGTACGTGGATGAAGATAGAGCTCTTGTGGATATAGAAGAAGAAGAAGAGAGCTCTCAACAGTATGAGACTGAATCAAGTGCATCAGATGATGACGGTGTAGACATAGATCGACAAAGTTGTGAGTTGCATTGAAGATCTCAGACATTTTTAGTGCTTATGTAAATGCCTCAAAGTAGTTTGGTTAATGAAACCATGTTTTGTAGCAATTTTGAATAACAATCAGATATCCACCCATTAAAGATATGTCTAAAATGTTATTTTTGTGTAAAAACTATTGATTTCTACATTCTTATATATATTTTAGACATGTCAATGTCTTATCATATAGATTTTGGACATGTCAATGTCTTATCATATACATTTTGGGACACGTCAATGCCTAATATAGTGAAATTTTGACTACATTTTGAGCTCATTTTTTTTTGAGAAAATGACAAAAAATGTCAAAAATTACTTGTTTTCACCTCATTTTTGTAATATATGTATACTGGTGTAAAGGAATTCCAAAAATGAGGTGAAAACATGTAATTTTTGACGAGAGTGTTCTCTTTTTACGACATAGTTCTCGTTTGTTACGACTCGCTGTTTCAACCACAACACATTGAAAACGAAGTAGAAGAGATTATTAAAGAACACTTAATTGAGGAATCATTAATTTTACCTTCATATCAAGAGGCTATTGCTAGGTATAGGGCAACTCAACCATACGGTCCATAGAAGGATTGAGTAATAAGCATTTTATATTGGTTAAGTTTAGAGATTTATTAGATCTTTCATACGTTAAGTAATTAGAGTTATTTGAACCTTCATTTATCCTAGTCTGTAAGTATACTTAATTTACTTGAGTTTGTCTCAAACACCCAGCGTGTGCCGACCAAATTGGCGGATGACCTGATCCATCATCCGAGCAAGGGATTCTTCCCGACATTGGTGAACCCGACGTGAAAGCTCGGCACGACATCTTAGGTATATAGGTATATATTTTATTTGTGCTCTGCATATGCATATATGTACACTCGCGATTGTAGCAGTTGCATCAACATCCGTTGAAGCACTAGCTCACTCTTGAACCTTGTAATCTCTTGGTTGTCGAGGCTCATCATTATGACCTGAGCACCTCCACGGAGATTAACAAGTAGAAGGATCCTCATCACGCTACCTTTGTCCCTCAACTTTTGTGAAAGTTAAGATTGCACATGCATGACTAGAATTGATGTATTAGGATTTATTTGATCAATTGAAATGTAAAGACTTTGCACAAAGCACAATAAAAAAGAGCCTCTTCATCGAGTTTAATCAGGTATATTTCTTTAATTCTATTTGCAAAATACCTTTTATTACAACGTTGCAACAAGAACAAGAAATAGGCATACTACTATGTGAACTACCTACATATATTTCGTTTCTATCAGTAAAGTTAGATTTATACAATATGGCTAATCAGTTCGAAGAACAACGCATATGGAAAATAATTGATTCAATCAAAATGGATAGGGGTGAATTTAATGGGACAAATGCTATTGCATACCTTAGGTATTATGAACAACTTACTAAACAATATGGGCTGCCTGAGGATCATAAAAAGGACACATTTATACGTATTTCTAACGGTTTTACTATAGAAAGAATTCAACTTAGAGTAGTCCAACCTAATATCACTTGGGCAAACTTTAAAACCCAACTTCTTACTGAATTTTCACATGAGGATTATAGTAAGAATAATAGGGCTACGTTTATGAGATGGGTAGGAACTACTAAACTTGATCAACATATAACTTAGGGCTTAACTGAATTTGATGTTAAATTTAACCAAATGCCAGATAAATTATGTAGTTTTAGAGCCAGATAAATTATGTAGTTCTCTAAGCATGCCAGATCCCCTTGAACCTATGCTTGAGGATGGAGTGACTACTGGTGAGTTAACTGGTAATTGGGAGAATGTACGAGCAGTTGTCCATAGGCTACCTCAAAGATAGGAGGGCAATCAAATGCAAACCCCTAGAATAAATGATAGAGATATGCTAGTTGAGATAGAAAATGATCACACTTCTCATAACCATGGTAAGGATGAATCAGAAATTACTATGTTGAAACTAAAGTTGAATCAATAGCCAAAGATATGGAGACTTTAGCAACTGAAATGGCAACCATGAAAAGTATGAAAGAAATTAGATTAAGAGATAAGGAGAAACTGAGAGACTTAGAGCAAAATCCTAGGACTGAAATGCCAACTATGGAAACATTTATTCAAGCCCGTAGATGCCTGTGGTGTGATGATATTGACCACCCAGAGTGGACATGTAGTTTATTCAAAGAGGCCAAAGATAGGAATTCGGTCACTGAGGTTGATGGAAAAATCTCTGATTATGTGACCAAAAGACCTTTAGCAACAAACTATGGAAAAGGGGGTATGAAGAATTTCTTTGAAGCCTATATAAGTCAAAATACATATGCTTGTAGGCTTGAAAGTGATAATTCTAACTGTAAATGTTGGAATCATATTTATGATATTGGTACTAGGGGAAAATTAATAGTTGAGTCTTTATATGCTATGAGTTCTGATATCAGAGGAAAGACATGTTCGAATGAGCCAATAGAAATGTTCTCTGTCTACGCTCATGAAATTAATGTAGATGAGAAAAGGAAGTGCGATGAAGAAGGATAATCGAAACGTATGACTAGAGCTAGAAAAGAGAGTGACACCACTGAGTCAATTAATGAACCACCTAGAAGGGAGCCTAGTCAAGAAACTAAACAACAAGAACAGGATATGAAACCTCAAAATTAGGGAAAAGTAAAGAAAGTGGTAGAAAATTTAGAAAAGAAAACAACAAATGAAGATAGAAGTCAGGATAAACTTAATGAAACTCAACCTATACATGAAGAAGGTGTTAAAGAAGAAAAAGACAGAAAGAAACTGCATACTTTTTTATTGATCTCTCAAATAGAGAAACAGATCAAAATTTGGAAGGTTATGAATGAGAAAATTATGAAAGCAGAGGTGACTGTGACATTAGAAGAATGGTTAGCATTTTCACGAACAGATGTTAAAGAAGATTTTATGAGTATTATAAAAAGACGAAGAGAACCCATAGAATATAAAACTAAGGATATAGAAATGGAAGAGAGGAAAGAACATGATGAACCTAAAGTTAGTATTGTTCAAATTAATGAATCTGAATATATTGAACCATTTGAACATAGGAATTATTTGGTCCTCATAATTGGTCATATAGAAAAAGGAAATGGAGACCCAAATAATAACTTTACTCAAAACCATTGGGCTAGGGGAACTACTAAAACTATGGTTAAAATTGGAAATAATAATAATCCACAAATAGCTTTAATAGATTGAGGATCTGAAATTAATGTAGTCTCAAGGGAGTTGTATAGTGAGGGAAAATGGCCTATAGATAGCGACCATGAGTGAAAAATGAAAGCACCTAATGATGCTTTTGGATATTTACTTGGAGCATGTGCAAATGTTCCAATCACTATTGGAGATTCTAGAAAGGAACATAGCTTCTTTGTTCATCATGGATAATTGCTCGTACCCAATCTTTTTCGGGTAGCCATTCATTTGTGAACAAAGAATGGAGACCAAAGTACTTGATTATGGTAGTGCTTTCTCTAGAATTTGTTCTTGTCATGGCCTAAAATCTGTTCAATTTATGATGCTTTGCATTAATTATCCTTGCAATCGTACGTCTTTAAGGAAAACCCCTTTGACACATTTAGAGCAGGATCTCGAGGAAATGCCACTATTGAGCGAGATGACGGTGGACTTTGGTCCGAGATCTCGCAAACTCTTGTACTTAATTTAGATAAGATGTCTGTTTATTTTCCATGTGTTGCTTTTATTATTTTGCATTTCAAACAAATTCCTACAAAACTCATAAAAACATATGAAAAACATTTAAAAGACAAAGGATATATGTTAACGGATGACAATATTGAACATGTTATGAAACCAAACATTGTTTCTCAACATTAGAAGAACTATAAATTTGTTGTCAGAGTAATTCTAATTCTCATATTCTCCTGTCTTTGCTTGATGTGTATGCATTCATTCAAGAATATGATTCTAATATGGATAAAGAATATGATGCCTTAGTGGAGATCAAATATAAAATTGTTAGTAAGAAGGTCAAACTCGTACCACAGCCACTGCCTAAATTTAGTAATGATATTATAAAGAATGTAATTCATGAGCCAATCCTTAGAGATACGACAAATATTGGCCATGTATTTTGCGATGCGTAGGTTTAAGAAGTTATTGCAAGAAGCTCCAATCCTTAAGCTAGTAGATTATACAAAAAATAAGCCTATTATATTGATTGTTGACACTAACCCTATTGGGATATGCTAGGTCATAAGTCAGGACGACAAAGAGGGAAAAAGATATGTTATTAGATTTTGGGCTAAAATATTACATAACACTCAAAGACATTATCCACAACTTAAATGAGAACTCTAGGGATTAGTCATAGCATTAAAGACTGATAAAGAATATTTTATAGGAGCCAATGTAATTGTTGAGAAAGATTTTTTACCACTGATAGGAATGATCACAAATTGTTCTTCACCTGATATTGCTATGCTTAGACGGATTTCTTACATTAAAATTATAAATCCGGTTTTAATTCATATTGCAAAAAAATCTAATTCTATTGCTCATATGCTTTCTAAAGCTAGGCATGATGAGGATGATGAAGCCATATTAGATAATAATGCAGTTAATTATGATTCGCAAGCATATGTGTCTGAATAATTTAATATTGATGAATATGAAGGAGAGTGGCAAGATATTGGGAGGTATCTTATTACTTTGATTAGATCACCTTCATGGTCTTCAAATAGATTTAGGAATATTAGAAAAAGAGCTTTTAATTTTTTCTTAAATGATGCACTTATTTGGAGACATGCCAGAGGGAAGATTAAATTTCCACAAAGGATACTAGGAACTAGGCATCTTCAAATGCAAGTCATGAAAAATATGCATGATACTTTATGGGCTGGACATAAGGGATTTATAGCTGCTTATGAGAAAATTAGAGAAGGTTATTGGTGGCCACGCATCTATGTTAATGCAAAGGACTATGTGAATTCTTGTGATATATGGCAATTACATTCGTGAGTTAAGCATAGGGATCCATTGCACCCTACCTATCCACCATGTATACATTGTAAGTGGGTAGTTGATTTAGTGAGCATGCCCAAAGGTATACATAGGATGAGGTACATAGTTCTTGCACGCGAGGACCTTACAAACCATGTAGAAGGCTGAGCTCTACGATCTAAAACCACATTCAATGTATGTAAATTTCTTCTTGAAGATGTAATATCAAGATTTGGTTATGTTGAAAAGGTAGTAGCTAATAGGGGAGAATTAGATGCACATGAAGCTAGTGATTTCTTTGTTAGGCATGGAATTTGTTTAGCTCTTACCACTACTTATAACCCTGAGGCTTAACGAGAAAATAGAAAGAGGGCATTCTCCAATTATTAAAGCGATTTCGAAAGCCTGCAATGGTGATCTTAAAAATTGGCCAGAATTCCTACCATTCGCATTATGGGCGGATAGAATGACCTCTACTAGAACTACGGGGTATATGCCAGCAGAAAATTAATGTATTTCCAGAAACCTATTTTTCTTGTTCATGCACAAATACTTATGTCTTGTCAGAATTTAAATTTCTCAATGATTTCTTGTACCTTTACTTGTACCCTAATGTTTCTTGCCCTGCTCCAATTCACATGATTGCAGTCTCCCCACAAGAAGAAGGTATGACCACTCTGTCGTATGTTGTTTCATCTTCTTCAATGCCCATGATGACTAGAGCTAGACAAGCGGCAGCAACCTGTAGACAGGAACAATAGAGGAAGAAGTTGCAGATGACGGAGTTGCAGGAAAAGGCCATGAAATTCACAAGGAGTTGGAGAATGAGAGTTTGCAGGAGAATACAAACTTTGAAGGGGCAACAAATATAGAAGTATGAGGAGAGGAAATTTATGAGCCTAAATGCAAAGAAGATCTCCCCTTCTCGGGTATACCTCAAGGATGGACCAGAGAACATATTACATAATATAGGCTAAATTCCACTCCTGCATATAGTGGAGATGATTTCTCAAGCAAGACTAGTTCTGAAACACTGGCTCAAGAAGTAAATCTAGGGGATGAAGAGAACCCTCAAGTAGTCCACTTGGCCTCTTGGCTATGGCATTATCCCCCTTTACTGGAGAAGGTAACTTCTTTACTTTTTGCTTACAAAAATGTCTTTGCATGGTCCTACAAAGATCTAACAGGGATACCAGAGGAGCTTGGATTACACAGAATACCCTTAGTTGAGGGAGCGGTGCGTGCAAGAAGTAGGCCATATTGAATCAATCCAAAGTATGTAGAGGCAGTAAAGTTGGAAATTACAAAACTAGAAGAAGAACATATAATTGTTCTAGTAGAACATTCCAAGTGGCTTTCTTCTATGGTTATTGTACCCAAGAAAAATAGTGGAAAAATAAGAGTCTGCGTTGATTTTCGTGCCTTAAATAAAGTGACTATTCAAGATGGATTTCCTCAGCCCTTTATAGAGCAAGTACTTGAGGAAGTAGCCGATCACACTTTGTATAGCTTCTTGGATGGTTTTAATGGCTATAATCAGATAGTGATCCATCCTGATGATAGGGATAAAATAGCCTTTGTTACTACGTGGGGCACTTATGTCTATACCCGCATGGCTTTCAGCTTGAAAAATGCACCAGCTTCATTCAATAGAACAATGTATGTGATATTGGGCAAGTGGTTAACAACTTTTCTGCGCATTTTTATGGATGACTTTTCAGTGTTTAAGGCACAGAAAGAAGAGAAGCAGTTCAAGATTTCCATGACCATTTGGAGAATCTAAAGGAAATCTTTGAGCAATGTCTTAGAACATGTTTGAAGTTAAATCCTCCAAAATGTCACTTTTTGGTCACTAAGGGCACTCTTCTTGGCCACATAGTATCTGCTGAAGGGATAACGGTGGATCATGCAAAGGTTACTGCTATCCTTTCCATGCCTACTCCACAAAACCCAAAGGAAGTGTAAAGTTTTTTGGGCCATGCAGGATACCATCTAAGATTTATACGAATGTATTCAGAAATAGCTAAGCCCTTGTCAAGGTTTACCAGTAAAAAAGTCTCCTTCTCATGGAGTCCTGAAGCTAAGAAAGAATTTTGTGAGCTAAAATTGAGGTTATGTATTGCTCCACTTTTAAGTGTTCCTAACTCATCATTAGAGTTTCATGTGCATACAGATGCGAGTCTTCATGTTGTCGGTGGGGTTCTAGCTCAACCATCATCACACAAGGTTGATAGACCTATCTCATATGCCCACACACTACTTACTAAGGCAGAAAGAAACTACATTACGACAAAAAGGGAAGGCTTGGCTATTGTATTTACTCTTCAAAAGTTTTGGCATTACCTTCTTGGTGTACGTTTTATAGTCATATCTGACCATCAGGCCTTGAAGTACTTAATAAACAAACCTAGGGTGGTTGGAAGGGTTTGGAGATGGTTACTCCTGTTTCAAGAATTCAACTTTCATATTCATATTAAGAAAGAAGAGAGCACTACATGGAAGATCAAGTATCCAGGACGGCAATGAGCAAGAAGGCAACAGGTATTAATGATCAATTGGTCGATAGTAATCTCTTCCTAGTAGCAACTAAGGCTGAATGATATGATGGAATTCTCCATTGTCTCACTACTTGAAAGCTCCCAGAACACTTAACACATATAGAAAAGAGAAGATTACTCCTCAAAACCAAAGCGTACTCACTTATAAGTGCAAATTTATATAGATATTGTCAGGATGGTATCTTGAGAAAGTGTGTTTATCCAAAGGGAGTAAACCCTTTGCTTGATGCAGCACACGATGAAGCGCATCTAAAAAGAGAAGATTTGGCTCATAGAATCATCCACAAAGGACTATGGTGGCCTCATATCTACGGGGATGCGATCAAGTTTGCTAAAAAATGCCACATTCGCCAGAGATGTGCTCCTATGCCAACCAGATTGAATTTCCAACCATTAGTCATATCTATAGGATGGCTCCCATTTGAACGATGGGGTCTTGATTTCATAGGACATAGTAGTCCAACTGGTCACCCTTAGGGTAAGAAGTATATTTTGATGCCCACATGTTATGCAACTAAATGGATAGAGGCTAAAGCTACTGTGGACTGCACGGCTTTAACAATAGCTAAGTTTTTGTATAAACATATTTTCTCAAGATTTCGTTGCGTGCTCGAAATCACTAGTGATAGGGGGACACATTTTGTAAATCAATTGCTGCAATTTATATTTGATAGGTATAAGGTTTTTCATAAAAAGTCTTGTGCCTACTATCCAAGGGTGAATGTTCAAGCAGAAAGCTCCAATAAGATTTTGATTGGATTGCTTCGCAAATTATCTTTTGATCATCAAAAAAAAAAATTGGCCATAAGCATTGATCGGTGCAATTTGAGCTTTCAGAACTACAAAGAGGGGAACCAATGGGGAGAGTCCATTTCGCTTAGTATATGGAAAAGAGGCATTGGCACCATTCGAATTTATTATCAAAAAATAAATTGGAGCCAGAACCATTGGAATTGAACCTCCCATTAGGAGACTGGTGGCATTAGGAGAATATAGAGAAGAAGCAATGAAAAAACTTCACTTAACACAAGAAGAGCGCAAAAGATTGCACGAGAGGTATCTTATGTCCAAGGAAGTACAGGAAGGATCCTTGGTTTTGGTGCATCAGATCCCAACGGTTTCAACCAAGTTGGCGCCCAAATGGATAGGACCATATAGGGTGGTAAAGGTATTACCGCATGGGGCAGTACATCTGGAGGATTTGTAGGGTAAGAGGATACCCCTGGTCAATATCTCCAGGGTGAAGAATTACCCGAATTAAGTCAACAATGGAAGAACTTCATTCACTATGCATACCACATTTCATTCGGTGTTGCAGTTTATTTTGGTCTATTCAATAAGCGAATAGAAAGGAAAAGTTGTACGTGGACGGTTCAAAGACGTGATGTGGGGGTCTGTAGCGCGTCCATCCCTCTCTCTAATTTCTCTCTCTCTCCATCTCTCTCTCTCTCTCTCTCTCTCTCTCTCTCTCTCTCTCCCTCTCTCTCCCTCTCTCTCTCTCTCTCTCTCTCTCTCTCTCTCTCTCTCTCTCCCTGCACCTCCCTCTTCCATGCAGCCCATCCCCGTGCATCCCTCTCTCTCCCCGGCCACCCCCGCATACTTCTCCCCTCAGCCCCTGTAGCCACTCGTCTCTCTCTCTCTCTCTCTCTCTATCTCTCTCTCTCTCTCTCTCTCTCTCTCTCTCTCTCTCTCTCTCTCTCTCTCTCTCTCTCTCTCTCTCTCTCTCTCCCCCCTTACAGCCCCCACTTCCCCCGCATCTTTTCCCCCGCCACCCCCGTAGACCAATCCCCCCGCCACCCCCGCTCTTTTTCTCTCTCTCGCTCTCTCTCTCTCTCTCTCTCTCTCTCTCTCTCTCTCTCTCTCCCCCTCCATCCCCGCCCTTCCCTCCTCCTTCCCACCACCACCCCGTCAACCCCTCTCTCTGCCACTCCTTCCGAAGCATCCTCAATGTTATTCTAAAGCGTATCATACAAGTGAACAATGGAAGAAGGCATGTTTCTACAGTTTTCATTAGATAGTTTCTTTATTGCAGCTCTCTAAAGGTACAAAACCGAGTAGGTGTTCATCAAGCCCTTGCTATTACGTCGACCACACTACACCATTCTCGTTACATCTGGAAAGTGAGATTGTTTGCATGCGTATAATCACGTACTTGAAGCTCCTCCTTATAGGTTCTGTCACCGAATTGTGTGATGTTGCTGATGAAGGATGTTTTTCGCTCATAGCTTGGAGCCTTCGAGGACAATGTAGCAACGTATGTTGATAGAGACTTTCTGATTCTCATATCTAGCTGCATTCGTAGCCCATTGTCGGGAAGAAGGAGGTCGTGGCGGGAAGCCGGTGCGTGGGGTTGGATCAGGCCCCTCTCTGGTGCGCCGTTCCCGCTGTCCTGCGAGTGGCGTCTGCGCGCTGGGCGCCTCGCTTGTGCTCTCTGGAGCGTGTGCGATCCTCGTAGGGCCCCTTGCCCCTCGGAAGTGTCGAGATGTGGGACCATGGGCGTCAGAAAGAGACGATCAGATACCGCAGTGATACACGTGATGCAGATCAAGCCCAACGATACAATCGGAAATGAAACTGAAGCCTCCAATAAAATGAATGATACAAAAATAGGCCACTACAGTGCGGGTGGACGGTACAATAAAACCGCTACAGTGCGGTGCGATGACACAATATAAACACTGCCGCTACAGTGCGGGCCGGCTAGTATATTCTAGATCCCTCGCTACATTGCGAGAAATCACCCACGGGATTCCGCTTCGATCTTCATGTCCAAGCTTCTCTTCCAACTTTACTTCGGTCCGTTCTATTCTTCAAGTATCCTCCGCAATGGCCTTCCTTCTCTTTACTTCAGATAATCAGAAATTGCATAAACCTGGAGGAGACGATCCACAAGCATGATCCACAGGGTGGGGTACTCTTTATCTTCAGTCTTCAATGCTTTCACTTCTCTTCATATAATCAGAAACCTGGAGGAGACGATCCAGAAGCGCAATCCACAGGATGGGGCACTCTTTACTTCGGTCTTCAATCTTCAACTCTTCCCTTCATATAACTAGAAACCGCATAAACCTGTAGGAAAGTTCCACAAGAAAGACCACGGGGTGGGGTATTCTTTTTATCTTCGGTCCTCAAAGCTTTTCGTCACTTCATTTAATCCTTCTTCAAATCATGAGAAATCGCAATAACCTGTAGGAAGTTGGAGGGAAGATCCGCCAAAGAAGTTCAACGGGGGGGTGGTATAAATCATCAGTACTTATGAAAAAAACCACACTAAACTTATTTGAATCTTCTCTACCCTCCATCTCTCTTTCCCTCTTCTCTTTTCTTCCCTCCATTTCTCTTCTCTACCCTCCATGATCATAAAAAAATAAAGTTCAATTCTTCACAAAGTGTGTGGTTACACATGCTTATGATGCAAGCACTAACCATCATTTTGGCTTGTGTTACTTTATCACAAAAAGAGTTCTTTAATGATCTTGGATAGATTGATGTATCTTTGGACACATTCTGTTTTCGAGTAAGCCTAAAGAAATCGACTCATGTACCATTTATTAACCTTGAACTCTTAATGCTAATTGGTTGTAATCTATTTAAATCTCATACCCATCAACTCACATTTTTGTTCTCTCATAGCATTTTCAATCAACCGACCTTTCTTTTCCAATTATAATTATAATGCATGTCTAGCTCCAAATCGACTCATCTTTCTCCCTACGCGTGAAAAGAGCCACTATGGACCTCTCTCTCTCCTCCGTCCTCAATTGTACGCATCTTAAGCATGCCTCTTTTCTCTCTCCTACGCGCAGACTCTCTCTCTCTCTCTCTCTCTCTCTCTCTCTCTCTCTCTCTCTCTCTCTCTCTCTCTCTCTCTCTCTCTCTCTCTTCTGCCCTGCTCAACTTCTCTCCTCCGAAATCACCTGCGTGGTGCCTAGCGCTAGCGTCTTTCTCTCTCTGCGGGTCAACCATAAGCTCGAGGTTCGTCTACCGGATTCAGCGTCAAAGGCTGCCATCATGGAGATCTCTCTCTATCTATATATGAGCCATAGTTCCATCGCATCACTGCCACCTCTACGACCCTCTCTCTCTCTGCAAATCTCTCTCGATTCCCTCTACAACACGCCAGATTTGTCTGTCGCCACCGACCAATATAACCTTACTCTCTCCTTTGCGTACACGATGATGCGTGTGGATTTCCTTACGCATCCGCGGCAGCTCCCTCAGTTCTTTCTCTCTCTCTCTCTCTCACAAAACTCCAGCTGCCCCAGTGTCGACACTATCTCCTACCATCTGAGATGCGGACAAGAGCGCGCCGCCAGCCAGCTCCTCATCTCTCTCCAATCATTTGCCCTGCAGCGATGCGTCCCCCGATTCTCTGATGCACAACAGCCACCCTACCAAAAGTGCTTCCTCTCTCTCCTCTCTACAGCGTGTCACTACCTGCCTTTCTGTACCCTCTACAATACATAACAGGCCCGAAATTTCCTGCGCAATGCCGTATGGCTACGGTGCACCGTGCACCTCTCTGTCTTCGAGTTCTCCGGGAGTCTCTACAGCATTGAAGATGGGTTGCACAAGAGTCAACACTGCCAGCGTTCTCTCTGAATTCTGAGAGCGCCGTCGACATGCTCCGACATCTCAGACGTCCAAAGTCTCAATGCCCGCTACTCAGGTCTTCTCTGAGCAATGCTAATTTAGATGCCAGACATAAAATAGAGCAATAATGGCCTCCAAAAGGATGGAGAAAAAAAATCAGGGCAAACCAGCTTGCTTTCTCTCTCTCTCTCTACCTCCACACCTGCTATCCCCATAAGCTACCCTCTTCTTTGAAAGCATGGAAGCTCTTAAGCTCGTGTGAATTCCCCTACACGTAATGGGAACTTACTCTCTCCGTAGATGCACTACCCTAATGCTTGAGTAAGAAGATGATTGAACAGAAATGGACAAAGAGCATACCTGGAGGGAAGATCCGCCAAGAAGTTCAACTGGGGAGAAATAAATGATGTCTAGAGACCTATTTATAGGTTCCCCCCCTATCTATGACTTCTCTAGAATCTTCTAACCTCCTTACTAAACTTTCCAATTTCAGACGACCATGCATGTTCACTTACTATTCTTGGAAAATCCCATCTCTTGATTCTATTTTTGATTCTTATCCTTTTTATTTTTCCTAAATTAATGTTTTGGTTTCACATTGTATACAGGGTTAATTAATCTAAGGGTTTGGGCTAGGATAAACACCAATTCCAAGGGTCTGACCTAGGGTTTTTGGTCGGAAAAATCAGGGTTTGGTCACAATTATCTCAAGCTCGCCAATTTAATGGTTTATTTGCAATTTCGGCCTAAACTCCAAGGGTTTCCAAGGGTTTGAGTTCATTTTTCATGGCATAAACCCTCATTTTCAGTCAGTTTCAAGGGTCAAACATAAGGTTTTCATGGGTCTAATTACAGTTTCGTTTACACACAGGTCTAACATACATCTCAAACATGTTTTCGCATCGCACAGTCAATCAAATCGGCTAAATTATGCATGAAATATACCACTCTTTAGTCAAAACATCACACAAAAAACTTAAAAACAATGAACTTTTGAAAAAAATTAGTGCACACTCCCTGTGGGATTTCATCCCGACATTCGCCCCCGCTAAACCTGCACATCGTCCCGATGGGTCAACCTGCAAGATCCGGCAGAAGCGCATCAGGGTTCTTTTTAAAATCTCTTTACACTTTTTATCTTTTTTTTTTCAAAACTCAAATCATGATCTCATGCAGTCATGCAATTCTTATAAAGATTGGTATGAATTTTAGAAAATTAGGTAGATTCAACCTTCACAAACATCATATTATGTTTCTGCATCTGCAATCAAACAAGTAATCACATGAATAAATCGTCGGCTTTCTAGATCTTTTGTTCGTTCAACAGGTTTAGATCCAACTGCTCATTCTAAGTACTAGAATATACATATGTTTCTACTAACTCAGTTTGTAGAATATACCTCGCTCCACAGCGTGACCTCGACCTATGAGACGGGCCAACACCTGTATCGCACTGAGGTGTTGAATGCACATGTCTACTACTAGAGCCACTAGGATAGGGCTAAAAAGATGGTTGTGGTGGAGTCATAAAGCTAGGTGACATACCTTCGGCGAGAGTAGCACCACCCGCAGGAGTGACACCGACAGGAGTGACACTGGCAAGAGTGACACCGGTGGAAGTGACGTCGGCATGAGTGAGACCGGTAGGATCGAAGTCGCCAAGAGTGAGGCCGGGGGGAGTGCTACCACGAGCAATCCAATACTGTGACGTAGCAGCCATATACACGGGAGGTACCTAGGAGATGAACTCTAAGAACTACTTCTTGTGGAATGTAGAGTCACTAGAGGACTCTCTCTAAGCATGCTCTATAACAAAAGAACTCGAAATAATTAGCATATGATAATAGAGGTAATATAGACAAATGGTAGTGTACAAAAGAACCTAGCAAAAAGAATAAACAAGAATTACTATGTACAAGTCTTTGATTCAAAACTTCTCTATTTTAGCATCCTCTTGGAGAGCCGATGCATAGAGAATATCTATCTCTATCTGGACAACTTTTAAATCACTTGGTATGCTAGTTTCTTCCTCATCATCATATATTGCTTCATTCTCTATTTCGTCTTCTTCAATGACTTCTTCTTCTCGAACAAGGATCTCTTTCATGTTTTGGAAAATATAATTTCATGTTCCGTAATGCAAAATATACATTATCACGAAGTCGTCCTTAATTAAGAGAGAGATGATGAAACGGAAATCAATGAACTCGAGCTCATGTATGGTAGAATCCTACATAGCGAAAGAAAAGTGAGGAACGTTATATTATCGGGACTCACAGCCGTGCCTACAGGCAAGCATCTAGTATGCTTCTCCGTGTAGATACATGGTTACGTTTCTGTATTTGAATTCAAAAAAACAATGTAAAAAATCACTGTATGCGCTCGAGAACGTTTATCCAGTCAAGAAAAGATCACTCAATCACCGAAATGCATTCAAAATCTGGTTCATTTATCGAGTTAAAAAAACCTTGAGAGAGAGAGAGATAGAGAGGAAGAGATATAGAGAGAGAGAGCTTTTAAGTACTGCACAGTTCACTTTTCTACGCAGATGGATTTTATTATTCGACAAAATTTATAACGTGGATTGTGTGCCCTATTTGAAAAATCATTCTATATGGTTATGCCGACGTGTCAAATCTTTATGTCGATAAGACCGTCTCTTGTGCATTCAGGAAATCGTGCAATTCGAGCGAGCTTTAACTGCAGGCTTTGTGCATTGTTTCATCTAGATCTGTTGATATTTGATTTTATTGAAAAAGTTTCATTGATATACATTTGAATAGATTTCGTATCCCTTTCAACACTTAAATTACGTATACATGTTTTGTTTTTACAGCTTCAAATGATTAAAGAATCACATAATCTTTTTTCGAGTTACATGCTTGTTACGGCATTCGTAGAGAAAAATTGTGCGTACTTTATGTGGATTCACTTCTGCTGGTACATACTGAGTAATATTCTAGAAGGATATATCATTTGTATAGGACGCTGGAAAATGAAGCAATATATATTCATGAGCGTGTAATCATAATATATTCACTAACCAGTGTTCATGTTTACAAAATGGTTTTGTAAATAATTTATGTTTATGGTAAAGCGCTTAGGAAACATCATTCAATAATCTTCCCTCGTTTTGCAGAATGAAAACCAGAACCTTATCTGGTATCAACTGCATAAGGATTCAGGTGCATTTGATGGACCGATTCAACATTCTACGAAACGAACTGAGTTTCGAATGCAACATGCTTGATGAATACGGAGTTGAATCAGAGTCCGCAATACAATATATACACTATCAGCAAGTCATCGTTACGTCAGAGAGAAATGATGAAACGAAACTCAATGAACTCGAGGTCACTTTAAAAAAGAATGACCGAAGTGCATTCAAAATATTCTTCATTTATCCATTTATAGTCATGGGTCTATTTGAAGTTAAAGAAAGCGTCGATGAGAGAGAGAGAGAGAGAGAGAGAGAGAGAGAGAGAGAGCTTTTAAAGAACTGCACAGTTGTCGTTTCCGCGCAGATGTATTTTATTCTTCGACAGAATTTATATCGTGGCTTGTGCGCCCAACTCGAAAAATCAATCTGTACTAGGGCAAGGGATTTCTATATTTCAATAGGACCGTCTCTTATGCATTCAGCGAATCGTGCAGTTCCAGCGAGCTTAAACTGCAGGCTTTGCAAGTGAGCATCACGTATTCGGCTCTTCTTCCAACTTTTCACGTGCCGTCCATCAGTACTTCTTTCTTTTCTTCGGCAAAGGTTTCATGATAAACATTACTCTGTCAATTCTATCGCATCTCCTTATACAGAGAAAGTAGAGACATTATCCCTTGCGCTGCCTGTCATGTCTTCTACCTAATAGCATGAGCAGGCGGTCAATCAGCAGAGTATTTGATTTTTGGTTTCCTATAGTTTCTCCTCCTCTCTCTCTGTCTCTCTATATCGTTCTATAACTATATGTATGCCTTTTCTTGTCTGTACAAAGCATTGCAAATTTCTTCAATGCTAAATTATATATAAAAGAAGACAAGACAATGGAGGAGCAACTATGATAAAATGAAAAACATAATGAAAACAAATACAAAAGGATCAATTGTTTGCGTCGAATCGAGACCCCGAAGCTAAGGAATCGTTCAGATAATTGACTTCACCTTTCTTTAGTCTTCTTTGAAAACTCCTTTATTGAAATGAAAATCGAAAATCTAATTAACTCGACAATTCAATCTATCAATATTTCCTTAATGTGGTACTTAGAGAATCTAGTATTTGGAAACATCAGAGAAAAGATTATGTTGACGTACCGTACACGGAGACATATGCTTTCGGATTAATAATTGTTTCTTTTGAGGATTTTTGAAGAGTTTCATATCTGAGCTTGCTTTACTAAAAAAATGCTCTAAAGAAACTTTCCGTTGATGTAAATATTGAATGTCTAAAGGATATTTCCTTGGAGAAGGGAAAGTTTGCTATCAATTTTTTATTTGAATCAATTATCCACTTGCTTTGCACAATAAATTTAGGTTTATCAATGTTTCAGTAAAGATCTCTTGTAAAGGATTATGGAGGACTACACAAATGCATGAAACATCTATCTAGATCTCTTTAGTAAGGTCGCATGAGAAAACAAACTGATATTAGCAATGACATTTTATTTTTTAACATATTTAGTTGTGTACTAAGTCTAAATATCCTAGGCTGATAGTTGCTTTCTTCTAGCTTTTCTAGTTCCACATTATTTTCTTGTTATTTTTCATATGTACTAGTACCTTACTAAGTCTTGCTTGCAGTTTATTTGCTTCCTCTTTCGGATAAATGAACACATGCCATTGGATACTAGATAAGTAGTGAAGATGCACCTCATTATGTGTGAATGTTTGACATAGTCTGTGCATGGGTATACTCAACTCAGACACATCAGAGAAAATGTTAATCCTAGTGCAGCACACAAAAACAAGGAATCCAATAAAGTCCCATTCAAGTTCCATGTCAAATGAAAATTGAGCATCATGAGGACTTAACCATAAAATCTTATTCCGTTGAATTGTAACGTGTCCATATTCCTCAAGGCCAAAATACTGCAACAAGCTATCAATGACATGCTTTTCATACAAAGGAATACCTTCATCAAATCTCATAGAATAGGCATCCAAGTAACAATGAAAAGGCCCAAACTTAAAAAGAATAAAACACACTTGACCCGTCGTTTGTCGATGTTGAAGTAACTAAACTCAACAATAGAAATGTTATGATTGTTCTTCAGATTTAAATGATTGAATGATTGATCCTGATCGTATTTAATCTTTTTTTCCTTAACATGATTTTTTTAAATTGAAAAAAGAGATAAATACAAGGGAGCTAGATAGAGGCACAAAGCACAGAGCATGAGGGATCCATTTCCTTCTCATCTTCCCATTCTCAAGCATGAGTTTTTTTTGGTATTTAAAGGGGGAGATTTAATTTTAACTATTATTGTCACGCACGAGCTTTTGGTTTTTGGTTTCCTATGTCCTCTCTATAACACCTTTTCCACCATAGCATGGCATTGGATCTTTTTTTGGTTTCCTATGTCCTCTCTATAACACCTTTTCTAGCACAGCATGGCATTGGATTCTTTTTTGCCCCTTGCATTGGTTGAGATCCCCGCATGTAGAATTTACCAATTTGACAATCACGTGCTTCATTTACCAAATCTCTCGACACTTGAATCTCAACTTTACGATGACTAATAGGTGCATCATCTCTTATTGAATCTTCTAGGCTGCTATTGAGTTTCGATTGTTTTTTATAACTTGTTGTAATTTCTCCACCTCGATTCATTTTAGTGATAGACCTCGCTATTAATAAAGAGAGGGACCTCTAAAGTGTTTCACGCCAATCTCTTGAGAGCCTTGGGTATGAATTTTGTTGTCTCTTTGAATGCTCTTTTTTTATCGATTTCAATATTAGTTACAATCCGAAACGAGGAAGAATCAAATATTTTTCCTCTCTTTCTTTGGTAATGCATAGGGATGTCCACGTTTGAAAGCATCTATGCAGCTTTCTGGGCTTATCCTTTAAGTAGTGTCATGGTCCATCGTTTCTCATGTATTTTCTAAGGATTATATTGATTTTCTTCAATGCTTGCCAACCTCATGCAAAACATGCTTGATTGAGATGCACGGAAGAGACCCATCAACAATATGCTCACTAACTACGGCGTACCCATATAAAAGAAATGCGATAAAGAGAGAAACAAGAAAGAGAGGGAAAAGACTATTCGTCGCGCATGATTATCATATCATATAGAATTAGGTGAGGTTCTAGTCCCTCAGAATTGACCAATGACTGTTCAATTGATTGAAAATAGGAACACGAACCTAGATTATATCTATCTTCATGAGATCAAGCTTACCAATAAAGAACTTCATAAGAGACTTCAAAGGAGTTCATTACATCATATTTGGCTCTTCATATATCACGCTTGTGGGTACGGTGGTAAAAAAATAGACTTCAACCGCACTTACTACTGCTAACATTTTAACCTTGGTTGAATTACTTCCTCCTTTTTCGATGTACTAATTTTATGTGTGTGTTCCCTATCACAACCTTCTGAAAACTATTTATTAGGGATTCGTGGTTTCCATAGTATTAGAGATCATCCATAATGGTGTTGTCATAAAGGCGGAAGCTCTCTATGATAGATGGGAAGAAAAAGGTATGTTTATTGATGGTTTAGAGAAATACTTATGGGACCAATTAAAGCTTCAGCATGATTTACGAGAGTTTAAGGAGGAACAACGATTTTTTTGGACAAACCCCTAGTTGCAGGAAGGAGTGCCAATCTAGGCTTAGTAGAGGATATATGTTGCAGACTATAATCTATAAATTGGTAACCCCCTCTCTCCCTATCAATGCTTCACGATTGTTGTGTCAACTCGGTAGCAAGTGGTTTTAATTTTAATCCTTACAGTAACCACAAGTGGTTTTAATTTTAATACTTACAACGAAATCAAATTTTGTATGCAAGAAGAACATAGTGTGCTTATTATTAGTAACTCTTCCAGTATATGTTGTATGGATTATATTGCCTCCATTTTGATTATCACATATTAACCATATTAATGCTAGGCTATTATTGATGTTTAGGATGTTATCGACTATGCCAAAAAGCTCCTTGGATTCATGCTTGCCAGACATTGTTCTCCCTCCCCTCTGTCCACCAAGAAATTTTTGCAGTTAGGGCGGAGGCCTCTGCCTACAGTAATGAACCGGCAAAGTGTTGAAGAAGCTCAGTGGAAAGGACTAGACAAATTTTGATGAGGACTCATAAGACGATAAGAGATATCTGGAATAAAAGGAAAGAAACGGTGTACCAGAGGCTGTCACGACTTGAAGAAGAAGTAAACAAAGGTAAGTGTAGCGCATCCATCCCTCTCTCTCTCTCTCCATCTCTCTCTCTCTCTCTCACTCTCTCTCTCTCTCTCTCTCTCTCTCTCTCTCTCTCTCTCCTCCTCTCTCCGTAGCCCGCATCTCTCTCTATCTCTCTCTCTCTCTCTCTCTCTCTCTCTCTCTCTCTCTCTCTCTCTCTCTCTCTCTCTCTCTCTCTCTCTCTCTCTCTCTCTCTCTCTCTCTCCCCCCCCTCTCCTCCTCCAGCTCCCTCTTCCCTGCAGCCAAGCCCCGTGCATCCCTCTCTCTCCCCCCGCCACCCTCGCATACTTTTCCCCTCAGCCCCCACAACCACGCGTCTCTCTCTCTCTCTCTCTCTCTCTCTCTCTCTCTCTTTGTCTCTCTCTATCTATCTCTCTCTTCTCTCTTTCTCTCTCTCTCTCTCTCGCTCTCTCTCTCTCTCTCTCTCTCTCTCTCTCTCTCTCTCTCTCTCCCCTCTCTCCCCTATAACCCCCACTTCCCTAGCATCTTTTCCCCTGCCACCCTCGTAGACCACTCGCCCCGGCACCCTTTGTCTCTCTCTCTCTCTCTCTCTCTCTCTCTCTCTCCCTCCCTCCATCGCCGCCCTTCCCTCCTCCTTCCCACCACCAACCTTGCAAGCCCTCTCTCCGGCACTCCTTCTGAAGCATCATCACTATTATTCTAAAGTGTATCGTACAAGTGAACAATGGAAGAAGGCATGTTTTTGCGGTTTTCATTAGATAATAGCTTTATTGCAACTCTCTAAAGGTAGGAAACTGAGTAGGTGTTCATCAAATCCTTGCTGTTACGTCGATCACACTACACCATTCTCGTTACATCTGGAAAGTGACATTGTTTGCATGCGTATAATCACGTACTTTAAGCTCTTCCTTATAGCTTTTGCACCAAATTGTGTGACATTGCTGATGAAGGACGTTTTCGGTTGAAAGCTTGGAGCGTTCCAGGACAATGTAGCACCATATGTTGACGGAGACTTTTTGATTATGATAGCTTGCTGCGTTCGTAGCCCGTCGAGAAAATGATGTGCATCGGGGCATGGTTTCAAGCCTACGGAAACCTCCAATTCCTTGCCGTTATACTTATATATGCACAGGTTGGGTGTTCCTTCATTGCTAGAGCTTGGGATCACGACTATCTCATCAAGCTCCTACTAATAGATTATAGTGGTGTGGGCAAGAGTTGCCTACTTTTGCAATTCTCTCATGAGAGTTTTACTACAAGCTTTATTACAACCATAGGAATTAAACTTCAAGGAGGCAGAAACAAAGGACAAGGAAAGACCAAGGTTCCCGCCCCCTTCTCTCTCTCTCTCTCCCTCCCCCGCGGCCCCCACCCATTTCCTTCCACCACCTCCACCACCATCTCCCCCTCCACCTCCCTCTCCATCATCACCCCCTCCTCCTTCTCCACCTCCACCACCATCTCCCCCTCCTCCCCCATCCCCCTCCTCCTCAATTCCCCCCCCCCCCCTCCTCCATCCCCTCCACCTCCACCCCCATCCTCCCTCCACACCCATGCTTGATAAAATTCAATATGTAGAAGATGACTCTTTCAATTAAGGAATTCATTGGGCTCCTGTATTGGTTGAGTTAAAATCAACCCTCCACCCCACCGTCCCTCCATCCCCCCACCCACACCACCCACAACTTCCCACAACTCCATCCACACCTCCCAAACCACCCACAACCTCCCACTAGTCCACCCACACCTCCCACACCACCGACAACCTCCCACCACTCCACCCACACCTCCCACACCACCCACAACCTCCCATCAATCCACTCACACCCCCCACACCACCCACAACCTCCCACCACTCCACCCACACCTTTCAAACCTCCCAGACAACCCACAACGTCCCACCACTCCCACCACTCCACCCACCCCTCCGGCACTGCCCACAACCTCCCATTACTCCACTCACACCTCCCACACAACCCACAACCTCCCACCACTCCACCCACACATCCTGCACCACCCAAAGCCTCCCACAACTCCACCCACACCTCCCACACCACCCACAACCTCCCATCACTCTACCCACACCCCCCACACCACCCACAACCTCCCACCAATCCACCCATACCTCCCACACCACCCACAACCTCCCACCACTCCCACCACTCCACCCACACCACCCAGAACCTCCCACCACTCCACCCAAACCTCCCACCCACACCTCCCACACGGCACGTGAAAAGTTGGAAGAAGACCCAAACACGTGATGCTCACTTGCAAAGCCTGCAGTTTAAGCTCGCTGGAACTGCACGATTTGCTGAATGCATAAGAGACGGTCCTATCGAATTATAGATCTGATGCACGTCGACCTAGTACAGACTGAATCAAGAACTTCAAGTGGTGTGGTTGCACCTATCATAGATGGCACAAGGTTGAACATTCTGATTTTTGGTATTTATCATGCTCTAGTCCTTTCTTCTTCCATTTCACTTGCTCTTAATTGCAAAGTTGTCTTGGGAAGTCTCCTCTTCATCTTCTTCCTTCTTCTTGCCTTTCAACTTCTTGCCCTGCTTATTTGCATATAGAGCACTAGTTAAATTACCATGATAGTGGTTAATTTCCTTTATGCTTTTATTGAGGAGTTGCCAAAGAAATATGTTGATATCTAGAGTTTGCACATCCATAATGAGATCATAAGCTGTGTAGAGGAGGTACTGGGGTATCTACTTTTATAGAAAATAGAGATTAAAGTTTAACCATCCAGTACATCGCCTACTCAAGGGGGGTTCTCTTTAGGGAAGTATACCCTTTAACATTTCTGTGAGCAGGTAGATAACACGGATTACACAGAGTGATAAATACTTCAGAAAATATGGACAACCAATGACCAAAGGAGACCATACACTTATTGATTCGAATCAGATGATTACAAAGTTGGGCAGAATGCCGGATGATGCTCAAAAGTGTAAACTTAGGATTAACAAGTCACAAGCTTAGGCTAACAAGCCTCCCTAAAATTAATTCATTCCAATACAACAGATTCTTCTCATCAACATAAGGGCCACTGATATGCAGACTAACTCAAAGCAATACAAATGGTAAGATCTTCCCAAGAGAATAGAACACAATCAACCACACTGACTCAAAAAAAATCCAAGCTACTCTTTTGCACTATAGTGCTCATAGCTCTTCACTGAGAAGCCTCTCCTCTGTAAACACACTACAGAGTAGCTCCCACAGTAGACTTGAAACCACCAAGTGCAAGAAAGAACTTCTGCACGTATACACCCATCAATGTAACTCTAAAAATGTTGTACCCCAATGAACAAAAATCCATTGCTTTTATAGGCCTCAAAAGAGCCTTGCCGAATCTTTACGTCCACTGATCACGCGCCGGCTAATCACCCAAAATTGGGGGGTAGGTCAATTATTCCACTTGATTTGAATTAGATCCACAAAAATAGGTAGTCGCTGTGAATGGTTGCTGGCAATTCCACTTTTACTTTTAACAATCCACTTTTACCCTTTCATTTGCCATCTGAAATTCCCATTTTGTGTTGTTTTGTTTCCTCACTTATTTAATCCCCGGTATTTGAATGAAGCCGTTAAGTCTAACTGCGTATCCCTTGACCAAGTGCATTTGTCATTGCATGAGCAGCATTACCAACCAAGACGCCTCGGCAACTTCTAAGGAGACTTTCAATGGAGGCATGTATTTCTCAACACATGCTTCGAACTCTGTTGCTGATGGGATAGCTAGTAGGTCTTTAGGTTGAGAATCCTTTGTCCATTTTATAAGAACCGACATTCCATCATTAGGTGTGTGAAAGCAGCCATACCCCACTGTAGAATCACCTCTCTCGGAGAAAAGTGATACAAAGGAGGGGGGAGGTGGTGGGAGGTGAGGGGCTTGCGGGGGTGTGAGGAGGGGGGAGGGGAGGCGCTCGTGGGGGTGTGAGGAGGGGGGAGGTGGTGGGAGGTGAGGGGGCTTGCGGGGGTGTGAGGAGGGGGAAGGGGAGGCGCTCGTGGGGGTGTGAGGAGGGGGGAGGTGGTGGGAGGTGAGGGGGCTTGCGGGGGTGTGAGGAGGGGGAAGGGGAGGCGCTCGTGGGAGTGTGAGGAGGGGGAAGGTGGTGGGAGGTGAGGGGCTTGCGGGGGTGTGAGGAGGGGGAAGGGAAGGCGCTCGTGGGGGTGTGAGGAGGGGGGAGGTGGTGGGAGGTGAGGGGCTTGCGGGGGTGTGAGGAGGGGGGAGGGGAGGCGCTCGTGCGAGTGTGAGGAGGGGGGAGGTGGTGGGAGGTGAGGGGCTTGCGGGGGTGTGAGGAGGGGGGAGGGGAGGCGCTCGTGGGGGTGTGAGGAGGGGGGAGGTGGTGGGAGGTGAGGGGGCGTGCGGGGGTGTGAGGAGGGGGAAGGGGAGGCGCTCGTGGGGGTGTGAGGAGGGGGGAGGTGGTGGGAGGTGAGGGGGCTTGCGGGGGTGTGAGGAGGGGGAAGGGGAGGCGCTCGTGGGGGTGTGAGGAGGGGGGAGGTGGTGGGAGGTGAGGGGCTTGCGGGGGTGTGAGCAGGGGGGAGGTGGTGGGAGAGAGGTGGCTCGCGGGGGTGTGAGGAGGGGAGAGGTGGTGGGAGGGGAGGAGGCTCGCGGGGGTGTGAGGAGGGGAGAGGTGGTGGGAGAGAGGTGGCTCGTGGGGGTGTGAGGAGGGGAGAGGTGGTGGGAGGTGAGGGGCTTGCGGGGGTGTGAGGAGGGGGGAGGGGAGGCGCTCGTGGGGGTGTGAGGAGGGGAGAGGTGGTGGGAGAGGAGGAGGCTCGCGGGGTGTGAGGAGGGGAGAGGTGGAGAGGTGGTGGGAGGGGAGGAGGCTCGCGGGGGTGTGAGGAGGGGAGAGGTGGTGGGAGAGAGGTGGCTCGCGGGGGTGTGAGGAGGAGAGAGGTGGTGGGAGAGGAGGAGGCTCGTGGGGGTGTGAGGAGGGGAGAGGTGGTGGGAGAGGAGGAGGCTCGCGGGGGTGTGAGGAGGGGAGAGGTGGTGGGAGAGAGGTGGCTCGCGGGGGTGTGAGGAGGGGAGAGGTGGTGGGAGGTGAGGGGCTTGCGGGGGTGTGAGGAGGGGGGAGGGGAGGCGCTCGTGGGGGTGTGAGGAGGGGAGAGGTGGTGGGAGGGGAGGAGGCTCGCGGGGTGTGAGGAGGGGAGAGGTGGAGAGGTGGTGGGAGGGGAGGAGGCTCGCGGGGGTGTGAGGAGGGGAGAGGTGGTGGGAGAGAGGTGGCTCGCGGGGGTGTGAGGAGGGGAGAGGTGGTGGGAGAGGAGGAGGCTCGTGGGGGTGTGAGGAGGGGAGAGGTGGTGGGAGAGGAGGAGGCTCGCGGGGGTGTGCGGGAAAGTGAGCGGGGAACGCGGGAAGTAGGGAGAGGAGAGAGAGAGATAAAGGGAAGAGACCGTGAGGGGGAAAGAGAGAGGGAGAGTGAGAAAAAGAGAGTGAGGGATGAGAGAGAAAGGGATAGAGTGAGAGACCGAGAGAGAGAGGAAAGAGAGAAAGAGGGAAGAAAGAGGGAGATAGAGAGAGAGGAGAGAGAGATATAACAAATCAACTGAGGTCGTAATGAAAATGAAAGCAACAGCTGCCCGAAACACAAGCATGTCCAAGAAATGGAACGGACATTCCTCGAAGCTGCAGCCCAAAGCATCTGAGAGCTCTCCTCTCAGTCTCTTTCTCTTCTATCTTCTTAGGACTAGTGGATTCTGTCCCCGCGCTTGGAGCCCATGGCCTCATGCCCCAAAGAGAGAGAGGGATCATAGAAGGAGTACTACAGACCCCCACATCAAGCTTTTGCACCGTCCCGGTGCAATAACTCATTTATTTGCTTATTCCTTCAAAATGAACTGCAGAAAATGAAAGGACTATGGTATGTACAGGGAGTGAATTCCATCTGCTTGCATCAATTCAAATAACTCTTCACCCTGGAGATGTTGACGAGGGGCATCTTTTTACCCTGCAGATCTTCCAGATGCACTGCACCATGTGGCAATACCTTGATAACCTTATATGGTCCTGCCCATTTGGGTGCCTGTTTAGTTTGAATTGGTGGAATTTGATGCACTAAAACCATGGACCCTTCCTGTACTTCATTGGATCTCAGATACCTGTCATGTAATTTCTTGCGTTCTTCTTGTGTCACCAGAAGTTTCTGCATTGCCCCTTCTCTGTACTCTTCTAATGCCACCAATCTCTGAATGGGGGGTTGAATTCCAATGGTTTTGATTCCTATTTCCTTTCTGATAATAAACTCAAATGGTGCCAATGCCTCTTTTCCATAAACTAAACGAAATGGAGTCTCGCCTGTGGTTCCCCTCTTTGTGGTTCTGAAAGCCCAAATTGCACCAATCAGTGCTAGCGGCCAAGAGCTTTGATGATCGAAAGATAATTTGCGAAGCAATCCAATCAAAATCTTATTGGAACTCTCTGCTTGGCCATTTGCCCTGGGGTAGTAGGCACAATATTTTTTATGGAAGATTTTGTACCTGTCAAATATAAACTGGAGCAATTGATTTACAAAATGTGTGCCCCTATCACTAGTAATTTCGAGTGGGCAACCAAATCTTGAGAAAATACGTTTATACATAAATTTAGCTACTGTTAAAGCCGTGGCCATCAAAATATACTTTTTACCTCCAGGTTGACCAGTTGGACTAATTGGTCCTATGAAATCAAGACCCCATCGTTCAAATGGGAGCCATCCTGTAGATACGACCAATGGTTGGAAATTCACTCTGGTTGGCGCGGGAGCACACCTCTTGCAGATGTGGCATTCTTTGGCGAACTTGATTGCATCTTTGAAAATATGAGGCTACCATAAACCTTTGTGGATGATTCTATGAGCCAATTCTTCCCCCCTTAGATGTCCTTCACTGTGTGCAGCTTCCAGCAGAAGATTTACCTCCTCTGGATAGACACACCTTCTCAATATGTCATCCTGACAGTATTTATATAAATTTCCATTTATAAGAGAATATGCTTTGGTTTTCAGGAGCAATCTTCTCTTTTCTACAGGTGTCAAGTGTTCTGGGATCTTTCCAATAGTAAGAACATGGAGAATTTCATCATACCAACCAGTCTGGATTGCTACTAGAAAAAGATTGCTATCCACCAATTCATCATTAATACCTATTGCCTTTTCGCTCATTGCCGTCCTGGACACTTGATCTGCCATGTAGTGCTCTTTTCCTGGCTTAATATGAATATCAAAATTAAATTCTTGAAATAGGAGTAACCATCTCCAAATCCTTCCTGCTACTCTAGGCTTGTTTATCAAATACTTCAAGGGCTGATGATCAGAAATAACAATGAAATGTACACCAAGGAGATAATGTCGAAACTTCTGAAGGGCGAATACAATAGCCAAACCTTCTCTTTCCGTTGTATTGTAATTTCTTTCAGCTTGGTTGAGTAGTCTGCTTGCATAAGAGATAGGTCTATCCACTTTGTGAGATGATGGTTGAGCTAGAACTGCACCAACAGCATGAAGACTAGCATCTGTATGCACATGAAATTCCAATGACCAATTAGGAACACTTAAAAGTGGAGCAGTACATAGCCTCAACTTTAGTTCACAAAATGCTTTGTCAGCTTCAGCACTCCATGAGAAAGGGATCTTTTTACTGGTAAGCCTTGACAAGGGCTTAGCAATTTCCGAATACATCCTAATGAATCTTCTGTGATACCCTGCATGGCCCAAGAAAATTTGCACTTCCTTTGGGCTTTGTGGAATTGGCATGGAAAGGATAGCAGTGATCTTTGCCGGATCAACAGTTATCCCTTCGACTGAGACTATGTGGCCTAGGAGAGTGCCTTTAGTGACCAAAAAATGACATTTCGCAGGGTTTAATTTCAAACCTGTTTTGAGACACTGCTCAAAGATTTCTTTTAAATTCTCCAAATGGTTATTGAAATCTTGAACTATTGCCCTCTTGTCTGTTCCTGAAAATACTGAAAAATCATCCATAAAAATGCGCAGAAATGAGGTTAACCATTTCCCTAGTATGAGATACATGGTCCTATTGAAGGATGCTGGTGCATTTTTCAAGCCAAAGGCCATACCGGTATAGACATATGTGCCCCATGGAGTAACAAAAGCCGTCTTGTCTCTGTCTTCAAGAAGAATGGCTATCTGATTGTAACCACTGAACCCATCAAGAAAACTGTATAGAGAGTGTCCAGCTACTTCTTCAAGCACCTGCTCTGTGATGGCTGAGGAAAGCCAACTTGAATAGTTACCTTATTCAAGGCACGAAAATCAACGCATACTCTTATTTTGCCGTTTTTCTTTGGTACAATGACCATGGAAGAAAGCCACCGTGAGTGTTCTATAGGAACAATAATGCCTGCCTCTTCCAGTTTTGTTATTTCTAGCTTTACTGCTTCTGCATACTTTGGATTAAGTCGGTAAGGCCTACTTCTTGCAGGTGAAGCTCCTTCCACTAAGGGTATTCGGTGTAATCCAAGCTCCTCTGGTATCCCTGTTAAGTCTTTATAGGACCATGCAAAGACATTTTTATAGGCAGAAAGTAGGGAGGTTACCTTCTGCAATAAAGAGGGATAGTGCCATAACCAAGCAGCCAAGTGAACTATCTGAGGATTCTCTTTATCACCAAGATTTACTTCTTGAACAAACTTTTCAGAATTGGACTCACTTGAAAATTCATCTCCATTGTATGCAGGAGCAGAGTTCAATTTATGATCCACAATCTATTCCTTGATCCATCCTAAAGGTATATTTGAGAATGGAAGTTCTTGAAGGTCACACTTAGCTTTCTCCGATGCAGGCATAACTTTGTCACTTTCTGGTCCTGCAAGCATAAAATCATCTGGTTCCTCATGTTTACCTGCCTTTTCCTTACATACCATCTTAGTGGCGCTGAGTGTTGAATTTTGATTATCTAACTCAATTAGAGATTTTTGTCCTTCAGGAGGTGCCTGCAAAAGATAAACTTGACTTCCTTGCTTACTCTTTTCTATTTTGTTTAAGTGAGAAACATCAATTTTTTCCTCTTCCCGACCTCCTTGTGTTGCTTCTGCAAAATCTTCATTTACCTCACATATCTCCACTGTGCAGCATTCTACACTTCCCATCATCCAACTTAATAGGGCATCATCTTCTGAAGGCATTACCTGAGTTTCCATTGCATACCCAATAGCCTTGTTGATGTCTGATCCTTTTTCCAAATGTAACTGTAAATGATTGTTAGTACATGTGGAAATCCATAACTTGTTCTTTCCCCAATCCTGTAGAGCCTTTGCTTGCCTTAACCAAGGCCTTCTGAAGAGTAGAGGGTATGAGGTCTCCTGTGGCAGGGCTATAACGACAAAGTCTAAAACAAAATGACAACCCTGCACTATCATAAGTACCTTTTCGACAATACCCAGTGGTGCAACCCGACGTTGATCTGCTAATGTGACTGTGAAGGGTGCCGCTTTTGTGGGATTCAGCCTTAGTTTCTTCATAGTGAAATCAGGCATCAAATTGATGCCGGAACCTCCATCTATAATAACACCTGTGAGAGCTTCATCCTTGATAAAAACAGATAATCTTGAGCTTTGATAATCAGCCAAGGGTGCAGGAGGAAAGTCCACCATAAAACCATCTATGCTAGGAGGTGGGCACAAGCATGCAGAATGTATAATTTTCAGCAGATCGCTTCTTACTTTAGAATCCATCTTTATGATTTGGTACAGACTAATCTTATGGTGAATACCTTTCAAGATTTCCTCAATGTTCACTTCTTGCGTGTCTTCAGGAGTACTTGTTGGTCGATCTTTTAGCAAATTGGTCACCCTCTCATAAGCCTCTTCCATGTCTTCTTGGTCCTTCCATCCCACCCTCTTTTCTGCATCTCTATCTTTGGGTCCTTGTTGTTCCTCCTTATGGGCTACTGCCGCTTGCCTAGCTCTAGTCATCATTGGCATGGATGAAGATGAAACAGCATAAGATTGAGCGGTCATACCTTCTTCTTTTGGAGAGACTGAAATCATGTGGATTGGAGTAGGATGACCTCTTGGGCAATCTCTGGTATAATGATCCTTTGCCTCCGGACAATGTCGACAAGGAGGTGCATCTTCTGGAAGAGAACACCTATTCTGCATGTGGCCGTACTCACCACAACGGTAGCACATCAAAGGTCTATTGTATCTAGGCTTCGTAGGCCGATTCTCTTCTCTATTAGCTGTATGTGAAGTGCTAGCATAATATGAATCCAAAGCTTGATGATTACCTCGTTGTTGTGCTCCCTTGAGGTAGTAGCAGTCTCTAGCTTCATGACCATCTTTGCCACAGAATTGACAACTGACCTTGTTAGGACAATTATCATTGGAATGTCCACTATTGCTACATATTGTACACCAAACCTGTCTTCGTATGTCCTGTGTGGTTCGCAAATCTTCGAGCTCACGACGAAGTTGAGCTACTTCATCAACAATGTGGAGCGGGGGTAGTGACACAACCTTCTCTTCTTGGCGACTTCGCTGCATTCTTAAGGCTTCCAACTCCTTCCTGAGTTGCTCGATGGGATCCAAGTCTGATGCATAATTTGGTTGGGCCTCCCCTTCAAAATGTATTCTAGCCTCCTCAATGCGCGATGCAGTTGCAACAAAATCATCAAGTGTTGCATCCAATCTCAGAGATTCACGAAGCTTCTGCTGAGATGACTTGGGCAGAGCTTTCTCTATCCATTTTTTTACCAAGAAATCACCTGGAGCATGTGGCAGCCGTGAAACGAGTGCTTTTGTTCTAGTGTGAAGTTCGTGGAAAGATTCACCTGATCTCAATTTTAGGTTCTCCAGCTGATCTAGAGCTCTTTCAGAGGAGTTGCTTGGTCGGAATGTCTGCGAGAATGCCGTCTTCAGTGCCTCCCATGTAGTGAAGTGTCCATCTGCATATTGACTGTACCATTTGTCTGCAAGGCCTTCCAATGTAGATGGGAAGAGTACCAACATTGCATCCTCTCGGTTCTGCAATCCTCGTCCGCGGCATAATGAGATGAATCTCCTCACGTGGTCGTCCGCATCCTCATAAGCCAATCCCTTAAATGTAGGGAACTTGATGTTCAACCTAGAGAGTAAATGAGAAAGTTCCTCCATGGGCACTGGTGCTTCTTCTGAAGTATCAGAGGAAAAATCCAACGTCCTCCTCAGTTTCTCTTCTGAAAGTGGGGTTGAAGCCAAATCGATGGACAAATTTAAGGGTAGAGGAGTACTAGCCGAAGGTAGAGCTGACTTCTTGAGGCTCTTTTGTGCACGAAGGGACTCTCTGACTACTCGAGTGTGGGTTATGTACCCACTCACAGAATGCAAAAAATCAAGAAATTAATGCAATGACAATTATATAGTGCACACTAGATACCTCCCACAAAAATGCAAGGTCCCACCGGGCGTGCCAAACTGTAGAGGAGGTACTGGGGTATCTACTTTTATAGAAAATAGAGATTAAAGTTTAACCATCCAGTACGTCGCCTACTCAAGGGGGGTTCTCTTTAGGGAAGTATACCCTTTAACATTTCTGTGAGCAGGTAGATAACACGGATTACACAGAGTGATAAATACTTCAGAAAATATGGACAACCAATGACCAAAGGAGACCATACACTTATTGATTCGAATCAGATGATTACAAAGTTGGGAAGAATGCCAGATGATGCTCAAAAGTGTAAACTTAGGATTAACAAGTCACAAGCTTAGGCTAACAAGCCACCCTAAAAGTAATTCATTCCAATACAACAGATTCTTCTCATCAACATAAGGGCCACTGATATGCAGACTAACTCAAAGCAATACAAATGGTAAGATCTTCCCAAGAGAATAGAACACAATCAACCACACTGACTCAAAAAAAATCCAAGCTACTCTTTTGCACTATAGTGCTCATAGCCCTTCACTGAGAAGCCTCTCCTCTGTAAACACACTATAGAGTAGCTCCCACAGTAGACTTGAAACCACCAAGTGCAAGAAAGAACTTCTGCACGTATACACCCCTCAATGTAACTCTAAAAATGTTGTACCCCAATGAACAAAAATCCATTGCTTTTATAGGCCTCAAAAGAGCCTTGCCGAATCTTTACGTCCACTGATCACGCGCCGGTTAATCACCCAAAAATAGGTAGTCGCTATGAATGGTTGCTGGCAATTCCACTTTTACTTTTAACAATCCACTTTCACCCTTTCACTTGCCATCTGAAATTCCCATTTTGTGTTGTTTTGTTTCCTCACTTATTTAATCCCCGATATTTGAATGAAGCCGTTAAGTCTAACTGCGTATCCCTTGACCAAGTGCATTTGTCATTGCATGAGCAGCATTACCAACCAAGACGCCTCGGCAGCTTCTAAGGAGACTTTCAATGGAGGCATGTATTTCTCAACACATGCTTCGAACTCTGTTGCTGATGGGATAGCTAGTAGGTCTTTAGGTTGAGAATCCTTTGTCCATTTTATAAGAACCGACATTCCATCATTAGGTGTGTGAAAGCAGCCATACCCCACTGTAGAATCACCTCTCTGGGAGAAAAGTGATACAAAGGAGGGGGGAGGGGAGGCGCTCGTGGGGGTGTGAGGAGGGGGGAGGTGGTGGGAGGTGAGGGGCTTGCGGGGGTGTGAGGAGGGGGGAGGGGAGGCGCTCGTGGGAGTGTGAGGAGGGGGGAGGTGGTGGGAGGTGAGGGGCTTGCGGGGGTGTGAGGAGGGGGGAGGGGAGGCGCTCGTGGGGGTGTGAGGAGGGGGGAGGTGGTGGGAGGTGAGGGGGCTTGCGGGGGTGTGAGGAGGGGGAAGGGGAGGCGCTCATGGGGGTGTGAGGAGGGGGGAGGTGGTGGGAGGTGAGGGGGCTTGCGGGGGTGTGAGGAGGGGGAAGGGGAGGCGCTCGTGGGGGTGTGAGGAGGGGGGAGTTGGTGGGAGGTGAGGGGCTTGCGGGGGTGTGAGCAGGGGGGAGGTGGTGGGAGAGAGGTGGCTCGCAGGGGTGTGAGGAGGGGAGAGGTGGTGGGAGGGGAGGAGGCTCGCGGGGGTGTGAGGAGGGGAGAGGTGGTGGGAGAGAGGTGGCTCGCCGGGGTGTGAGTAGGGGAGAGGTGGTGGGAGGTGAGGGGCTTGCGGGGGTGTGAGGAGGGGGGAGGGGAGGCGCTCGTGGGGGTGTGAGGAGGGGAGAGGTGGTGGGAGGGGAGGAGGCTCGCGGGGTTTGAGGAGGGGAGAGGTGGAGAGGTGGTGGGAGGGGAGGAGGCTCGCGGGGGTGTGAGGAGGGGAGAGGTGGTGGGAGAGAGGTGGCTCGCGGGGGTGTGAGGAGGGGAGAGGTGGTGGGAGAGGAGGAGGCTCGCGGGGGTGTGAGGAGGGGAGAGGTGGTGGGAGAGGAGGAGGCTCGCGGGGGTGTGCGGGAAAGTGAGCGGGGAACGCGGGAAGTAGGGAGAGGGAAAGAGAGAGATAAAGGGAAGAGACCGTGAGGGGGAAAGAGAGAGGGAGAGTGAGAAAAAAGAGAGTGAGGGATGAGAGAGAAAGGGATAGAGTGAGAGACCGAGAGAGAGAGAGGAAAGAGAGAAAGAGGGAAGAAAGAGGGAGATAGAGAGAGAGGAGAGAGAGATATAACAAATCAACTGAGGTCGTAATGAAAATGAAAGCAACAGCTGCCCGAAACACAAGCATGTCCAAGAAATGGAACGGACATTCCTCGAAGCTGCAGCCCAAAGCATCTGAGAGCTCTCCTCTCAGTCTCTTTCTCTTCTATCTTCTTAGGACTAGTGGATTCTGTCCCCGCGCTTGGAGCCCACGGCCTCATGCCCCAAAGAGAGAGAGGGATCATAGAAGGAGTACTACAAGCTGTGATGAAAGATGGCCATTGCTTATCACTTCGAATCCCATTGAGAATTTGTCTCATGGTAGCCTCTTCTTCAATCAACTCTGCAATGGATCCTTACTGAAATGCAACCTCCTTCACCTTGGTAACAAACTCTATGATGGTTTGTTTAGGTATCTTCTTCAATTGCTTGAACTCGTTTCAAAGATGATTCTTTCTTGCTTTGGTACTAGCAGAAAAAAAAAGTCCCTAGGGCTCCCCAACTGTCTTGAGATGTCTTGCATCTTCTAAAATGTGGTAATAGAAAGTAAGAGATAGATTTTAGTATGTATGACCTTGCTTGAGCATCCCTTGTGTACCAAAGTGTGAGCTTATCTATCTCCTCTTGTGTAGGTCCGCCTTTCGATCTTGGAATAGGCATAACTTCATCACCTACTACAATTACATAAAGATTTGTAGCTTGCAAATAGGCCTCCATTCTGATTTCCCAAGCCACATAGTTGTGTCGATTGATCTTCTCAATCATTGAGGGAAAGCCTTCACCCATCTTGATCTAGCTCTGACACCACTAAAAGAACTTGGAGAAGCTTGTAGGAGTTAGAAAAGTGAGTTGCAACAACGAAGATCAGTCGAACCAACTCACACAATACGAGCCCTTGAGCTTATGAAGACTCAACCTTATAAGCATGCAATATGTGCAATAAAATGCACTGTGCACTTTAAACCATCAAGGATAAAGAATGGATACAAAAGAAATAAGTTTGCACATTGATTAGCTAAAAAATATTACTATCTTTGGATGAGACAATCAACTTCAAATGGTCATAGTGGCCAGCATGATTCAAATTAGAAATGATCCTTTTGGAGGCGTGATACACATAGACTTGAGTGTATAGAATGCACAAGAGTAAGAGAAATGAGAAAAATATGCTTTTGGGATGAACTAAACACTCAGTAGTGGTACCTCCTATTTTTCAGGAATGTGTAGAGATAGACCTAGAGATCGTAAAACTAATATTTCTCCCAATCTACTAACAAAATGATTTGAACATCTATATGAATAACCAAGACACAAATACCTTTCGAAGGATTGCTAACACATCCAATTTGGATCTATGGAGAGAGAGCACCAACCTCTAGAAGCTTACTCTTGTTGAAGAAGATGATGCACAAAAATAAAGGAGCAAGACAATGATGGCCACAAGTGTATGTATATTGCTTCCATGTCATGTAGAATTGATTTGTAGTATTTATATAGACTCTTGAAGTGCTCCACGACTTCTACAAGTGGATTTTAATAGACATCAAGGAAAATTTCAGCCTCAATAATGCACGCTGAAATAAGGCATCCCATTTTCCATTCAGGAACTACATCAAATGCAACTTGAACATCATGGCGACTTAATCATAAAATCTGGTTCCTATGAATTTCAACTTTTCCATATTGGCCGAGGTCAAAAGACTCCAATAAAGTGTTCATGGATTTTGTTTTCCATACAAAGCAATACGTCCACAAAATCGCATGTCATGGACACCCAAGTAACAATGGAAATGCTCAAAATTGACCTTTCAAATGAGTCTCACAAGAATAAAACACACAATAACTTTATACATTTACTCGCAGTGTACTATAGAGTCTGGATGTTGAAATGACGTTACCTAGCAATAAAATTCTTATGATGGAATAGTTTGTGATTCATAAGTGAAAAGAGAGTGTGTCTATGTTGAGATGTTTTTCTATTTCAATTTCTGTTTTTGTTTTTGTTTGTTATGTGTGTGTGTGTGTGTGCATATGCACACCTAAATTATGAAAGGCATAAAGGTAAAAGAAACGAGAATTAGAGAGCACTAAGCAGAAAGTGAATAAGCATCTCATCCCTTCCATCGGAGGCCAATTTCTTTTCCATCTTGATGCTCTCTAACGTGAACACTAAATGGTGTCTAAAAGGGGCAAATTCTTGGAAGGACGGATATTTCCACATAGATGAGTGACAGATGTTTCTATTGATATTCTATAAGAATCGGCTTTTATTTGGGTTTTAGTTTTAAATGATCGACTGATTGATCGTTATCATATAAATCATTTATTTCCTCTAACAAAAAAAAATCAAAATTAAAAAAGAGAAAAATACAAGGCAGAAAAAGGCACAAAGCTCGAATAGAATCCTTGTATCCCCTTCACAAGCATCCATTTTCTTCTTATCTTGCCAACCTCAAGCAGGAACATTATTTGGTGTTTAATGCGGAGAGAGGTATTTTTTACTCTTTACTCTGTTGGGGGGGGGGGGGGGGGGGATCGTTTGAAGTTGACGGAGAGTTTTTGTTTACAAACAATTTATATATCCAACAAGAGAGTTAACTGGAATAAGTCCAAATCAAGAAAAGTCTAAAGCAATGTGTATGCGTAACCATAATTAAAATCCTTCGTAATGCAAAGCACGCCGCAAAATGAACTTTTATGAAGTCACCTTTTGGAGAGGAGACAAATGGGTTTTCAATGTTCCCACTCTAGCACTTTCTGAGGAGGAGAGAAAGAGGTTTGATATGTGCTCTCTATGGCACCTCTTCGAGCACAACATGGAATTAAAACTTTTCCAGCATGATCTGTTTACATGGAATTGAAATGTTTTTACATGATCTGTTTTATTGGAATTTCTTTATCATGTAAAATATTCTCAAAAAGATCTGAGAAATACTTACTGGCCTCGATCTAATTGTGGATACCTTATCCGAATCCATTTTTACTGGTACATATGGTACATATTGAGTAATATTCTAGAGGGACTCATCATGCACTAGGGACTCTGGAATATGAAGCATCAGATATATATATGAGCGTGTAATCATAATATCTTCACTTATGACCGTTCATGTTTACTAGATGGGTTTGTAAATGAGTTATCTTTATGGTACGACGATTACGAAACAGCATTGAATAATCTTCGCTCCTATTGCAGCATGAAAGACCCAGAATATTATGTTATCGAATGTACTTATCAACTGCATAAGGACTCATGTACATTTGATGTACCGATTGAGCGATTCTACGAGACGAATAGAGGCTTAAATCAGAGTCATGTTTTGGAAAATTTAATTTGATGTTGCGTAATGCAAAATATTAATTATCGCCAATTCATCGTTTACTAAGAGAAAGATGGTAAAACGAAGAACAGGGACTTCGAGTTAACGTGTGGCAGCACTTCTTCCATACAACAATCGTGTTCTACGTTTCTCTCAACAACTGACAAAGCGCTCGAAACCTGAATTCCGGACTTAACCATGCCTAATTGGTGTACCATCGTTTATTGAGATTATGACAACCTTCCAAGTTTCTATTGATTTTCGATTTTTTTTTTTAACCTGTTGTCATTAGTACACCTTAATCCATTTGAGTCATGGGCCTCGATATTAATCAGGAGATGGACCTCTAAAGTGTTTTAAGACCAGATGTTATTCTTTAGATTAGACAAGTCTTCGTTATCTGTTCTCAGGCCTACATCCATGTCCTCAAATCTGATCAAAATCTCTTGTAGTTTGGTTGTTAAGATTGTCCCAGTCCTGAAAAACTTTGGTCTGAATTCTTTTGTCCCTTTGAATCCTTTTGTTTTTCTTGATCTCTACACTTATAGCAATCATGAACTACATAGAGTCAAGCATTTCTCCCCTCTCTCTCTCTCGTCTAGTGCATAGGGATGTCTGCGTTCTTCGACAAAATTTATATCGGGGCTTGTGCGCCCAATTCGAAAACTCAATCTGTACTAGGGCAAGGGATTGTCGTTATGTCGACTTGTGTCTCCTCTCTCTCTCCCTGTCTCTCTCTGTCGTTCTATAACTATATGTATGCCTTTTCTTGTCTGTACAAACCATTGGAAATTTCCTCAATGCTAAATTATATACAAAAGAAGATGAGACAATGGAGGAGCAACTATGATAAAATGAAAAAGCTAATGAAAACAAATACAAAAGGATCAATTGTTTGCGTGGAATCGAGACCCCGAAGCTAAGGAATCGTTCAGATAATTGACTTCACCTTTCTTTAGTCTTCTTTGAAAACTCCAATATTGAAATGAAAATCTAAAATCTAATTAACGCGACAATTTAAAGTATCAATATTTCCTTAATGTGGTACTTAGAGAATCAAGTATTTGGAAACATCAGAGAAAAGATTACTTGGAGGTACCGTACACGGACACATATATTTTTGGAATAGTAATTGTTTCTTTTGAGAAGTTTGAGATCTTCTAAACTGGAATGTGAGCTTGCTTTACAAAAAAAAGCTCTAAAGCCAGTTTCCATTGATGTAAATATTGAATATCTAAAGAGATATTTCCTTGGAGAAGGGAAAGTTGGCTATCAATTTTTCATTTGAATCAATTATCCACTTGTTTTGCGCAATAAATTTAGGTTTATCAATGTTTCAGTCAAGATCTCTTGTAAAGGTTTATGGAGGACTAGAAAAATTCATGAAACATCTATCTAGATCTCCTTAGTAAGGTCGCATGAGAAAAGAAACTGATATTCGCAATGACATTTTGTTTTTGAACATATTTACTTATGTACTAAGTCTAAATGTCCTAGGCTGATGGTTGCTTTCTTCTAACTTTTCTAGTTCTACGTTATTGTTTTTGTTATTTTTCATATGTACTAGTACCTTACTAAGTCTTACTTGCAGTTTATTTGCTTCTTCTTTCGGATAAAAGAACACATTCCATTGGGTACTAGATAAATAGCGAAGATACACCTCATTATGTGTGAATGTTTGACATAGTCTGTGCATAAGTATATTCAAGTCAGACACATCAGAGAAAATGTTAATCCTAGTGCTGCACACAAAAATAAGGAATGCAGTAAATTCCTATTCAAGGCCAAAATACTGCAACAAACTGTCAAGGGCATGTGTTTCATACAAAGGAATACCTTCATCAAATCTCATTGAATGATTGATCCTGATCGTATTTAGTCTTTTTTTTCCTTAACATGATTTCTTTTAATTGCAAAAAGAGATAAATAGAAGGGAGCTAGATAGAGGCACAAAGCACAAAGGATGAGGGATCCATTTTCTTCTCATCTTCCCATTCTCAAGCATGAGCATTTTTTGGTGTTTAAAGGGGGAGATTTATTTTTAATTTTTATTCTCAAGCACGAGCATTGTCTGATATTAAAAGACCAGCTTTATTTTTAATAATTATTCTGCAACTAAGAAAGTGCATTGGGTCTTCTATGAACCACTCCTAGGTGATCGTTGAAAGTTGTCGACGCATCTTTCTCTCTATAATTTCCAGATTTTTTCGACCATTTGACTATTCAAACAAGAAACATTTTCCGAACCCTGTAACTTTTTGGAGAGCACAAAACTGGGTTTACTATACTCACACTCTTGCAATTTTGGAAGAGAAGAGAAAGAGGTTTCCTATGTCCTCTCTATAATACCTTTTCTAGCATTGGATCTTTTTTTGCCCCTTGCATTGGCCGAGATCGCCGCATGCAGAATTCACCAATTCGACAATTACGTCCTTCATTTATCAAATCTCTCGAAACCTAAATTCTGATCTTAACGACGACTAATTCTGAATCTTCTAGGCTGCTACTGAGTTTCGATTCTTTTATACCTCGTTGTAATTTCTCCGCCTCTATCCATTTTAGTGATAGACCTCGCTATTACTAAAGAGAGGGACCTCTAAAATGTTTCAAGAACTGGTGCTATTCTTAAAAATACACATGTCTTCATTATCTATCTTGAGGCTTACGACCATGTCCCCAAACTTCATCCAATCTCTTGAAAGCCTTGGGTATGAATTTTGTTGTCTCTTTGAATGCTCTTTTTTGTCGATATCCATAATAGTATCAATTCGGAACGAGGAAGAATCAAATATTTTTCCTCTCTTTCTTGGTTAATGCATAGGGATGTCCACGTTTGAGAGCATCTATGTCAGCTTTCTGGGCTTATCCTTTAAGTGGCGTGATGGTCCGTCGTTTGTCATGTATTTTCTGAGGATTATATAGATTGTCTTCAATGCTTGCCAACCTCATGCAAAACATGCTTGGTTAAGATACACGGAAGAGAACCATCAACGATATCCTCACTTTCTACGGCGTACCCATATCAAAGAAATGCGATAAAGAGAGAAACAAGAAAGAGAGGGTAACGAGTATTCCTCACGCATGATTATCACATCATTTAGAATTAGGTGAGGTTCTAGTCCCTCTTAACTGACCAATGACTGTTCAAGTGATTGAAAATAAGAACATCAACCTATATTTTATCTATCTTCATGAGATCAAGCTTAACAATAAAGAACTTGATAAGGGACTTCAAACAAGTTCATTACATCATATTTGGCTCTTCATATATCACGCTAGTGGGTATGGTGGTACAACAATAGGCTTCAACCACACTTCCTACTCCTACTAAAGGGCAGTTTTCAAGATTTTAACCTTCGTTAGAGATTCTTGGTTTCCATAGTTTTAGACATTATCCATAATGGTGTTGTCAAAAAGGCGTAAGCTCTCTGTGATAGATAGGAAGAAAAAGGTATGTTTATTGATGGTTTAGAGAAAGACTTGTGGAACGAACTAAAGCTTGAACATCATTTACGAGAGTTTAAGGAGCAACAATTTTCTTCGACAAACCCCTAGTTGCAGGAAGGCGTGCCAATCTAGGCTTAGTAGAGGATATATATTGCGGAACATAATTTATAAATTGGGAATCCGCCCTCTCTCTCTATCAATGCTTGGCGATTGTTGTGTCAACTCACTAGCAAGTGGTTTTAATTTTAATCCTTACAGTGACCGCAAGTGGTTTTAATTTTAATACTTTCAACGAAATCAAATGTTGTATGGAAGAAGAAGATAGTGTGCTTATTATTAGTAACTCTTCTAGTAGATGTTGTTTGGATTATATGGCCTCCATTTTGACAATCACATATTAAGCATATTATGCATTTGTTAGATTTTCCTACAAAGGTAAATTGACTCTTTGTCAATTGGTAAAAACTGAAGATTTAATTGTCTCACAAATGAGCTCTTGAAGACATTCAAAGACAATCTTCCCCTTTCTTTTTGCTTGATTCAGCAATAAGCCTTGAGATTTGGCGCTCTTCTAGGTTCAGTAAACAAAGGTGTGACTACATATTAATAGAGAGAAGACAATAAATTTATGGTCAACATGCTAAAAACTTATGGTCTGCTGTGGAGAAGTATCTGCTAGTGAATGGTCTCCCCAAACTTAGTAAAATGGAAGTTATTCTTGGCTGCTGTAATCACTTGGATATTTTGCTGTGGAATATTTGGAGGGGATACATTCTTTGGTACATTTGGCTCAGTAGGAATGAGGCTACATTTGGTAGCAAAAAAAGGAACTACCTTATCACTTTGCCTGTTATTCTGAAAAATGCTTCTTTGTCCTGTATTAGGAGAATCAGAGATGCCTCTTGTAATAACTATGATGTCTTCAAGATTTTGTCTGAAAATTCTCCCTCTAGATGGAAAAAACTGTTAGCCGAACAGTACTCGTGTAAAAGGCTAGACATGTACTACTATTTGTAATTTGTCCTCTGGGGCAAGTGTCTCCTGCCCAAGGCACTTTGTATATGGCCACCATTAATTTAAATTTTCCTTGTTTCTTCAGAAAAAAAAATATAATAAATAAATAAATAAATTTATGGTCAAGAGCTAGTGACATATTAAGATTCCAAAAATCGGCTATGTAGCACTGAGGTCATCAATTCTATATAATTTCACCCTCACTCGTGGCTTAAAGAGGATCATAAAGGATTCTTAAAGGGCCCATCCATTATCTAAGCTATTATTGATGTTTCGGACATCATTGACTATTGAAAAGAGTATTCGCAAAGTGCCTTGTTTCTCAAGATCAAGTTTGACAAAGCATACAACAGTTCGGAATGGAAATTCATTTTCAATCTCTAAAGAGTACTGGCGTTGGATCAATATTTCTAAAAATTATGGGTTATGCCACCACTTAGAATAATGTCAACAATGAGCTCCTTGATTCTAGCTTAAAGCTCTCTATCAAACAAGGTTGCCTGCTCAACGTGCTTCTCTTTGCTATTGGTATCATCAATTTTACGTGTCTACTTAACCATAAGGTTCACAGAGGCTTGATTCTTGGTCTTCTCCTTCCCAATATCCCAAAATCGATAATTATACTACTATGTACTGATAACACAAATACGTTTTTTACTAATTATTAGGAGAGTATCTGCAGATTTTTGAAATGTTTGAATACAACTTGTGAGGCCACCAAGTCAAAACTAAATCACTTGGACACTACTTTTAAGTCTATTCAAGGAGATCTATATATTCTCTTATAGATCAAGGCTATAGTAATCTTTCTCTTGGATAGATCTATGGACTTGTGGATATCTGATGGGGTTCAATGCCTCGGTAGGAAAACACTAGAACATGGTGCTTGCAAAGCTTGACAATAGGCTTAGTAACTCGAGAGTAGTGCATGTCAATGTGGTGGGTTGAGCAATGGTGATAAAAAATCTCCTTACATGTTCCATTATTTATTTTCTTGCTTGCTAAGACAAAAAGACAAGGAAATTCTGAAGATACAATTAATCTACCAAAGTTTCCTCTTGATGGGGGATGTCAATAGAAATCAGGGTATAGAAATCAAATGAGATTTCCAAGAAAATAAAAAAGATACTCAAAGGTTAGGAATTTTGAACATTGAAGAACGAAAAAAATTAAGGTGTTGGCCAAGTGGATGATTAACTCTTGGAGTAACAACAAGGCTTAACGAGCCAAGCTCATTTTTTAGAGATAGAGCTTCTCTTAATCGCATTGGTCTTCAGAGTAAGAAAAGTCTCGATTGACTAGCACATCTTTTCTTGCATTTTTTGGTGATTACTACAAGTTTGAAGATGGTTTTCTCAATGTGGAAGGGCTCGAACAAGATAAAGTTTACTCTAACATCCATAGAAAAATGAAATACGCCACTAGCACTTGGAAAAATGATTATATTTTGTTCGAGATTGAAAGCATTAAGGAACTTGAAGAAATCAATATCGATTATACATGTGGAAGCATCATTGGAACCAAGACAAAATACAATGTATTAGATTCTTGGACTAAGATACACCTTAGGGGGTTGACTTGAAAAACTGGTTCTTTGTGAGACAAGAAGTAAATCAATGGGATGAGTCAAAGATGTGTTTCCTTCTTAGCCAGGATCCTCTCAATCTACAAGGGCTGAGATGAGTCAAGTTCAACATAATTCAAAAGACTCCGAGTATCCATAACAATTCGGAGTATCAAAGTTATATGAACAAGAAATGGTGCTTCGAATGGTCTTCTATAATATGGGGTTTTAAGTGTAGGGTCCTATGGCATCCTCTCATAAAGAATCAAAAGCATGTGCTTGCGTGGAGAATGTCTCACAAGCGATATGGACCAATGTCAAAGCTAGCAGAACTTGTGGGGCATCCTCTTGGTGCAGGTTGAGGAGGCGTGTTAGCCAACACATGGGTCACTTGTTATCTACTCGCCCTATCACCCGAATCAAATCAACACAATCTTTATTGGGTGAAGCAATCGCTATTCTATATCACAATCCAATGCTATTACGAGCGACACTCTCTAGAAAATATTGAAAGTGAGATGCACAACCAGCTTTTATAATCTTTGCAGAGAGTGCCCTATCGAAAGTCCTTATACCACCTCGGTACAAGATTCGTGAGTGCAGTAAGACCTCTCCGTATAGACACCATATGGTGTTCATCTTTGATAAAATCAAGTTGAAAGGCATGTGAGACCCATGAAGGGGACGATAAGGATACAAACCTTCTTTATATGTCTCTCTAACACTCTTCAATTTTTCATATACCTTCATTTCGAGCACGCTTTGTAAAACCAAAAGTTATTCCTTTAATGATTGAAAAAGTATTCAATTCCAGATATAATTATTATATCATTTACGAATATACTCTTGCATTTATGAAGATGATTCCATTTTCATTTTCTATTATAAACATAACGAATTCATCATTTTATAGTCTGGCTTACTTATGTTTCATGAGAATGCAAGGAAGTAAAATGTTTGGTGGCCGTATAATGAAGTTTCTTTCGGATCCCTCGTCTTCAAATGGTTGTGCCCCCTTGGATTGATGTATATAGGTGTCTCAGCGGACGCCTAGGGTGTTCGTATCTGTTTCACTCATTGCAAAATTTAAGTGAGAGAAGAGAAATTTAATAAATAAAATTTTCAAGATTAGAAATTTTATATATAATTTTCTTTCTGACCAATTCAAAAGGCAAAAACGAAAGAAGAAAATTCACATGGTCTTGATTGTTTTCGTGAGTTCTATATCAAAGGAAACTGAAGTGGGGAAACAATAAGCGAGGATTTTCATCAATTCTACAGTCAAACGAGAACGTATGAACAGACAGAGAAAGGTATGGTTCCTAATACATATATTCTCCAGTATTCTCTTTTAAGTAGGCATGTGGTAGAAGGCAGCACTTCCAACAAGGCGGAGAGAGAGAGAGAGAGAAAGAGAGAATTTTTTCAGATTTGTACTTCACGTCGAAGTTGGACAAGACCCTCCGTCATGTGCTCAAAAATCGTGGAATTCAAGCAAGCAAACAGTTAAGACTGTGCGAGACAGCGTCATGCGGTTTTGTAGACAACAATGCGAGGCAGCCCTTTTTGCTATCTCTCAGATTTATCTTCTCCTTTGCCGGGAATTCATCTTGTTGGATTCCCAACAAAAACTCTAGATAATTTACACTGTTTTCCCACGTCTGCTTGCGCACTTTGAAAATTCATCTTTATTAGTGCATGAACAGAGAGCGCTCAATGACTCAAAGGTCACAGCATAAAGTGATTTCGAAGATTGCCCAGAGGAATTATCTTTCTTTGCGTATCTCTTTCCTTTTCTCTCGATCGCTCTCTGTTCTGTTGATGTGTCATCCTTGATATATACCAACCGTTGCAGTTTCCTTGGAGAGGAAATCGGCAAGCGATATAATAGACTAACATCCGAGGAAAATAAACTAACAGGAATCGAGGCTCACACGGGAGTACCTGTGGCTGTTAGAATGTAAAAGAGTTGAGGCCGTCTAAGAAAAGCATTTCAACCAGGAATACAACAATAAAATGACATAATCTCGGTCCGACTTAGCTAGTACGTTTTCATTGTTGAGAGAAACCAATGTCAAGAAGAAGTTTATGTCCAACAATGGTTTCAGGGTAGTACGTAAATCTTCATTTTGGTTATGTTTTCTCGAAAACAAAGTTCTCTAGAATAGGATGTGTAGTTTCTGAACTGTGAGAAAATTTGGTGTATCTCAATGAGCATTGTTTGCATGAGGTTCGCAATGAGTTGAAGAAAATAAATTTGATCTTTTGAAAAGACATGATAATCGATGGATCATAACACCTCAGAAAGGAAAGGCCCAAAAGGTTGCATGTTTGCTCTAAAACGCAGACATCCCTATGCACTAAACGAGAGAGAGAGAGAGAGAGGGGTAGAAATGCTTGAGACTATTTAGTTCCGGATTGCTATAATTGTAGAGATCGAGAAAAAAAAAAGGATTCAAAGGGACAACAGAATTCAGACCAAAGGCTTTCACGAGTGGGGCAATCTTAACAATGAAACTACAAGAGATTGGGTTAGATTTGAGGATATGGATGTAAGCCTGAGAATAGATAACGAAGACTTGTGTAATCTAAAGAATAACATCTGTTCTTAAAACACTTTAGAGGTCCCTCTCCTCATAAATATCGAGGCTCATGACTCAAATGGATTATGGTGTACTAATGACAACAAGTTAGAAGGTTGTCATAATCTCAATAAACGATGGTGCACCAATTAGGCATGGTTAAGTCCGGAATTCAGGTTTCGAGCGCTTTGGCAGTTGTTGAGAGAAACGTAGAACGCGATTGTTGTATGGAAGAAGTGCTGCCACACGTTAACTCGAAGTCCCTGATCTCCGTTTTATCATCTTTCTTTTCCAAAACATGACTCTGATTTAAGCCTCCATTCATCAAAGCTGACCCATTCGTCTCATAGAATCGCTCAATCGATAAGTACATTCGACAACATTCGACAACATTCTGGGTCTTTCATGCTGCATTAGGAGCGAAGATTATTCAATGCTGTTTCGTAATCGTCCTACCATAAAAATAACTCATTTACAAACCCATTTTGTAAGCATGAACAGTCATAAGTGAAGATATTATGATTATACGCTCATAAATATATCTGATGCTTCATATTCCAGAGTCCCCAGTGCATGATGAGTCCCTCTAGAATATTACTCAATATGTACTAGTAAAAATGGATCCGGATAAGGTATCCACAATTAGATCGAGGCTAATCAGTATTTCTCAGATGTTTTTGAGACTTTTTTACATGATAAAGAAATTCCAATACAACAGATCATGTAAAAGCATTTCAATGCCATGAAAACCCATTTGTCTCCTCTTTTGGTCCAAAAGGTGACTTCATAAACCTTGATCTTGCGGCGTGCTTTGCATTGCGAAAGGTTTTAATTATGGTTACGCATACACGTTGCCCAAGGCTTTTCTTGATTTGGACTCAGTCCAGTTAACTCTCTTCTTGGATATATATATTATCTGTAAACAAAAACTCTCCGTCAACTTCAAACGATCTCCCCCCCCCCCCCCCCCCCCCCCCCCCGGACAGAATAAAGAGTAAAAAATACCTCTCTCCGCATTAAACACGAAACAATTTTCCTGGTTGAGATTGGCAAGATAAGAAGAAAATGGATGCTTGTGAAGGGGATGCAAGGATTCTATTCGAGCTTTGTGCCCTTTTCTGCCTTGTATTTTTCTCTTTCTTAATTAAAATTTTTTCTGTTAGAGGAAAAAAACGATTTATATGATAACTATCAATCAGTCGATCATTTAAATCTAAAACCCAAATAAAAGCCGATTCTTATAGAATATCAAGAGAAGCATCTGTCACTCATCTATGCGGAAATATCGGTCCTTCCAAGAATTTTCCCCTTTAAGACACCATTTAGTGTTCACGTTAGAGAGCACCAAGATGAAAAAGAAATGGGCCTCCGATGGAAGGGATGAAACGCTTATGCACTCTCTTCTTAGTGCCCTCTAATTCTCGTTTCTTTTACCTTTATGCCGTTCATAATTTAAAGTGCGCATATGCACGCACACACACACACATAAAAACAAAAACAAATACAGAAATTGAAATAGAAAACCATCTCAACATAGACACACTCTATTTTCGCTTATGAATCACAAACTATCCCATCATAAGAATTTTATTGCTAGGTTACATCGTTTCAAAATCGAGAATCTACAGTACACTGCGAGTAAATGTATAAAAATATTGTGTGTTTTATTCTTGTGTGACTCATTTGAAAGGTCAATTTTGAGCATTTCCATTGTTACTTGGGTTTCCATGTCATGAGATTTTATGGACGTATTGCGTTGTATGGAAAAATAATCCATGAACACTATTGGAGCCTTTTGACCTCGGCCAATATGGAAACATTGAAATTCATAGGAACCACATTTTATGATTAAGTCGCCATAATGTTCAAGTTGCGTTTGATGTAGTTCCTGAATGGAACATGGGATGCCTTATTTAAGCGTGCATTACTGAGCTTGAAATTTTCCTTGATGTCTCCGAAATGAGTATATTTGTGCATTCACTATGTCACACATTCACAAATAATTGGCAACACCTCTCCTTATGGGCATGAGGGGAACCTTCGGTGATTGCTCCACCTAAGGGGGTCCCATGTAAAACAATGGAGCTCAAAAAAGGTTCCAAACAAGCTATGAACAAGGACAAGAATGATAGAAGCAAAGAATATTCGAACATCAAGCTTACACTATGCTTGAGGTGGATTTGATCTACATCAAAAGTTGTTGCTTAGATTACATTAAAAAAAAATTCATTGAGGCGTTCTTTTACTTATGCTCATTTATTCAATTTTTCTAAAATATTTCCCATGGATCATTTACCATTGAGAAGTCATAGAGCTTTACACATGTAAAAGGATAAAATAAAATCAAAATTCCACGAATATTTGGTTTCTGAGTGGCAATCAATCAATCAATGTATCACCTAAAAGTAGATTAAATTAGATCTTCACTTTTCCTAGGTTGTAGGAAAGTGAATTGATTCCCTCCAACAACTACTCTTGACGTCATTTGACATCAAAATCCACTTTTAGAATTCATGGAGCACTTCAAGAGTCTATATAAATACTACAAATCACTTGTACATTACATGGGAGAAATATAGATACACTTGTGGGCATCATTGTCTTGCTCCTTTGTTTTTGTACATCATCTTCTTCACCAATAGTAAGCTTCTAGAGGTTGTTTCTCTCTCTCCATAGATTCAAATTGGATGCATTAACACTCCTTCAAAAGGTATTCATGTCTTGCTTATTTGTATAAATATTCAAAGCATTTGGTTAGTAGATTGGAGAAATTTTAGTTTTTCAATCCCTAGGTCTATCTCTAGACATTCCTGAAAATATAAAAGGTACCACTATTGAGTGTCTCGTTCATTCCAAAAGCATATTTTTCTTATTTCTTGTACTCTTGTGCATTATACACTTAAATCTATGTGTATCACTCCTCCAAAAGGATCATTTCGAATTCGAATCATGTTGGCCGCTATGAGCATTTGAAGTTGATTGTCTCATCCAAAGATAGTAATATTTTTTAGCTAATCAATGTGCAAACCTATTTCTTTTGTATCCACTCTTTATCCTTGATGGTTTAAAGTACATAGTGCATTTTATTGCATATATTGCATGCTTATAATTTTGAGTCTTCATAAGCTCAATGGCTGTTGTTGTGTGAGTTGGTTGGACTGATCTTGGTTGTTGCAACTCACTTTTCTACCTCCTACAAGTTTCTCCAAGTTTTTTTAGTGGTATCAAAGTTAAATCAAGATGGGTGACAGCATCCCCCCAATGATTGAGAAGCTCAAGTGACACAAGTATGTGGCTTGGGAAATTAGAATGAAGGCCTATGTGCAGGGTACAAATATTTATGTAATTGTAGGAGGTGATGAAGTTATGCCTATTCCAAGATCCAACGGAGGACCTACACAAGAGGAGACAGATAAGCTCACACTTTGGTGCATAGGAAATGCTGAAGCAAGGTCATACATACTAAAATCTATCTCTTATTTTTGTTACCACATTTTAGAGGATGCAAGACATTGTAAGACACTTGGGATGCCCTAGAGACTTTCTTTTCTGCTAGTATCAAAGCAAGAAAGAATCATCTTTGGAACCAGCTCAACCAAATGAAGAAGATACCTAAACAAACCACCATAGAGTTTGTTACCACAGTCAAAGAGGTTGCGGATAAGTTAGCATCCATTGGAGAGCTGATTGAAGAAGAGGCTACCATGAGACAAATTCTCAATGTGATTTGAAGTGATAAGCAATCACCATCCTCCATCAGAGCTTATGATCTCATTGTGGATGTGCATTCAGGAGATCCTGTACATGAAGAATCATTGCTTCTAATAAATCTAAGCCACAAAGAACGTAAAGAAGATGATCATTTGTCCTACATAGATTCAAGATGTTCAAATCATGTTGCAGACAACATTGCACGTCTATTAGATTTAGAAAGTCCAAAGCAAAGATATGAAGTTCAAATAGGGGATGACACAAAGCACAATGTGGAGAAGATTGGTAATGTCAAAGGTTCCAATGGCAAGACAAACATTCTTAGTAAGGTTCTCTATGTATCCACTATAAATAGAAACCTAATAGGTGTAGGCCAACTAGTTGAAAAAGTCTTGCAAGCTAGGTTCACCCAACATGGAGTTTTTATAGTATATCCACGTCAAGGCTTTAAGAAGATAGCTAGAGATTAGAAGCATGGTAGGCTCTTTACTTTTGACGTAGGAGAAACCAGGAACATAACTAAATTATCTTTTGAGTCTAAAACCCTAAGTGAGCTTGAGCTTTGGCATAAGAGACTTTCTCATGTGAATGAAAGAACCTTGAAGGATATATATGGAGGGATCAAAGTATTCTTGGACTACAAAATAAATCAAAGCAACACAAAATGGACTGGTGTGATGCATATCGAATTCGAACGGCGCAAAGACAACCATTCAACCACAAAGGCTACACCCACAACAAGGTATTGGAATTAGTACATAGAGATGTATGGGGACCAAGGCAAGAACCTTTATTGGCAAGCGAAAGGTATTATGTCTCATTTATTGATGACCATAGTAGATGAAATAATCTATATTTTATCAAGAGTAAAAATGAAGTATTTGATTGCTTCAAAAAATATCAAGCACATGTGGAGAATCATACAGGTAGATCACTCAAGAAGCTGAGATCTTATGGAGGGGGAGAATACGTCTCCAAAGAGTTTGATGCATTCTTGTAGGATAAAGGTATCAAACAGGAAGTGACTATCACGTACTCTCCTCAACTGAATGGAATAGCATAGAAGAGAAACAAGACATTGGTTGGATCATCCAGAGAAATGCTTGAAGATTAAGAGGTTGACACAATATCTATGGGTAGAGGCTATTTCACTTGTTTTGTACCTTTTCAATAGACTACCATTCCAATCAGTCCAGCATATGATTCCTTATGAAGCATGGATGTAAGAAAACCTAGTCTTGAAGATTGAAAAGTGTTTGGTTGTGTAGCTTATGTTCATGTACCATAAAAAATAAGAGGTAAGCTAGATGAAAGGGCAACAAAGGCAATATTTATTGGCTATGACTCAACTCAAATGGGTTACATGTTCTATAATCCTTCAGCCATGCAATTCAGCACAAGTAGAGATGTTGTGTTTGAAGAACACAAGTCTTGGTATGATTAAGATAAACAAAAGGTAAGTCTGTCATGTGATCTTGATTCTAATTGTCATCAATTTGGAACCAAGCACGATACACTGCTCCATGACCCAAGAATTGATACAAATGATGTCCAAGATGAAAGGGAAAAGGATTACAAACTATGGAAGTAAAGAGGCAAAGCAAAGATGCAAAATTTTGAAGGATGCTCTAAGCAAGCTACTGGAAGATCAACAAGAGAGAAGAAACAACCAGAAAGGTATGGATATGATTCCATGTTGTTACAAAGCATTCAATCTACATGGCAAAAGACTCAATTTTTGAGGAATCCTCAACCTATGAAGAGGCAAAGGGAAACCCAAATTGGGAAAAAGCCATGAAAGAAGAGCTAGATGCATTGAAGGAGATGGACACTTGGGATTTGGTTCCAATGTCATCCAACCAAAAGATCATTGGTTGCAAATGGGTGTATAAAGCTAAGAGAAACTGAGATAGATTTGTTTGCATATATGAGGCAAGATTAGTTACCAAAGGATGCTCATAGAAGCATGGTATAGACTATGGGGAAACATATTCAATAGTTGCAAAGATTACTACAATCACAACATTGATAAGTGTAGCTCCTACAAGAAATTGGAGACCTCAACTTGATGTAAAAAATACATTTCTAAATGGTTGGATACATCAAGAGGTATACATGTCACAACCTCAAGTTTTTAAAAACCCTAATCATACATCTTATGTTTGGGGGCTCAAGAAAACATTGTATGGATTGAAAACAAGCTCCACGAGGTTGGATTTAGAGGTTGGTTACATAACTTCAAGATCAATTGTTCAAACCTTGCACCTCAGATCCATCTCTATTCATCAGAAGGGATCACAATGAGGTTATCTGTCTATTGTATATGTAGATGATATTATTGTGATAGGTGATGATCTAAATGGCACTCAAAGGATCAAGAGATACATACTAGAAGAGATCAAAATCAGTGAATTAGGTGAGCTCACATATTTCCTAGGTATGTGAGTGATTTATAAAGATGAAGGGATGGATCTAACTTACATAAGATACATTTAAGTTCTACTTCTCAAGTTAAGACTGGAAAACACAAAGCTTGTAGGTACACCTTTGGAGATGAATCATAAACTTAGTGTTTATGACGGTGAGAAAATTGAAGACATTAAAGAATATCAAAGCTTTGTAGGTAGCTTTATATATGGTACTCATACAAGATGTGATATATCATATAGTGTGGGGGTGCAGTTCATGCACTCACTCAGATGCCCACACATGGATGCTGCAAAGAGAGTACCCAAGTACCTCAAAGGAAGAGCTCATGAACGTATATTCTATCCTTACTCTTAAGATTTGGATATTATCATCTATTCAAATGCAAAATGGGAAGGAGCTAAGGATGATAAAAGAAGTGCCCCTAGTTCCTTAGCATTTGTAGGTTCAAACCTAATGTCATGGAGTTCCAAGAAGCAACTAACAATTTATTTGTTTTCAATTGAAGAAGAGTGCAAAGGTTTGACCATAGCAACTCAAGAGGCAATATGGTTAAACACATTGTATACAGATTTGGGACTTGTGAGTTCAAAACCTCATATATTTTGGAGATAATCTAAGTTCCATGCATCTAGCCACAAACCGCATTTTCGATACAAGAACCAAATAGATAGAGTTTCATTACCACTTCATCAGAGAGAAGATCATGGCAAAGGAGATTGACATTTCTTTTGTTCCAATTGAAATGCAAGTAGTAGATATGATGAGGCAGGCACTTGATGGAATAAAGCTTTGCATATTTAAATTACTGGCATGTATTCAACGTGTTAGAGAATGAAGACTCAAGCATACTTGAGCTTCAGGTGGAGCTTTTGAGACATCAAGCTTACACTATGTTGAGGTGGATTTGATCTACATCAAAAGCTATCACTTGGATTACATTGAAAGAATATCCATTGAAGGATTCTTTTACCTATGCTCATTTATTATATTTTTGTAAAAGATTTTTCATGGATCATCTAAAATGGCCAAAATCTAGAACTTTACACATGTAAAGGTATAAAAAGAGAGGCAAAAATCCCAAAATTTTGGTGGTTGAGTTTCAATTAGTCAATCAATCAATCACCTAAAACTAGATCAAACTAGATCTTTAGTTTTCCTAGATTAAAGGAAAGTGAATTGATTCCCTCCAAAAACTAATCCCCCTTTGTTTTGAATTCAGAATTCAATTTTAGAGGTTTTTGAGCACTTCAAGAGTTTATATTAAGACTCCATCAACAACAGTAAGCTTGGAGAGGTTGCTGCTCTCTCTACAGAGCCCCAAACTAGATGTATCAACATGCATTGGAAATTTTTTAGTGTCTAGTTTATGTGTATAATGTTTGAAAGCATTCAATTAAGTATAGTGAGAAAAATTGTAGTTTTTCTATCTCTTGGTCTATCTTTGCACATTCCTAAAAAATAGGAGGTACTATTATTGACTGTCTAGTTCATTCCAAAACCATATTATGCGTATTTCTTGTACTCTTGTGCATTCTATACATGAACCCCTATGTGTATCACGCCTCCAAAAAGTCAATGCACAAACCTTTTTGCTAGTCAATGTAAAAACCTTTGTGTTTTATATCGACTTTTTTTGTTGATGCTCCCGATTCCATAGTTCATTTTATTGCACTTATTGCATGCCTATAAAGTCTATTTGAGTCTCAATAAGGTCAAGGGCTGGTCTTGTTTGGGTTGGCTGAACCTAACTTTGTCCCTTTGCAACTCAATTTTCTACCTCCTACAAGCTTCTCCAAGTTCTTTCAAAAAACACACACTACAATAGATCGATCGAATAGCGAGGTTTTTACGGACGAAATTGAGGGTGCACATTTTTGCCCCTACATCGGTGTAGGTGTCAGTATGCATGTCAGAATTAAAGTGTTGGCATAGCCGTCAGCATAACCATCGGTATAGTTGTCGATATAGCCGTCAGTATAACCATCGGTAAGACCATTGGTATTACCGATGCTCATATCCACGGTTATACCGACGGTTGTGCTAGGTGTACTGTTGCATATACTGGCCCCCGCTAGGTGTACGGACGCTTATTTCAATGACCGTGCTAGGAGGACCATCACTTAGACCGACGACCATATCTGCAAATTTGTTTTTGTGCAGAGTGTGTTGTCTTCTGCTATAGAAACATTGCCATTATGTTGCTTCGCAAAAGACAGTACACTTTGCCCCAAAAAACGGATACAATACATGTGTACTCTAATCGCAACCAAAATATGATTTCCTAAAACAAAATATTATTGGACACAAAAGAGATAATCAGAATGAACCATGAATCATGTACAAAAAGAGTTATATGTTTCATAAATGAAGCATGTACAAGAGTGTGGCAAACCACTCTCATATATGAGGCTTTTACAAAATGTGGCTAAGCACTACCATATAAGAATCCAATACATGATTTTGGTTTCCCATTGCCATACACATGCAAAGAATGTTCCATATCAACAGTTCTCCAACAAAGAACATTCATGAAATGAGATAAGTTCACATGAGATTTTAAAAAAACAAGTTTATAAATTCATCAGCTCATCCCAAATGCTTCCAGCCATTGGAGCCTTTTTAGAAGTGGGGTCTAGATTTCATTGGACCTATTACACCCCCGACAATCCTCAATAATAATCGTTATATTCTGACCTCTACAGACTATGCAACCAGATGGGCAGAGGCTTCGGCTTTAAGGTCCGCTATAGCTATTGCGGTAGCAAAGTGTCTACTGAAAGATGTCTTTCCACGTTTTGGCTTACCGCTGGAACTTGTTACAGTTCAGGCACTCATTTTGTCAACAATTTAATGAATGGACTCACACATTCTTTCCAGGTTATCCATAAATTCAGTTCACCTTATTACCCTCGTGCTAATGGTTTGGCTGAGAGTACAAACAAAACCTTCTTGAATATGCTTCGAAAACTAATTCTGGAATCACCGGAAAGATGGGATCAACTATTACCTGTAGTATTATGGGCATACAGGACAACATATAAGGTATCAACAGGGTTAATCCCTTTCAAATTAGCTTATAGATTGGAAGCCATAGCACCAATGGAGATCATTGTACCAAGCTTACGAGTAGCCATCAACCAGAAACTACTACCGGAAGGATCTCTGTCATTTCGGTTGGATACACTCAGAGAACTCGATGAGCATGGATGGCACAGTTTCATGATTATTCAGGAAGTACAGATAAGACAAGCTCAAACACATGATCGATATCTAAAGACTCCAGTTCTTACGTTGGGACAGCTTGTACTCTTCTACAATGCCAAGTCGAATCGCTCTGCTGGCAAATTCAAGCTACGATGGTTTGGTCCCTATCGGATTTCTGAACAGGTGGGCTCAACCACTTTTCGATTGATTACTTTGACCGGAATTCCTCTTCCAAAGGTGATAAATGGATCAAAGCTGCGGCCGTATCAGCAAGCAACCAATCCACGCTGAAATGTTCTACGGATGAGCCGCGTATTTTGCGTTTTATTATTTCTCTTTTATTTTCTTTTGATTTTTGCGCACTTAAAAACAAAAATAAGTCTGTAAATACCTGCATTTTGATACCTAATTATGTCAACAACCGCCCTGCCCTTTCTAGCTGCTCATGCATGCACACCAAAGTTATGAAGTTATCATCTCAACATCGCACGATGATTAGTGGTGTTGACTGCTCTCCAATGCAGTGCATCTACTTAACCTTCTCCGTTTTGCCAAAAATCGCTGTTGTGTTTGCGTGATTTGTGTGATTATGTAAACCCTGTGCTTTGTGTCTTGTGCTTGCGTTTTTTGTGTGCGCCATGGAAGCTCTGGTGAACTATGCCGCTTTTGGTGACGGACTCCCTGCCGATGTAGGAGAGTTCCTGCGCATACGTGGGTTTACCAATTTCGCTCAACTACCGTGGCATTCAGTGGAATCCCACCCGTTCCTTGCCCCAATCATCGCCGCCATCGCTGCCACACCTGCCACCGAGCAGAGTTGGCCTATCACCTCCATACCTTCCCGAACCGTAATCACCTTCCAAGCTTTTGCTGAGGCATTTAGACTCCCTCAGCAAGGTCGGGAAAATGGTCCGAATCTGCCAATAGCCACCATGAACCAACTATTCCCTAGGAGTTCCTCTAACGAATATGCCATCCTCTGCCGTCCTGAACCTGAGAGATACGCGCTACAATTCTAGTAGCCATCCTCAATCTCCAAAAATGCACGTATGGAATATCTTGTCCCTTCTACTCCGCCATAGACTTAGCTACCCGAGAACCTATAGATTTTGCATCGTACTTCTTCCACCGCATTCACAGAGAATGCGTTTCAATCATCAAACAGGTAAATAAGGGAGGAATGCCAAGGTCCAGACTGCCACATATCATATCTTTTCTTTCTTCGGCCATTCTTGCAGCACAACCACCACCCAGAGGCCCGATCCTGCACCAAGAAGAGTCGGCCCAATTATTGGAAGATGATGAAGAAGACGAAGAGGAACTCAATCAACTCTTCCTCTGGAAAAGAATTAGAATCAGTTCATCTAAAAGTGAAGCACAGGGGTGAGCGGAAGGAAATAAAGAAGATGACAAAGAAGAAGAAAAAGAGGACGGAGAAACCTTCGATGACACCGCAACATCTATGCAGCACGAATCATCAGCACAGTCTTCCTCAGAAAGGCAACAAGAATAGGAGGATCACACCGACTCTGACACAAGTTCGTCAGGAGAAACATCCCAGCAGCAATCTGAGTAGGAGAGGCAAGACGAGGGAGAACATATCATCAAAGAAGTGTTCGAAGAACTACTGACAGCAGTCGAGTCAAGAGTTGCCAACACCGCCAACACTACTCAACAAACCACAGATAAGGTAACACAATCTAACGCTCTTCTTCCCACTCCCCCACCGGAGCCTCCACTCAACCCAATTACCCCTGCTCCACCCATTCCTCAGGAAGAACCCACTACTTCTTCTTCCTCATCCCCAAACTAGTCTCCACCGAACTCCTAGCAGCTACTCACCGCATCCTCATCCCAACCTTGTCATCATCTTCCACTCCCCTCTATGCTCGTATTTTGTGAGTTAGCATCAATGGGTCAACTGCTGATCAATTTATCACAGCAACTGCCGCAATAAATGAAGCAAGTCACAGATACTATTCGCGATGACTTTCAACACAAATTGTAGGTAATGGAGGCAGATATCACTCCCCTCCAGGAGGAATTATAGGCAGTAAAGACTGAAAATCATGTGCTAAATGAACAAATTAAGCAATTATAGGCAAGACTTCAAGAGCACGAAGTAATTACAACTCAACGAGATAAGGCCCTGGCAGCAGCACAAGAGAAGGAGGAATTGCTGAATGTTGCAGATGCAGAGATAATTAACCTGAAGCAATTACTCAAGGATAAAGAAGATGCGAGAATCACCTTAGGGAACCTATTGGAAGAAACAAGACAGACGTTAGATGAAGTGGTACAACGAGGCCAAGAACAGCATGATCTGGCTATGAAAACAGGAGAAGAACTCCAGAGATGCAAGACCGATTTATTTGACGTAAACAGTATTCTCAAAAGAAAATTGACAATAGAAGCACAATTACAGAAAGTGATTACAAATCTTCGCAGAGAAAGAGATGCATACTCAAGAACCATCCAATTCCAAGACCAAGAAATAGAAAGAAGGGAGAACCAACTGGAAAATAAAAAAGATAGAGTAATCAGAATGGAGAAGCAAGTGGCTCAGATGAAGATTTTGAGAGATGCAACCTTATCGAACGACTTCTACTTACAAGAGGCTTTTCTGCAAACGCAAGCAAAAATTTTTTTGACCAAAGCTATTGCATTAAGTTCTGTAAGAGTAGATGCACGATTAGTAGAACCGGATACTCTCAAACAAATGTTAGAAGCTTTAAAGAAGAAAATTGCCCAAACCTTTAGATTAGCCAGAAACATGTATTTAGACGGCATTATAGAAGAACAGTAATTTTGTAAAACCTGTGGGTTCAAGTCCACCATGCGTGCCAGTAGTGTTATCGGCCGCCGGATTGGAAGTTGTATAACTGAATCTTTTTTCGCACGTGCGAAAGGTTGTTACACAGACACCTTGTAATCTTTATATAAAGCAATTAAAAAGAGACACAGCGTGACGTTTGTTGGATTCACCAGACTGTGTGTCTGGGTGGTTGAGTGAACGCTACTTTGTTGTTGTTGAGCAATCCTGAGTATATTGTTCTTGTTTCTGTTTTGTTATCTGTTGATACCTGTCTGTTGGTGAGTTTCATAGATGTTCAACAGATTATTCGACTATGGTCTAAGCGAGGTATTGTGTGGAGTTTCTATGGCATTGTTCAATTAAGTAGGTGTATCGTGGTGTCGCTCTTCTTTTAATACACCATAACGTGTTGAGGAAGTCTGTGTAGTTGTGGTAGTGTTTCTGGTATTCTGATCTGTATTGTGTTATCTTCAGTGTTGAGGTCTATCTTCATACAGCAAAGATTAAGCTTCAGTAAGGGTCTGTATTGTGTTATCTTCAGTGTTGAGGTCTATCTTCATCTGTATTGTATATTCGGAAAAAGGTTGTGAGGTAACTCAGTATCACAATACTAATGGTCTGGTACAGTGTGTCGGTAGACTCTGGAAGAGTTAGCATGACGAACTGTAAAGATTGAGAAGTGTATGCCAATTCTTGATAGAAGTCTTGAATGTTGGTATATTGTGGTGTGAAGTTATTTTGGGAAACAAGCATAGGGTCTCTGTCTTTACAGACCCCTTCCACTCCCAAGAACCCAATTAGGTGTTTAAACGCGTTTCTGACAGTTAGCTTCACGTTTAACGTTTAAGTGACTGTTACTACCTCAAGTGTACACAACAACGAGGTAACCCTGAAGCTCTGGATTCATATTATGCTGGTACTTCAAATGCACCTAATAGAGAGGAGAATCATCCTACGAAGCCTAGATATAATAGGCCATTGATGTGTTATCACTATGGTGAGTTTGGCCATATGCAAAATAGGTCTTCGCTTCTAGAAGATGCACCTCCTTGTCAGCATTGTCCAGAGGCTAAGGATCACTATACCAAATATTGCCCAAGAAGCCGCCCTTCTCCAATTCACATGATTGCAGTCTCCCCACAAAAAGAAGGTAGGACCACTCTGTCGTATGTTGTTTCATCTTCTTCAATTCCCATGATGACTAGAGCTAGAGAAGCGGCAGCAACCTGTAGATAGGAACAATAGAGAAAGAAGTTGCAGATGAAGGAGTTGCAGGAAAAGGCCATGAAGTTCACAAGGAGTTGGAGAATGAGAGTTTGTAGGAGAATACAAACTTTGAAGGGGCAACAAATATACAAGTATCAGGGAAGGAAATTTATGAGCCTGAATGTAGAGAAGATCTCCCCTTTTTGGATATACCTCAAGGATGGACCATAGAACATATTGCAGAATATAAGCTAAATTCCACTCTTGAATACAGTGGAGATGATCTCTCAAGCAGGATTAGTCCTTAAACACTAGTTCAAGAAGTAAATCTAGGGGATGAAGAGAACCCTCAAGTAGTCCACTTGGCCTCTTCGCTATGGCATTATCCCCCTTTACTCCAGAAGGTAACTTCTTTACCTTTTGCTTTAAAAAATGTCTTTGCATGGTCCTACAAAGATCTAACAGGGATACCAGAGGATTTTGGATTACATAGAATACCCTTAGTTGAGGGAGCCACGCCTGCAAGAAGTAGGCCGTATCGACTCAATCCAAAGTATGCAGACGCAGTAAAGTTGGAAATTACAAGACTAGAAGAAGCACGTATAATTGTTCTAGGAGAACATTCCAGATGTCTTTCTTCTATGGTTATTGTACCGAAGAAGAATAGTGGAAAAATAAGAGTCTGCGTTGATTTTCGTGCCTTAAATAAAGTGACTATTCAAGATGGATTTCCTCAGCACTTTATAGAGCAAGTACTTGAGGAAGTAGCCGGTAACACTTTGTATAGCTTCTTGGATGATTTTAATGGCTACAATGAGATAGTGATCCATCTTGATGATAGGGACAAAACAGCCTTTGTTACTCCGTGGGGCACTTATGTCTATACCCGCATGGCTTTCGGCTTGAAAAATGCACCAGCTTCATTCAATAGAACAATGTATCTGATATTGGGCAAGTGGTGAACGACTTTTCTCCGCATTTTTATGTATGACTTTTCTGTGTTTTCAGGCACATATATAAGAGCAGCAGTTCAAGATTTCCATGAAGATTTGGAGAATCTAAAGGAAATATTTGAGCAATGTCTTAGAACAGGTTTGAAGTTAAATCCTCCTAAATGTCACTTTTTGGTCACTAAGGGCACTCTTCTTGGTCACATAGTATCTACTGAACGGATAACGTTGGATCCTACAAAGGTTACTGCTATCCTTTCCATGCGTATTCCACAAAACCCAAAGGAAGTGCAAAGTTTTTTGGACCATGCAGGATACCATATAAGGTTTATACGAATGTATTCACAAATAGCTAAGCCCTTTTCAAGGCTTACGAGTAAAAAGGTCCCCTTCTCATGGAGTCCTGAAGCTAAGAAAGCATTTTGTGAACTAAAATTGAGGTTATGTACTGCTCTGCTTTTAAGTATTCCTAACTGGTCATTAGAGTTTCATGTGCATACAGATGCCAGTCTTCATGCTATCGGTGCGGTTCTAGCTCAACCATCATCACACAAGGTTGATAGACCTATCTCCTATGCCAGCAGACTACTTACTAAGGTAGAAAGAAACTACAGTACGACCGAAAGGGAAGGCTTGACTATTGTATTTGCTCTTCAAAATTTTTGGCATTACCTTTTTGGTGTACATTTTATAGTCATATATGACCAGCAGCCCTTGAAGTACTTAATAAACAAACCTAGGGTGGTTGGAAGGGTTTGGAGATGGTTACTCCCGTTTCAAGAATTCAACTTTGACATTCATATTGAGTCAGGAAGAGAGCACTACATGGCAGATCAAGTATCTAGGACCGCAATGAGCAAGAAAGCAACATGTATTAATGATGAATTGGTGGATAGTAATCTCTTCCTAATAGCAACTAAGGCTGAATGATATGATGAAATTCTCCATTGTCTCACTACTCGAAAACTCCCAGAACACTTAACACATATAGAAAAGAGAAGATTACTCCTCAAAACCAAAGCGTACTCACTTATAATTGGAAATTTATATAGATATTGTCAGGATGGTATCTTGAGAAAGTGTGTTTATCGAGAGGAGGTAACCCCTCTGTTTGATGCAGCACACACTGAAGCACATCTAAAAGGAGAAGATTTGGCTCAGAGAATCATCCACAAAGGACTATGGTGGCCTCATATCTACAGGGATGCCATCAAGTTTGCTAAAGAATGCCACATTTGCTAGAGATGTGCCCCTGCGCCAACCACATTGAATTTCCAACCATTAGTCATATCTACAGGATGGCTCCCATCTGAACGATGGGGTCTTGATTTCATAGGACCTATTAGTCCAATTGGTCACCCTGGGGGTAAGAAGTATATTTTAATGCCCACATGTTATGCAACTAAATGGATAGAGGGTAAAGCTACTGTGGACTGCACGGCTTTAGCAGTAGCTTAGTTTTTGTATAAACATATTTTCTCAAGATTTGGTTGCCCGCTGGAAATCACTAGTGACAGGGGGACACATTTTGTAAATCAATTGATCCAATTTACATTTGACAGGTATAAGGTTTTTCATAAGAAGTCTTGTGCCTACTATACAAGGGTGAATGGTCAAGCAGAAAGCTCCAATAAGATTTTGATTGGATTGCTTCGCAAATTATCTTTTGATCATCAAAAAAATGGCCACAAGCATTGATCAGTGCAATTTGGGCTTTCAGAACTACAAAGAGGGGAACCATCGGCGAGAGTCAATTTCGCTTAGTATATGGAGAAGAGGCATTGGCACCATTGGAATTTATTATCAAAAAAGAAATTGGAGCCAGAATCATTGGAATTGAACCTCCCATTAGGAGACTGGTGGCATTAGAACAATACTGAGAAGGAGGAATGAAAAAACTTCAGGTAACACAAGAAGAGCGCAAAAGACTGCACGACATGTATCTTAGGTCCAAGGAAGTACAGGAAGGATGCTTGGTTTTGGTGCATCAGATCCCAACGGTTTCAACCAAGTTGGCACCCAAATGGATAAGACCATACAGGGTGCTAAAGGTATTACCACATGGAGGAGTAGATCTGGAGGATTTGTAGGGTAAGAGGATACCCCTTGTCAATATCTCCAGGGTGAAGAATTACCTGAATTAAGTCAAAGATGGAAGAACTTCATTCAGTGTGCATACCACATTTCATTCGGTGTTGCAGTTTATTTTGGTCTATTCAATAAGCGAATAAAAAGGAAAAGTTGCACGGGGACGGTGCAAAGACGTGATGTGGGGGTCTGTAGCGCATCCATCCCTCTCTCTCTCTCTCTCTCTCTCTCTCTCTCTCTCTCTCTCTCTCTCTCTCTCTCTCCTCCCTCCCCACCCTTCCCTCCTCCTTCCCACCACCACCCCCGCAACCCCTCTCTCCGCCACTCCTTTTAAAGCATCGTCACTATTATTCTAAAGCGTCGTCACTCTCCCTACCCATGGCTCCCATCCATTTCCTTCCACCACGTCCACCACCATCTCCCCCTCCCCCTCCACCTCCCTCTCCACCATCTCCCCCTCCTCTTTCTCCACCTCCAACACCATCGCCCCCTCCTCCCCAATCCCCCTCCTCCTCCATTCCCCAACTCGTCCATCCCCTCCACCTCACCCCCTATCCTTCCTCCACACCCATGCTTGATAAAATTCAGTATGTAGAAGATGACTCTTCCAATTAACTAATTCATTGGGCTCTTGTATTGGTGGAGTTAAAATGAACCCTCCACACCATCCTCCCTCCACCCACACCACCCACAACCTCCCACCACTCCACCCACACCTCCAACACCACCCACAACCTCCCACCACTCTACCCACACCTCCCACAACCTCCCACCACTGGACGCACACCTCCCACACCACCCAAAACCTCCCATCACTCCACCCACACCCCCAACACCACCCGCAACCTGCCACCACTCCACCAACACCTCCGACACCACCCACAACCTCCCACCACTCCCACCAGTCCACCCACACCTCGCGCACCACCCACAACCTCCCATTACTACACCCACACCTCCCACACCACCCACAACGTACCACCACTCCACCCACACCTCCCACACCAACCACCACATCCGATCACTCCACCCACAACCAACACACCACCCACAACCTCCCACCACTCCACCCACACCACCCACAACCTCCCACCACTCCACCCACATCTCCCACACCACTCACATCTCCCACACCACCCACAACCTCTCACCACTCCACCCACACCTCCCACAACCTCCCACCACACCACCCACACCTTCCACACCACCCACAACCTCCCATCACTCTACCCACACCCCCCACACCACCCATGACCTCCCACCACTCCATTCACAACCTCCCATCACTCCACCTGCACCTCCCACACCACCCACAACCTCCCACCGCTCCACCCACACCTCCCACACCACCCACAACCTCCCACCACTCCACCCATCCTCCCATCCCTCCACCTACACCTCCCACACCACCCACAACCTCCCACCACTCCACCCACACCAAACACAACCTCCCGCCACTCCACCCGCACCTCCCACACCACCCACCATCTCCCACCACTCAATATGTAAGGGTTATAAGCTACTACAAGAATTATGTGAAGAATTATGTGAAGGATGTGCTTCTGAGGGTCATTCCAATATCACCGGCGGCACATAATGTGGATCTTAGCTTGCATGCTAAAGTGACAGTAAAAGTGCAAGTGGTAAAAGTGGAAGAAGATAAATGAGTAATGCCACCAACCATTCATGACGACTGCCTATTTTGAGGATCCAACACAAGACTGGTGGCATATTTGATCTACCCCTCCAATTTTGGGATAATCAATTGGCACATATTCAGTAAACATGGGAAATCAGCAAGGCCCACTTGGCCTATTTGAGCCTATAAAAGTAATGGAGTAGTACTCATTGGGGAGATATAGATACATTTACATACATGACGTATTTTTAGCATCTGTTTTGGGTCCTCTCTTGCACTTTGTGGCTACAAACCTACTGTAGGAAGTCACTCTATGGTGAGGATACAGAGCTTGTGCTTCCTAATGGACGGCTAATAGCACTAGAGTGTGAAGAAGTGGCTTGGTTTTTTCATTTAGTGTGATTCAGTGATATTTTCGTGTTCTTTCCCTTAGAGCAAGTCTTCATATCATTGTAGTGGTGAGAGCAAGTATTCATCCACTTGTGTTCATTGGGTTGGAGGAACCTCTTGTGTTGATTTTGATTAGTTCTAGATTGACATGGTAGTACATAGCATCAACTTTGGAAGCATTTCTTTTGTCTACATTATAATCATCTTTTCGGAATAAGGAGTGGTTTCATTCTTCAATACTGTCATTTTTCATTAAATTTTCTCTCTAAGTATTTAGAATACTGCATAACTATTGCAAAGTGCGTGCTCATAGAAATGTTAAAGGGTATACTTCCCTAAGGAGAACCTTCCTTGAGTAGGCGAAGTACTGGAAGTGTATGTTGTATGCTCCTGCTAAACATAGATACCCCAGTACCTCCTCTAGAGTAACTTGCAATGCCAACAAGGGCTTTTGAAAATTAGGGGAAGACTAAGACTCGAGGAAGAGGTTCAAAGGAAAAATCTACAAATATGCTTCAAAGATTGGTGGGCGGGGAAGGCTGACAAACCTTTGAAAGAGATGTGTAACATCCTTAAAAGGAAACAAGCAAGGGAAGCCATCCCCTTCTTGGTTGACAACAATGGGATCGAATGTAGCATGCAAGTTGAGAATAGATCTATCATTGTCGAGCACTTCACCCATCTTCTTGGGGTCTCCACTCCTCTTTCCTCACACAGGCGTGACTACATTGCTTCCATCTCAAGGGTTGCTCAACCTAGAATATCTCAGAACATGATTTCTCTGCTGGTTGCTACCATTTTAGAGAATGAAATTATCGAGGCTGTTGATGCTCTCCCCAATGGAAAAAGTCCTGGCCCTGATGGACTCACCAATGAGTTTTTCAAGTCCTTCAAACATGTGTTGGCCACCCCGCCACGTGTGGTGTGGCAAGAGGCTGTCTCCTTTAGTGCACTCCCTCATTACCTTAGTAATGGTGTCATGAAGTTGACTCACAAAAGGGGAGATAAGAAAAAAATTGAAAACTTTTGAGCGATTACCATGCTCCAAACTGGATACAAGATAATTGCCAAAGTTATCGCCAATAGAATCTCTTGTCATTTAAAGTCATGGCTTTGTGAGGACCATAAAGGTTTTATCAAAGGTAGATCTATAATTGAAGCAATTTGTGATAGTTGGGAAGGCCTTGCGTTTGCTGAGGAGTCTGCTCAAGATCTCGTATTCATTAAGATCGACTTTGACAACGCACATGATAGATTGGAATGGGACTTTATTCTTCAGTATCTGAAAGTTCTTGGATGCAGCTAAAATTTCACGAGCATGATTTCCACTCTACTCGAAAACAATTCAACGAGAATAAATATCAACGGTAAGCTCTTTGAACCCATACGTTTAAAAAGATCTATCACGCAAGGCTGCCCACTGGGTCCATTACTCTTTGGTATTGCCTCGGATAGCCTTAGTCACCTATTTAAGCATCACTTGGATGCTAGAAATCTCAAGGGTCTCTCCCTACCTCTTGGTCACGAGCAAATGATTGCTAGACTCTTTGACCATGACATGAATGCCTTTGTTCTTAACGATAGCAATTGCATTGAGGTGTTTTGGATTTTCCTCGATACCTTTTTTATGGTGTTAGGTTCAAAAATCAACCATGCTAAAACTGCTTTCGGAGCAATCCATGGGCCTCCACCCCAACCGTTGATTGATCAAGGGTGTCAAGTTATTCCTAGTGTTCAAGTCTTCCGTCTCCTCGGTATTCCGATGGGCTTCAACATCTCGATGGACCAACGATGGAACTAGGTGCTATCCAAACTAGATAGCAAACTAAATCATTGGAAAGTTATGCAAGCTAACTTGGCAGGGCATGCAATGGTTGTCGACACATTTATGCTTTCCACAACTATTTACTATATCTCCTATTGGAGACCTAAGGAGAAAGAATTGGCCAAAGTGGAAAGGATCTATAGAAACTTCCTTTTGACTGGGGACCCCAATAGGAGGTGGATTCCCAAAATCAAATAGGAAACTTGTATTAGCTCGAAAGACACGGGAGGCCTGGGTATTTTGGATGTTGCTGGGTTGGCTGACAAGTTGGCGACAAAGTGGTTTATCAAGGCTTGGTGCAATAGAGAGTCCTCTTGGGCTAAATTGATCTTCAAAAATCTGAAAGACCTTACCTTAGTTGGTCTTCTCGGTTGGAAGGACATTGGGATCCTCACGCTGTTGTTCTCCCCCCACCAGGTGTCCCCTAAAGACTCTAGCCTCGTGTGTTCCTTATGGAAGAGTTGGAACAAAGCAAAACAATTCATCAGAATCAGTGTTGACTGGAAGTGGGTTGCTGGGATAAGACAAAATGACTCTATCTGGTTCCTGATCAGCGGCATAAGGGAGGTGGAGTCTTGGAACCTCCAAATGGCTAACCGGCTATGGAACAAAGGGGTTCAAATATGGAAAGAGCTCTGGAAACAAGAGACCGCCCAGTGGATCAGATTTGAAGACTTAGACCCAAGACTTAGAGTTTCCCTCAAAGAATGGACTCTTCTTCAAAACAGGTGTTTAGTGTGGGACTACTCAACTACCCTCCTTCTCTCTGGACAGGATCTTTCCTGCGTAGAGGGCCTCAGATGGAGCAATGGAAAAAAACTATCCAGAATTCCCAACTTCAAAGAAAATTTAGATGCTCATCACACTCTTAACAAGCTGTGGAGCCTTTCTTGGACTAAACTTCTATGGGAACTTAAGTTCATGCCTATTTGGCACCCCTTTCTTGAGATCAATAAGTCCGTTCTCATGTGACAAATCTTGCATAAGGGTATCTGGTACAACGCAAGGGCCAACAAAATTTGTGGTGTGCCTCCTTGGTGCAAGCGGTGCCATCGATGCATCAAAGACCTTGTTCACCTATTCTTTCAATTTTCCAACTCTCTAACCAAATCAATTGGCAACATGCGTTGTTGGGTGAGGCAGTTGGTTGCTCAGCAAGGCTATGGAATGCCATCAGAGGCAAGACTCTTTGGAAGATTTGGACGGAGCGATGTGCTGTCAACTTTGGCCAAACCCCAAAGGAATGGTCGATTTAGAAATCCTTGTTTCTTCTAGGTAAAAGAATCTCGGCACAAGAGTACAAGAAATAAGAAAAATATGTGTTTGGAATGAACGAGACACTCAATAGTGGTACCTCCTATTTTTCAAGAATGTGTAGAGATAGACCTAGAGACCGAAAAACTAATATTTCTCCCAATCTACTAACCAAATGCTTTGAACATTTATACAAATAACCAAGACACAAATACCTTGCCAAGGAGTGCCAACACATCCAATTTGGATCTATGGAGAAAGAGCACAAGCCTCCAGAAGCTTACTGTTGTTGAAGAAGATGATGCAGAAAAATAAAGGAGCAAGAAAATGATGGCCACAAGTGTATGTATATTGCTTCCATGTAATGTACAATTGATTTGCAGTATTTATATGGACTCTTCAAGTGCTCATGACTTCCAAATGTGGATTTTGATATCAAATTAAGCCAAGAGTAGTTGTTGGAGGGAATCAATCGTTGAATGCATAAATCCTTATGCAGTTGATACCAGATAAGGTTCTGGTTTTCATTCTACAAAAGGAGGGAAGATTATTGAATGATGTTTCCTAAGCGCTTTACCATCAACATAACTTATTTACAAAACCATTTTGTAAACATGAACACTGGTTAGTGAATATATTATGATAACACGCTCATAAATATATATTCCTTCATTTTCCAGAGTCATATATAAATCATATATCCCTCTAGAATATTACTCACTATGTACCAGTAGAAAAGAATCCGCATAAAGTATGCACAATTTTTCTCTACGAATGTCGTAACAAGCATGTAACTCGAAAAAAGATTATGTGTTGCTTACACAAGCTGCATATTGTGCGATAAAATCACATAAACAGAATGACATACATAAAAACACATGACTTAATGTACGTATCATATTTTCCGTTATCACATTGAGAATCAATTCCTAGGATGATTCACTACTACGGTCATGACTTGAATTGATTTCATTCCATCCTTAGACTTAATTCTAGCATAGGTAGACCCATCATCCATGGCTTGAGTTTCCATACGACTCTCACGCATAAAGGGTTGACCTAAGAGAACTTCATAGGAGAAATTATCTTGAATAAGAAAGTGAAACTCTTCTATGATTCCTCCTATGGATATGGGCACACTAGCACAAGCTCCATACAGGGTAGCTACACCATTATTTGGAGTTCTTATACGCCATCCACAATCTTTATCTATGGGCCATTGAAACTTATCATAAACTTCTCTTGAAATCACTTTGATTTCAGAGCTAGAATCTACTAATGCATTTACATTGATAGATTTCTTATCATTTCCTATTTTAACATGCATCTCTGATGTATCTCCAGACCAAAATTTTCTTTTAAAGTGACTTTCAGGATTATTTTCATGATTTTCATGGTCAGGTTGAATAGGTCCTAAGAAATTTTTATTAACATTTACTTCATCATCATCAAAATCCTCTTCATTTGATTCATCAAATTTTAAGGCTTCATTCATAGCTTGATCTTGATCTAGAGAATCTTGCATCTCAGTATCTAGATTAAGCAAAAACCTCTTGCTTTTAACTAGGCCGATAAAGTTATCTTTAAAAACAGGCTTTGCAATAAAGAAAACTTGTTCTAAAGACATAGTCACTTGACTCTTAAGCAAAATGTCATCTAAAATATCCATAGGATCTATTTTTCTCTCAATTTCTGAAATCAAGATGGCTTTAGGTTTTCTCTTTGGTTTCTTTTGTTTTTGCTTAGGATCTTGTTTTTTTTTTTTTTTTTTTGAAGAAACCAGGAAAATTTAAATTAATGGTGGCCATATACAAAGTGCCTTGGGCAGGAGACACCTGTCCCAAAGGACAATTTACAAGTAGTAGTACATGTCTAGCCTTTTACAAGAGTACTGTTCAGCTAACAGTTTTTTCCATCTAGAGGGAGAATTTTCAGACAAAATCTTGAAGACATCATAGTTATTACAAGAAGCATCTCTGATTCTCCTAATAGAGGACAGAGAAGCATTTTTCAGAATAATAGGCAAAGTGATAAGGTAGTTCCTTTTTTTGCTACCAAATGTAGCCTCATTCCTACTCAGCCAAATGTACCAAAGAATGTAGCCCCTCCAAATATTCCACAGCAAAATATCCAAGTGATTACAGCAGCCAAGAATAACTTCCATTTTACTAAGTTTGGGGAGACCATTCACTAGCAGATACTTCTCCACAGCAGACCAGAAGTTTTTAGCATGGTGACATTCAAGGAAGAGGTGTGAAACATCCTCCACAAGGCCAAAAAATATACAGGATCCACCACTATTATAAATTTTCCTGATTTTATTACCAGTCCAGAGGCCATGGTGTAACATCCTCCATTGAAGAAAAGAATGTTTGCTGCAATCTGGAAAGGCCCACAGGGCTTTGAATCTATAAGACCACTGGTGTGTAGACCAATTCACCTGCCATCTAGAGTTGAGCTTCTTCAGGATTTGATCAGCAGAACCTCTGTCATGTTTGAACTGTTTGAAGATGACATTAGCAACATCCACCAGATCAACTGTTTTCCTATGCCACCTGTCATTCTTTTCCATCAGCAAGATTCTGTGCTTTTGAATTACCTACAAGCAAGACATAGAGAGATTAGTGCTAGAAAAGATTTCTTGTGCAGTCCTTACCCTAGCTCCACACATGTAGTTGTTCCAAGTAGTAATTCCAGCTTTGTGGCATTTGTGTTGCTTGATTGAGAGGCTGTTTTTTTCACAGTAAGCAAGCCAACCCAACCATGGAGACTCCTGCAAATAAAATTGAAGAGAACAGGCAAGTTCATTGGTGAGTTTAAAAGAGTTTTTGGCTTTGAACCAGGCCCTCCACATTCTGCAAACTAAGGGACTACCAAAAGGGGTGATGGGATGAGGGGAAGTTATAATGTCCCAAAGGTTGAGATTTTTCCAGGCCCTGTAGTCAGAAAGACAGAATCTAGCAGTATTTCTTTTCAGAAGACAGGCCCAAACATCATTACAGTCAATACATCTCAGAATCCATTTAGAAGCCAAGTTGTCTGCCATTTTCACAGGATTAATAATGCCCAATCCACCTTGATGTTTAGGGAAACAGCACACTTTCCAGGCCACTTTGGGGACTTTTTTTTTATCAGGCTTGCTTCCCCATAGGAAGTTCCTGGCTAGACTGATAACCTGTCCAAGTTGCTTATTAGAAGGAGACCAACAAGCCAGGAAATAGACCAATTTTGGAAGAATGTAATGATTTAGAACAAAAGTTCTATGAGGGAGGGAGCTATTAGTATCATACCAGTATGTCAAGTGTTTTTTAAACCTTTCAACCACCCAATCCCACCTTTGAGTAAAAGAAATCTGGAAACCCATGGGAATCCCCAACAATCTAAAAATCTCTCCATCTTTGATAATGCTGCATCCAAGTCTAGAAACACATTCAGGAGTATAATCATTAGAAGCTTTAAATCCAGTTTTGGAATGCTTAACTTTGGAACCACTAGCAAGAAAAAAAATCTCTAAACATTCCACGAATTTTTTCACAGAAAGATCATCAGCATTTAGCATAACATTAGTATCATCAGAAAACATTTGAAGCCCAAGAGGGGAAGGGGAGTTAATCACATTGATCCCTTTTATAGTACCATTGTTCATAGCATCTTTAACAAGCCAACCTAAAGCATCACTAGCAATAGCAAAGAGCAAGGGAGCAAGAGGACAACCTTGTCGTATGGATCTCCTAAGAGTAAAGGGATCAGATATGTGGCCATTGATGGCAACTCTAGAACAAGCATTGCCAAAAAGAGTGCTAATATTTCTGATGAGTCTTCTGCCAGCTCCCAAGTCTTGAAGAGATTGGAGAATAAAATCCCATTCAATTCTATCATAAGCCTTGTCAAAGTCAATCTTGAAGAAATAAAAATTTTGGCCCAGGTCTTTAGCATTGTCTATGCCTTCCCAAAGAGAAATGATAGCATCAAGGATGTATCTACCTTTGATGAATCCTTTTTGCTCAGGGAGGATAAAGTGTTTCATCATGGGACTGAGTCTTCTGGCTATGGTGGAAGCTATAATCTTGTAGATGGTGTTGAGGCAAGTGATAGGTCTCCAATTATTGAGGTCATCTTTATTTCCCCTTTTGTGAATGAGTCTGATTACACCAGTGTTTATGTGACAAGGGAGAAATCCTTTGCTAGAAGCCTCTTCCCACACCAAGAGAATATAAGGAGTAAGAAAATCACATAGAAGTATGAAGAATTCATTTGGCAATCCATCAAATCCCGGAGACTTACAGGGTTTCAATTTATAAATGGTTTCTTTGATCTCACCGGTAGTGAGGGGCAGGTCTAGGATGGGAACCAGGCTTTCAGGAATCATTTTTTTCCTTTTTAGAGCAATAGTAGCTCTGGCCCTCCGGATGTCCTCCCCCCACTTGGGAGTACCAGAGAAAACATCCATAAAGAAGCTTTTAGCCTCCTGTAGAGTCTCTTCAATATTTAAAGTGTGACCACCTTCTTTCTTTTTCAAATTGGGAATGAAGTCCCTGACTTTATTTTTTTTCAAAAGAGAGAACATATGGTTGTTGTTCCTGTCCATTTTCTCACTCCAAAATTCTTTTGATGAGACAAGGGAGTAACTAGCTTCAAGATAACTTTCCTTGCACAATCTCAAATGTAACCTTTGAAACTCTTGAGAAGTAACATCTAGAGCTTTAAGCTTATCCACAATAGCTCTATATCTTATAGCTCTACACTCTTTGGCTTTTTGCTTAAAGTGGGTAAAAACCACCTGCACATCTTTAACTGCTTTTTCCCAGGCCTTACCAGGAGGACTAGTGTTTTTAAAATGGTGGGAAAAAATCCTTTTAGACTCAGCTCTAATGCAGGGGAGCTTGAGAAGGTTAACATCAAGATGAGGCCAACCAGACTTAAAGGAGGGGTTACCTGTTCTAATGTTGACAATAAGGGGTTTATGGTCAGTCATCAGGAGGGAATGATCAATATGAGCACTAACCTCCCAACATTTTTGCAAAATATTATTGTTGACATAGCATCTGTCTAATCTAGCAGCCCTGTAGGAAGCACCAGACTGTTTATTGGACCAGGTAAAACCAGAATTTTTAGAAGCATCCACAAATTCATGCAGATTACATAGGTTTTTCTAAGCACTTTTTTTAGAACCAAAAATAATATTACCTTTACACTCCTATCTGTCTTTGATACAGGTGACCATGTTAAAATCCCCAATCATGATGGAGGGACCTTGAATTTGACAGATCTCTTCCCAACATGATTTTCTAATCATACATTTATTGGCAGCATAAACAGAAATGATAGAAAGGTTATAGGGGTTACCCAACCTGAAGCAGCACCATTGATTGGTGCAGCGAGAAGACTTATCAACCAAGAAGGGGGACAGGGATTTGCTGAGGCCAATCACTGCACCACCCTTATTATCGTGATGATTGGTGGAAAACCAGATGAATTTATTAGATAGAATATTGAGCTTGATTTCCAAGGATTTCCCACCAGTTTTAACCTCCTGCAGGCAAATAACTTCAGGAATTCTATGCAGAGACATAATCCAACTGTTGATCATCTTAGGTCTTACAGGATCTGTAAGCCCCTTCACATTTATGGAAAGAATGGAAAGGTTAAACATCATAACAATTAAGAGATTCATTTCTTACTATTCTTAGCAGACTTTACCGTAGAAGATCTCATCGAGTCTTTCTTTCTTGGTTTACTTGATGATGCCAGCTGGGTTGACATGTTTGTGTCCAGCATAAGAGGCATAGCTTCCTCATTAAACATTTCATTTTCCATAGTTTCTAGTTTGTTATGATCAAGAGCATCAAGTTCATGTCTGAAAATCTCAACAGAAAGATTAGAATTCTCTAGATTTTCCAGCAAAGGGATGGGATCAATCGAAAGCTTCCTTTCCAGGTCTTTTTGGGTATACAAGTCGATTACTTTGTTTTTTTTTTCATACTAGGGACCAACCGTTTACTAACTTATCCTGATTGTCCTTAGAATCACTAGCATTTACTTTGGTTGATTCTTCAACATTTAAGATGTTCTCTTTGGGACTTGAGTGGTGAAGGTTGTCAGCTGGGCTATCCTCAAAGGGGTTGTGCACCTCTTCTAAAAGAACTCCAAACATATTATCATTACTAGTCACTTTTTTTTAACTTTATTTAGAGTTTTCCTAGCAGGAGGAGCACTATTCTTGGTCACAAAATTGCCAATATTCTTATTTGAGTCTTCATTCACCGAAATTTTCTGAACCTACAGTAAAGGACAATCTTTTATGATATGGCCTTGCTTGTAGCAGTTATAGCAAGCATTTGGTATGTTTCTGTACAACACCTTTTGGGTGTGGAGTTTTTTCCCATTTGAGTCTTTGATCACAATGAAGGGCCTGATTTCAGAGGCTATGTCCACTTCTATTAACACTTGGGGGTCCCATCTCGGATTGATTATGCTATTTTTACTTTTTTGACAGAGGACCTTGCCAACCATCTTCCCTAAGCTCTCCACCCAAGGATAGAAATCTATGGGTAGTTCAGGGAACTCGACCCAAACAGGGATTTTTGTAGGCTTAGGGCCCTTAGGATCAAACCCTATATACCATTTAAAGAAAGACACTGGGACATTTCTGATTAGCCACTGGCCTTCACTAATGACTTGTAGGGCACTATTAGCATTTAAAAAAAAAAATAGGAAATAATTATTCGGACAGTATTGAATGTGTTTAACCATTAGACCTCTGGCTTCCCAATGATGCTTAATCCAATTTTTCAGAGAATCTTGGGCAGGCCTAGGACCGTGACACAACCCAATGACCACTCTGTCTGTGAGGTGCTCATGCCAGTTGTCTAGTGAAGACTTATCAATGACCAAAGCAGCCTCTTCCTCTTCGGAGGGCAAGCTATCACAAATAATTTCATGAGGACTGTCGGAGAGCTTACCTTTACCCTTATTGGGAGAGGGAGCAGGATTGTTGTTACCAGTAAAGTGTTGCATGTCGAAGAAGGCTTCATCAAGCTTGGCTCTTGCCTTGGCCAAGTCCGCATAGGTTTTCTTCAAAGAATGAATCTCTGCGCTGCTCTGCTGAAGAGACACAGGGAAGTTACTCGAACTAGCAACGAACTCCGTAGAAGAGCTCCCTTCTAGCTCTATCGTCCTGGGCTGTAGCATGCAGTCCTTTTGTCCTTCACCCGGACACGACATCCCATCTCTTAGGGATTCAAACGGTGCCATGCAGAAAGAGAAAACCGGGCACGCGAGCACAGAGGAAGCTCCTCCCCCTCTGGGTGGGGGAGGAGAGGAGAAGACTCCGACCCGCGAACCCGCGAAGCAGAGCACCCTCTCAGTCATCTTCGTTAAGCGATCTCGTCCGATCTCTAGGATCTTGTTTTTGTTCATGTTCTCGTGTTTGGTTTTCAGTTTGTTTTGATTTTTCTTGTTTATCTAAAGGCTTTGGTTTTGTTTTTCTTTGCTTTGTCTTCTTCCCTTTTTGTTTCTCCTCTTGTTTTTGTTCATTGGCTTGTGATTCTTGTTTTTTATCTTTGCATTCTGATGTTTCTCCTTGCTCTTTGATTGTTTTTATTCCCTCTGAGGTTTTCTTTTGACTCACTCTTCTTTCACTAGGCTCAGCTTCATCTCTTTTTTATTTTTCTTCTACATTGGATATGTGAGAAATAAGAGATTGATCTTCGATCGGTGACTCCCAAGCCATTATTCTCCTACTCTCATCTTGCGCTCTTACTTAAGCCTCAATGGAAAAGTCAACTTCCTTTGTGGGTTTACTTCATTCTACTTGTTTTTCATCAAGAGCTTCTAGTTTTACTCTTCTCGTTCCTACATCCGTTATGGTTATATTTTCATAGTGTTTTTTTGTTTCTCCCTTACCATAATTTCCTTAGAAAGGCAGCCTAGATCAATAGTCACAGATTTTCTTATCTGTGTCTATTACTAGTCGTTGCTCCTTAGCAGCCTTCAATAGTTCACAATCTCTCAAAAAGTGCTCTAACGAATCACAACAAGGACACCTACGAAGGCCATGCACAAAACCATTTTGATTTTGAGGATTTTGATTAACTTGTGGTGGGAAATTTTGAAATTGAGGATTTTATTGATAAGGTATTGGTTGAACAAGATAATTATGATTTTGATAAGGCAATTGATGTATTTGAGTAGCTTGGGGAGGAACATGTGGTACTTGAGGTGCAAGAGGAGCTTCCATAGTATATGGTTGATGATTTTGAAAATTTTGATTTTGAGGATTTTGAAAAGTTGTTTGAGAATCTTGAGGATACATGTTTTGATACATTTGAGGATTTTGCACATAAATATGAGGATTTTCCATTGACGGATTATGCATTGGAGGAACTTGATATGCTTGAGTAGGAGCTAACTTTGGATTTTGATTAGGAGCTATACCATGTTGATTAGGCTCTTGAAAAGACATCGGCTTTATTTGATTTTGGAAAGTTTTGGTGTAATTAGATTGTAAAGCATCTATAGTCTTGGCCAACTTGGATTGTGTAGCAATAAGACTTTCCATTTCCTTAGTGAGAATTTCCACTTGAGATTGTTCAGTTACACTTTTATTTGGCTCTACTTTAAAACCTTGAGTAGGATCCATCATTCGAGGAATAGGAGTAGAGTCAAAAAGCATAGCATGGGATTGTTCTCTAACTTGCTCCTTAGTTTGTGGAAGGCTAGGTTGAGGAAGACTAGTTTTCCCATAAAGCATGGATTGTCTTTGATGTCTATGGGCTACAGCCTCTACTACTTTACGCACTTTTTGCCAATTGTTTGTAAGACCATAGCGCTTATCCGACTTCTTATCGCTGTTCAACTTCCCTACAACTTTTAGGATGAAGAAGCTTAAGAAAATTGATCACAAGATCAGGCTCCAACGTTATCTTATCCTCATAAGGAAGTTGTTCATAGCATCTAATATACTCATTTTGTAAGTGAGTAATAGAGCTACTAGGCTTTGAGCATCTCCTTTCTAAAATCACTCCAAGGAAGAGTATCATATTGAATGACACGGTTTATGATAGAGCTATGAACAATTCGCTCAAAGAATGATATCAAAAGATCTTTGGGAAGACCAAAAATCATAGCCTACTCTTCAATCAAATCTAAGTAGCTTGTAATGTTGATGCCATTGAACTTTCCCTTCTCTCTGAACAAACAAGAGACTATTCTTTGGCCTTGTTTCTCAACAATAAGGGATTTGAATCCTTCCTCCATCTTATGTGAATAAGCTAGTGATGCCCAATGTTCTAGATCTCTCACAAATGCATTTACTTCACGACAAAGATTTGCACGATATTGTGAGAAATCTAGTGCAACGCTCAAGAATGATGATGATGGTAGGATGAGGATGAAAAATATGAAACAAAAAATATGGATCACAACCTCCCAACAAGATCAAAAGCAAATGCCACGAAGTGATTCACGTCGGGTTCAAATGTGGAGGTGCCCGCAATCCAAGTGGATCAGGTCTAGGCGTGGCACACACAGAAGCTAGTGAGTGTTGGAAAGTCTTTGTGATAAAAATGTGAAGGTGAACATGAAGTTGGGTATGGGCAGGAGATATGTCATGATTTAATTATGAAAGAGGAACATTTGGATGTATGCATGATGAGAACAAAAAGAAAACCACACACATGAATCAACTTTTGAAAGGAAGAATGGTCCAAGAAAGGAGCTTCTTATACACTATCGAAAATCAATTCATAAGCATGGGTTCTTGTGGATGTATGCATGATGAGAACAAAAATAAAACTACACACATGAATCAACTTTTGAAAGGAAGAATGGTCCATGAATGGAGGTTCTTATACACTTTCGAAAATGAATTCCTAAGCATGCGTTTTTGTGGGTGGTATGAATGCATGTTGGTCATGATGTAAAAAATGAATAGAAAAATAGTCTCTCAACCTTAATGGATCATTCTCACTGGTTCAACGCAATACTCTGGAGCCTTATAACACATAGAAAGAGATAGAAGGTGACATGTAAAAACATATAAGAGACAAAGAGATAAGAGACATGAGACATGAATTAGAAGATATCGTTATGACAAACATATACATGAATGTTCTGAAACGTCAGGCTAAGCATTCTACTGGTCAAAGGTGATCCGCGTGGCCCTCTCACCATGACAGTTCAACCGAATGTCACACATAAGAGGATAGGTCCCACTTCATTGACCCTATGTCTTTCTACGATCGTAATGTGTTTCTAAAGAAGTTTAAGACACATAAAACGAGCTCAAACTCACTCACACACTCCATTGAGGGTGAGCAAAGAAAGAGAAACTAGTTTTATGAGCCTATCCTAGAGAGGAAGTCTAAAAATTGAATCTAGGAACTATGCTCTTACTAGCCGACCTTGGATCCTCACACACTCAACTGAGGGTGATAGTCTCAAGGAAACCATGTGCTAGGAAGGGCCCTATGGATGCCTAACAATGATGCTCTAGGAGTTTGGAGGGGGGTTTATATAGGTTTTCGAATGAATTTGGGCCCTTGGATCTACAAAAATCAACTCTCAACCCTAAGATGAGCTTCTTTTCAGTATAACCATTGGAATTGTGAAATGGATGGTAAGGATTGGTTCTTTATATAATTTATAGGCAAAGGGGAGGAAAAGTGGTGCCTTCATTCTCCACCATTGGATCTCAGGCTGTTCTGGACCATTCGATTAGTGTTGACATCAATTTGGATAAGATAAGCTAGTATTCTTGGACAAACTCTGCATTATTGATCTTTGATCATCAAAAAAGGCTTATCCGGTGAAAAATATCGTAAATCCTCCTTTCCTTATGCTTTAGTGCATCTCCACCCTTGAATATGAGCTCATCTTGACCATACAACATGGTTCAATCATTGTTTGCCATGTGGCATCCCTTCAAGCCTTCAATTTTCTTATTCTAGGAAACTGTGGTGACCTTGAAAACTAGATTTTGTGCTCTTTGACCCTTCAAGTATCCTTTTATGAAGATAAAAATTTGTAGGGCAATGTTTTGAAAGGTCTTCTTTAAGAATATGCAGAAACAACTCCGATCTGAATCTCCCTTCTACAAGTTTGACTACATTTGAAAGCTTGAAAGGTGGCATTAAGGTGTGCAGGAAGCTCTGATACAATTTGTACAAATATGTAGCCACATATGACCTTTATACATGCCAAACCATATGGCTAATGAAAATTCCTACACAAGATTTTGTAGGGTCTAAGTGGAAAAATTACATTTTTTACAAAATGCAAATGGCATATCAATGTGCTAGGAAAACCATTTTCATGTGAAATTCGGGCTATAGAATGCCTTTAATAGGCTTAACAAGTATATGAATTTTTATGTGATTTGGAGCGATTGAAATGTTTGCCCTAATTTCCACCATCGAATGTGTTTGCCATAGGCCTTCATGAATGAGAGAGGAGAGAAAATCTCCACGACATTGTGTGTTATCGCTAGGTTCACAAATCATTCCTTTGTACTTTCATTGTGAACAAGAGCTCATACTATAGCTCTCTCATCCTACACTCATTGAGAAATGGATTATTTTCAATGATCTTGTAATTGTACATGAGTTAATCTATACATGTTCATTATTTCCTACTATCATAACTCTATCACACTCTATCAAAACAGTGATCTTGTATGAATTGGTTCCCACTCTGCGGTGCATCCCTTTGCATGATTCCATGCATGAAATCTTTAGCATACTGCCTATGTTACTCCTACAAAGTTTCATCTACATTGCTTCACTCAATCTTAAGATATTAATCAAAGATTACTCTCGAGTATGAGTGTGTAAGCCTGTAAAAGTTGGGAGTGTTGCTTCACTTGGTAAACATAATTCTGTGCACATGGTTCATCATTTTAGATGCTTCTACTCATCAATGGTAGCTTATTATACTAATCAAAGTTACCCAAAAGTAATTTTTCTAATTGCTACTGTACATAGAGAATTAATTGAACAAATGAGTAGATGTCTCAACCAAACTAGTAAGCTTTGTGCATTAGATCATATGCCTACCTATCTGTTTTGATCCTATCATTTGTGCATTATCTTCCAAGCAACATATATGATCATTGATGCTTATAAGCTAGCTAAGGAGGCCCATCATACTCTCCAGCCATCAATTGTAGTAGGTGTGAAGCAAGATTTAGCTACACCATCTCATCTCTTGTGATTATCCACCATCTCTCTCAACAGTGGTATCAGAGCAAGCACAATCAAGATGGAAGATGGTTTTCCATCCGTTGTCGAAAAGTTTCCACCTTACAATTGACGTCCATGAAAATTAAAACATGTTTATTGGTTAACTCTAACCCCTTTTATAAACTATTGATTAAATGTTTTGCTTGGAACTAATCTCTCTTTAAGTGTTTGCAGGTATAAATTGATGGACATTACATCTGCCCACATTAGGGTTTACCCTAACTACACATTAATGTGTGCATTTGTACCCATTTAAGCATGGGGCATGCGTATAAAACTCTAAGGTTACTTATGTTTATGTGTATTTATGTCAGAATGTTAGTGTTAGGTAGATCATTATGAGGTTTCCTAAGGGTTTCTAAGTGTGTTTGTGTGTGTAAGTTTGAGTGTGAATACATTTAACATTAATCTAATGCGTGAAAACATTTGATTTAAGAACTAAATATTTATAGTCAATTAAATTAATTTATAATATATATATAACATTAATCTAATGCGTGAAAACATTTGATTTAAGAACTAAATATTTATAGTCAATTAAATTAATTTATAGTCAATTAAATTAATTTTTATATATATATATATATATATATATATATATATAATCCAAATTAAATTATGATTTATTTAGCTATTTTAAAAGTGTTTGTAAACATTAGGGTAATCAATTAGACCCTTAATGTAAGCTTAAATTAAATGAATTAATAAATTATAAAAAATAAGGTTAATTAAATTAAAATGATAATTAAATGAGATAAATAATTAGTGGTGTATGAGAGAGAGTAATTAAAGATTGGTTCATAAAAGATGTACAAATAAAGTGAAAAAGGTGGATACAAGAAAGAATTGTGTGTGAGTGAGGATATTCAAATCTGGTTGTGCGAGAAAAGAGAAATAAAAGTGTGGTGAAGGAAACAGTGATGTGGTAGAGGGAGAGCTTCCCATGGTGGGGGACTTAGAGTAGTCAGATGCAAGAAAATAGATCATATATCTAAATGAGTCTCGATAAGAGACAGCGTGGCTAGAGTTGTAGAGGGAGAAAGGAAAACAGAGAGGAAGAAAGAGAGAGAGAGAGAGAGAGAGAGAGAGAGAGAGAGAGGAATAAAGAAACAGAAAGAAAGAAAGAGAGAGGAAGAAATAAAGAGGAAGAAAGAAAGGCTCATGGACAAAGAGAATGTAATGGAGAGGAGAGAGAGTCTGTTAGAGATAGAGAAAGAGAGATAGAGAAGGATTTAATATAAGTAATTAATCTATTTAGTAGTTAATTAATTTATTAAAAGTAATTGAATGTTTAAATGCATGTGAATAAGTACATATGGACTTATTTGTGAGTTGTGTTATTGTTTTTCATATGCATGAGTGCATGTATATGTCATATGCATGTGAGTGAGTATTATCATAAGTATAAGTTTATTAATTGAGTTAGGGTGTGTGTTAAAGTGCACGAATGTATGTTTATTGCATGCATATGTATGTATGACAATGAATGTGTTTTATTGTTAATGTATATGCATAAAAATATATTAACATAGGTGCAAATGTGCATGCGCATATTCATAAGAATGTGAGCATACATATACATTAATACATATTTGGGTTTCTATATAGGTGATTTGTAGTAGCAAGATCATAAAGAGTTTGTGATTATGCATGCGAATACGTGCATATGTATGTGATGTGAAAAGTAATTATGCAAGTGGAAGTATGTACGAACATGAATGTTAGGAATGCATGTCTAAATGTTTATATGCATATTAGCATGCTGGAGCATATGTATTTGCATTCGCATGTATCCTAACATGAGAATTGATATAAATTAACTTGAAGATAGTTGTATGAGCATGAGAATGAATACATGTGTAGATTAGATAGTATACATATTAGTGTATATGAACATATGTATTAGTGTGAGCATGATTAGTATGCTATGGACCTAAATGAGAATGAATATGGAGAAGGGAGTTAATATGTTTTAGCAAGCTAGCATGGGAATGTGTTAGCATAAGCATGCAAAAGATTGCATATAAATGTTTTAATGTATGCATAAACATATGCATGTGTATGAGGATGTTATATGTACATGTGAATTATGTCTTGTAGGTTTATTTAAATTTCTCAATGATTTCTTGTAATTTTACTTATACCCTAATGTTTCTTGCAGACGTTGAAGTGAAGAAGTGTCCAAAGAGCATTGCCAAAGAGAGAAGAATTTGACAATTATATGATCCACAGATCCATCTATCTTATGAAAGCCCATTGAAGCTTACTTTTGATCTAGATATTTACAAAACTCTTTGTATAGGAATCATTAGAATTCATCATCATTTTAGCTAAATTTATCATTTAAAAAGCTTTAGCATTAGAAATATTATTGTTAAAACCTATTCTTGTTACTTTCATTAATTCATTTCCTATTTCCATTGGTCTTCATTTCTGATGTCCATAGAGCATTCAGTTGAATCTAAAAGAAATGCAACTTTAGAAGTAGAAGTAGAAGAAGTCATTAAGGACCAAATTACATAGGAATCTTTAATCTCCATATCTTATGATCATTATCTTACTAGGTTTTTAACTTTATTTCCCATGGCATCTCTCGAACCTCAAGATAGTGAAGATTTATTTCCGCCACCTCTAATTAGATGTACTCAACCACAACACATTGAAAACGAAGTAGAAGAGATTATTAAAGAACACTTAATTGAGGAATCATTAATTTTACCTTCATATCAAGAGGCTATTGCTAGGTATAGGGCAACTCAACCATACAGTCCATAGAAGGATTGAGTAATAAGCATTTTATATTGGTTAAGTTTAGAGATTTATTAGATCTTTCATATGTTAAGTAATTAGAGTTATTTGACCTTCATTTATCCTAGTCTGTAAGTATACTTAATTTACTTGAGTTTGTCTCAAACACCCAGCGTGTGCCGACCAAATTGGCGGATGACCTGATCCATCATCCGAGCAATGGATTCTTCTCGACATTGGTGAACCCGACGTGAAAGCTCGGCACGACATCTTAGGTATATAGGTATACATTTTATTTGTGCTATGCATATGCATATACATACACTCACGATTGTAGCAGTTGCATCAACATCCGTTGAAGCACTAGCTCACTCTCGAACCTTGTAATCTCTTCGTTGTCGAGGCTCGTCATTATGACCTGAGCACCTCCACGGAGATTAACAAGTACAAGGATCCTCATCACGCTACCTTTGTCCCTCAACTTTTGTGAAAGTTAAGATTGCACATGCATGACTAGAATTGATGTATTTGGATTTATTTGATCAATTGAAATGTAAAGACTTTGCACAAAGCACAATCACAAAGAGCCTCTTCATCGAGTTTAATCAGGTATATTTCTTTAATTCTATTTGCAAAATACCTTTTATTACAACGTTGCAACAAGAACAAGAAATAATCAAAATGGATAGGGGTGAATTTAATGGGACAAATGCTATTGCATACCTTAGGTATTATGAACAACTTACTAAACAATATGGGCTGCCTGAGGATCATAAAAAGGACACATTTATACGTATTTCTAACGGTTTTACTAGAGAAAGAATTCAACTTAGAGTAGTCCAACCTAATATCACTTGGGCAAACTTTAAAACCCAACTTCTTACTGAATTTTCACATGAGGGTTATAGTAAGAATAATAGGGCTACGTTTATGAGATGGGTAGGAACTACTAAACTTGATCAACATATAACTCAGGGCTTAACTAAATTTGATGTTAAATTTAACCAAATGCCTCAAGAAAACTGAATAGTTTTAGAGCCAGATAAATTATGTAGTTCTCTAAGCATGCCAGATCCCCTTGAACCTATGCTTGAGGATGGAGTGACTACTGGTGGGTTAACTGGTAATTGGGAGAATGTACGAGCAGTTGTCCATAGGCTACCTCAAAGATAGGAGGGCAATCAAATGCAAACCCCTAGAATAAATGATAGAGATATGCTAGTTAAGATAGAAAATGATCACACTTCTCATAACCATGGTAAGGATGAATCAGAAATTACTATGTTGAAACTAAAGTTGAATCAATAGCCAAAGATATGGAGACTTTAGCAACTGAAATGGCAACCATGAAAAGTATGAAAGAAATTAGATTAAGAGATAAGGAGAAACTGAGAGACTTAGAGCAAAATCCTAGGACTGAAATGCCAACTATGGAAACATTTATTCAAGCCCGTAGATGCCTGTGGTGTGATGATATTGACCACCCAGAGTGGACATGTAGTTTATTCAAAGAGGCCAAAGATAGGAATTGGGTCACTGAGGTTGATGGAAAAATCTCTGATTATGTGACCAAAAGACCTTTAGCAACAAACTATGGAAAAGGGGGTATGAAGAATTTCTTTGAAGCCTATATAAGTCAAAATACATATGCTTGTAGGCTTGAAAGTGATAATTCTAACTGTAAATGTTGGAATCATATTTATGATATTGGTACTAGGGGAAAATTAATAGTTGAGTCTTTATATGCTATGAGTTCTGATATCAGAGGAAAGACATGTTCGAATGAGCCAATAGAAATGTTCTCTGTCTACGCTCATGAAATTAATGTAGATGAGAAAAGGAAGTGCGATGAAGAAGGATAATCAAAACGTATGACTAGAGCTAGAAAAGAGAGTGACACCACTGAGTCAATTAATGAACCACCTAGAAGGGAGCCTAGTCAAGAAACTAAACAACAAGAACATGATATGAAACCTCAAAATATGGGAAAAGTAAAGAAAGTGGTAGAAAATTTAGAAAAGAAAACAACAAATGAAGATAGAAGTCAGGATAAACTTAATGAAACTCAACCTATACATGAAGAAGGTGTTAAAGAAGAAAAAGACAAAAAGAAACTGCATACTTTTTTATTAATCTCTCAAATAGAGAAACAGATCGAAATTTGGAAGGTTATGAATGAGAAAATTATGAAAGCAGAGGTGACTGTGACATTAGAAGAATGGTTAGCATTTTCACGAACAGATGTTAAAGAAGATTTTATGAGTATTATAAAAAGACGAAGAGAACCCATATAAAACTGAGGATATAGAAATGGAAGAGAGGAAAGAACATGATGAACCTAAAGTTAGTATTGTTCAAATTAATGAATCTGAATATCTTGAACCATTTGAACATAGGAATTATTTGGTCCTCATAATTGTTCATATAGAAAAAGGAAATGGAGACCCAAATAATAACTTTACTCAAAACCATTGGGCTAGGGGAACTACTAAAACTATGGTTAAAATGGGAAATAATAATAATCCACAAATAGCTTTAATAGATTGAGGATCTGAAATTAATGTAGTCTCAAGGGAGTTGTATAGTGAGGGAAAATGGCCTATAGATAGAGACCATGAGTGAAAAATGAAAGCACCTAATGATGCTTTTGGATATTTACTTGGAGCATGTGCAAACGTTCCAATCACTATTGGAGATTCTAGAAAGGAACATAGCTTCTTTGTTCATCATGGATAATTGCTCGTACCCAATCATTTTCGGGTAGCCATTCATTTGTGAACAAAGAATGGAGACCAAAGTACTTGATGATTGTAGTGCTTTCTCTAGAATTTGTTCTTGTCATGGCCTAAAATCTGTTCAATTTATGATGCTTTGCATTAATTATCCTTGGAATCGTAGGTCTTTAAGGAAAACCCCTTTAACACATTTAGAGTAGGATTTCGAGGAAATGCCACTGTTGAGCGAGATGACGGTGGACTTTGGTCCTAGATCTCGCAAACTCTTGTACTTAATTTAGATAAGATGTCTGTTTATTTTCCATCTGTTGCTTTTATTATTTTGCATTTCAAACAAATTCCTACAAAAGTCATAAAAACATATGAAAAACATTTAAAAGACAAAGGATATATGTTAACGGATGAAAATATTGAACATGTTATTGAAACCAAACATTGTTTCTCAACATTAGAAGAACTAGAAATTTGTTGTCAGAGTAATTCTAATTCTCATATTCTCCTGTCTTTGCTTGATGTGTATGCATTCATTCAAGAATATGATTCTAATATGGATAAAGAATATGATGCCTTAGTAGAGATCAAATATAAAATTGTTAGTAAGAAGGTCAAACTCGTACCACAGCCACTGCCTAAATTTAGTAATGATATTATAAAGAATGTAATTCATGAGCCAATCCTTAGAGATACGACAAATATTGGCCATGTATTTTGCGATGCGTAGGTTAAAGAAGTTATTGCAAGAAGCTCCAATCCTTAAGCTAGTAGATTATACAAAAAATAAGCCTATTATATTGATTGTTGACACTAACCCTATTGGGATACGCTAGGTCATAAGTCAGGACGACAAAGAGGGAAAAAGATATGTTATTAGATTTGGGGCTAAAATATTACATAACACTCAAAGACATTATCCACAACTTAAATGAGAACTCTAGGGATTAGTCATAGCATTAAAGACTGATAAAGAATATTTTATAGGAGCCAATGTAATTGTTGAGAAAGATTTTTTACCACTGATAGGAATGATCACAAATTGTTCTTCACCTGATATTGCTATGCTTAGACGGATTTCTTACATTAAAATTATAAATCCGGTTTTAATTCATATTGCAAAAGAATCTAATTCTATTGCTCATATGCTTTCTAAAGCTAGGCATGATGAGGATGATGAAGCCATATTAGATAATAATGCAGTTAATTATGATTCGCAAGCATATGTGTCTGAATAATTTAATATTGATGAATATGAAGGAGAGTGGCAAGATATTGGGAGGTATCTTATTACTTTGATTAGATCACCTTCATGGTCTTCAAATAGATTTAGGAATATTAGAAAAAGAGCTTTTAATTTTTTCTTAAATGATGCACTTATTTGGAGACATGCCAGAGGGAAGATTAAATTTCCACAAAGGATACTAGGAACTAGGCATCTTCAAATGCAAGTCATGAAAAATATGCATGATACTTTATGGGCTGGACATAAGGGATTTATAGCTGCTTATGAGAAAATTAGAGAAGGTTATTGGTGGCCACGCATCTATGTTAATGCAAAGGACTATGTGAATTCTTGTGATATATGGCAATTACATTCGTGAGTTAAGCATAGGGATCCATTGCACCCTACCTATCCACCATGTATACATTGTAAGTGGGTAGTTGATTTAGTGAGCATGCCCAAAGGTATACATAGGATGAGGTACATAGTTCTTGCACGCGAGGACCTTACAAACCATGTACAAGGCTGAGCTCTACGATCTAAAACCACATTCAATGTATGTAAATTTCTTCTTGAAGATGTAATATCAAGATTTGGTTATGTTGAAAAGGTAGTAGCTAATAGGGGAGAATTAGATGCACATGAAGCTAGTGATTTCTTTGTTAGGCATGGAATTTGTTTAGCTCTTACCACTACTTATAACCCTGAGGCTTAATGAGAAAATAGAAAGAGGGCATTCTCCAATTATTAAAGCGATTTCGAAAGCCTGCAATGGTGATCTTAAAAATTGGCCAGAATTCCTACCATTCGCATTATGGGCGGATAGAATGACCTCTACTAGAACTACGGGGTATATGCCAGCAGAAAATTAATGTATTTCCAGAAACCTATTTTTCTTGTTCATGCACAAATACTTATGTCTTGTAAGAATTTAAATTTCTCAATGATTTCTTGTAACTTTACTTGTACCCTAATGTTTCTTGCCCTGCTCTAATTCACATGATTGCAGTCTCCCCACAAGAAGAAGGTATGACCACTCTGTCGTATGTTGTTTCATCTTCTTCAATGCCCATGATGACTAGAGCTAGACAAGCGGCAGCAACCTGTAGACAGGAACAACAGAGGAAGAAGTTGCAGATGACGGAGTTGCAGGAAAAGGCCATGAAATTCACAAGGAGTTGGAGAATGAGAGTTTGCAGGAGAATACAGACTTTGAAGGGGCAACAAATATAGAAGTATGAGGAGAGGAAATTTATGAGCCTAAATGCAAAGAAGATCTCCCCTTCTCGGGTATACCTCAAGGATGGACCAGAGAACATATTACATAATATAGGCTAAATTCCACTCCTGCATATAGTGGAGATGATTTCTCAAGCAAGACTAGTTCTGAAACACTGGCTCAAGAAGTAAATGTAGGGGATGAAGAGAACCCTCAAGTAGTCCACTTGGCCTCTTGGCTATGGCATTATCCCCCTTTACTGGAGAAGGTAACTTCTTTACTTTTTGCTTACAAAAATGTCTTTGCATGGTCCTACAAAGATCTAACAGGGATACCAGAGGAGCTTGGATTACACAGAATACCCTTAGTTGAGGGAGCGGTGCGTGCAAGAAGTAGGCCATATTGAATCAATCCAAAGTATGCAGAGGCAGTAAAGTTGGAAATTACAAAACTAGAAGAAGAACATATAATTGTTCTAGTAGAACATTCCAAGTGGCTTTCTTCTATGGTTATTGTACCCAAGAAAAATAGTGGAAAAATAAGAGTCTGCGTTGATTTTCGTGCCTTAAATAAAGTGACTATTCAAGATGGATTTCCTCAGCCCTTTATAGAGCAAGTACTTGAGGAAGTAGCCGATCACACTTTGTATAGCTTCTTGGATGGTTTTAATGGCTATAATCAGATAGTGATCCATCCTGATGATAGGGATAAAATAGCCTTTGTTACTACGTGGGGCACTTATGTCTATACCCGCATGGCTTTCAGCTTGAAAAATGCACCAGCTTCATTCAATAGAACAATGTATGTGATATTGGGCAAGTGGTTAACGACTTTTCTACGCATTTTTATGGATGACTTTTCAGTGTTTAAGGCACAGAAAGAAGAGAAGCAGTTCAAGATTTCCATGACCATTTGGAGAATCTAAAGGAAATCTTTGAGCAATGTCTTAGAACATGTTTGAAGTTAAATCCTCCAAAATGTCACTTTTTGGTCACTAAGGGCACTCTTCTTGGTCACATAGTATCTGCTGAAGGGATAACGGTGGATCCTGCAAAGGTTATTACTATCCTTTCCATGCCTACTCCACAAAACCCAAAGGAAGTGTAAAGTTTTTTGGGCCATGCAGGATACCATCTAAGATTTATACGAATGTATTCAGAAATAGCTAAGCCCTTGTCAAGGTTTACCAGTAAAAAAGTCTCCTTCTCATGGAGTCCTGAAGCTAAGAAAGCATTTTGTGAGCTAAAATTGAGGTTATGTATCCACTTTTAAGTGTTCCTAACTCATCATTAGAGTTTCATGTGCATACAGATGCGAGTCTTCATGTTGTCGGTGGGGTTCTAGCTCAACCATCATCACACAAGGTTGATAGACCTATCTCATATGCCCACACACTACTTACTAAGGCAGAAAGAAACTACATTACGACAAAAAGGGAAGGCTTGGCTATTGTATTTGCTCTTCAAAAGTTTTGGCATTAACTTCTTGGTGTACATTTTATAGTCATATCTGACCATCAGGCCTTGAAGTACTTAATAAACAAACCTAGGGTGGTTGGAAGGGTTTGGAGATGGTTACTCCTGTTTCAAGAATTCAACTTTCATATTCATATTAAGAACGAAGAGAGCACTACATGGAAGATCAAGTATCCAGGACGGCAATGAGCAAGAAGGCAACAGGTATTAATGATCAATTGGTCGATAGTAATCTCTTCCTAGTAGCAACTAAGGCTGAATCATATGATGGAATTCTCCATTGTCTCACTACTTGAAAACTCCCAGAACACTTAACACATATAGAAAAGAGAAGATTACTCCTCAAAACCAAAGCGTACTCACTTATAAGTGCAAATTTATATAGATATTGTCAGGATGGTATCTTGAGAAAGTGTGTTTATCCAAAGGGAGTAAACCCTTTGCTTGATGCAGCACAAGATGAAGCGCATCTAGAAAGAGAAGATTTGGCTCATAGAATCATCCACAAAGGACTATGGTGGCCTCATATCTACAGGGATGCGATCAAGTTTGCTAAAAAATGCCACATTCGCCAGAGATGTGCTCCTATGCCAACCAGATTGAATTTCCAACCATTAGTCATATCTATAGGATGGCTCCCATTTGAACGATGGGGTCTTGATTTCATAGGACATAGTAGTCCAACTGGTCACCCTTAGGGTAAGAAGTATATTTTGATGCCCACATGTTATGCAACTAAATGGATAGAGGCTAAAGCTACTGTGGACTGCACGGCTTTAACAATAGCTAAGTTTTTGTATAAACGTATTTTCTCAAGATTTCGTTGCGCGCTGGAAATCACTAGTGATAGGGGGACACATTTTGTAAATCAATTGCTCCAATTTATATTTGATAGGTATAAGGTTTTTCATAAAAAGTCTTGTGCCTACTATCGAAGGGTGAATGTTCAAGTAGAAAGCTCCAATAAGATTTTGATTGGATTGCTTCGCAAATTATCTTTTGATCATCAAAAAAAAAAATTGGCCATAAGCATTGATCGGTGCAATTTGAGCTTTCAGAACTACAAAGAGGGGAACCAATGGGGAGATTCCATTTCGCTTAGTATATGGAAAAGAGGCATTGGCACCATTCGAATTTATTATCAAAAAATAAATTGGAGCCAGAACCATTGGAATTGAACCTCCCATTAGGAGACTGGTGGCATTAGGAGAATATAGAGAAGAAGCAATGAAAAAACTTCACTTAACACAAGAAGAGCGCAAAAGATTGCACGAGAGGTATCTTATGTCCAAGGAAGTACAGGAAGGATCCTTGGTTTTGGTGCATCAGATCCCAACGGTTTCAACCAAGTTGGCGCCCAAATGGATAGGACCATATAGGGTGGTAAAGGTATTACCGCATGGGGCAGTACATCTGGAGGATTTGTAGGGTAAGAGGATACCCCTGGTCAATATCTCCAGGGTGAAGAATTACCCGAATTAAGTCAACAATGGAAGAACTTCATTCACTATGCATACCACATTTCATTCGGTGTTGGAGTTTATTTTGGTCTATTCAATAAGCGAATAGAAAGGAAAAGTTGTACGTGGACGGTTCAAAGACGTGATGTGGGGGTCTGTAGCGCGTCCATCCCTCTCTCTAATTTCTCTCTCTCTCCATCTGTCTCTCTCTCTCTCTCTCTCTCTCTCTCCCTCTCTCTCCCTCTCTCTCTCTCTCTCTCTCTCTCTCTCTCTCTCTCTCTCTCTCTCTCTCTCTCTCTCTCTCTCTCTCTCTCTCTCTCTCTCTCCCTGCACCTCCCTCTTCCATGCAGCCCATCCCCGTGCATCCCTCTCTCTCCCCGGCCACCCCCGCATACTTCTCCCCTCATCCCCTGTAGCCACTCGTCTCTCTCTCTCTCTCTCTCTCTCTCTCTCTCTCTCTCTCTCTCTCTCTCTCTCTCTCTCTCTCTCTCTCTCTCTCTCTCTCCCCCCCCCCCCCCACAGCCCCCACTTCCCCCGCATCTTTTCCCCCGCCACCCCCGTAGACCACTCCCCCCGCCACCCCCGCTCTTTTTCTCTCTCTCGCTCTCTCTCTCTCTCTCTCTCTCTCTCTCTCTCTCTCTCTCTCTCTCTCTCTCTCTCTCTCTCTCCCCCTCCATCCCCGCCCTTCCCTCCTCCTTCCCACCACCACCCCCGCAACCCCTCTCTCCGCCACTCCTTCCGAAGCATCGTCAGTGTTATTCTAAAGCGTATCATACAAGTGAACGATGGAAGAAGGCATGTTTCTATAGTTTTCATTAGATAGTTTCTTTATTGCAGCTCTCTAAAGGTACAAAACCGAGTAGGTGTTCATCAAGTCCTTGCTATTACGTCGACCACACTACACCATTCTCGTTACATCCGGAAAGTGAGATTGTTTGCATGCGTATAATCACGTACTTGAAGCTCCTCCTTATAGGTTTTGTCACCGAATTGTGTGATCTTGCTGATGAAGGATGTTTTTCACTGATAGCTTGGAGCCTTCGAGGACAATGTAGCAACGTATGTTGATAGAGACTTTCTGATTCTTATATCTAGCTGCATTCGTAGCCCGTTGTCGGGAAGAAGGAGGTCGTGGCGGGAAGCCGGCGCGTGGGGTTGGATCAGGCCCCTCTCTGGTGTGCCGTTCCCGCTATCGTGCGAGTGGCGTCTGCGCGCTGGGTGCCTCGCTTGTGCTCTCTGGAGCGTGCGCGATCCTCGTAGGGCCCCTTGCCCCTCGGAAGTGTCGAGATGTGGGACCATGGGCGTCGGAAAGAGACGATCAGATACCGCAGTGATACACGTGATGCAGATCAAGCCCAACGATACAATCGGAAATGAAACTGAAGCCTCCAATAAAATGAATGATACAAAAATAGGCCACTACAGTGCGGGCGGACGGTACAATAAAACCGCTACAGTGCGGTGCGATGATACAATATAAACACTGCCGCTATAGTGCGGGCCGGCTAGTATATTCTAGATCCCTCGCTACAGTGCGAGAAATCACCCACGGGATTCCGCTTCGATCTTCACGTCCAAGCTTCTCTTCCAACTTTACTTCGGTCCGTTCTATTCTTCAAGTATCCTCCGCAATGGCCTTCCTTCTCTTTACTTGAGATAATCAGAAATTGTATAAACCTGGAGGAGACGATCCACAAGCATGATCCACGGGGTGGGGTACTCTTTATCTTCAGTCTTCAATGCTTTCACTTCTCTTCATATAATCAGAAACCTGGAGGAGACGATCCAGAAGCGCAATCCACAGGATGGGGCACTCTTTACTTCGGTCTTCAATCTTCAACTCTTCCCTTCATATAACTAGAAACCGCATAAACCTGTAGGAAAGTTCCACAAGAAAGACCACGGGGTGGGGTATTCTTTTTATCTTCGGTCCTCAAAGCTTTTCGTCACTTCATTTAATCCTTCTTCAAATCATGAGAAATCGGAATAACCTGTAGGAAGCTGGAGGGAAGATCCGCCAAAGAAGTTCAACGGAGGGGGGGGTGGTATAAATCATCAGTACTTATGAAAAAAACCACACTAAACTTATTTGAATGACATACACATAGACATATGCATAATTTATAAATACTTCTTTTCTTATGTCCTTCTCTTCCCTCCTTTTCTCTTCTCTACCCTCCATCTCTCTTTCCCTCTTCTCTTTTCTTCCCTCCATTTCTCTTCTCTACCCTCCATGATCATAAAAAAATAAAGTTCAATTCTTCACAAAGTGTGTGGTTACACATGCTTATGATGCAAGCACTAACCATCATTTTGGCTTGTGTTACTTTATCACAAAAAGAGTTCTTTAACGATCTTGGATAGATTGATGTATCTTTGGACACATTCTGTTTTCGAGTAAGCCTAAAGAAATCGACTCATGTACCATTTATTAACCTTGAACTCTTAATGCTAATTGGTTGTAATCTATTTAAATCTCATACCCATCAACTCACATTTTTGTTCTCTCATAGCATTTTCAATCAACCGAGCTTTCTTTTCCAATTATAATTATAATGCATGTCTAGCTCCAAATCGACTCATCTTTCTCCCTGCGCGTGAAAAGAGCCGCTATGGACCTCTCTCTCTCCTCCGTCCTCAATTCTACGCATCTTAAGCATGCCTCTTTTCTCTCTCCTACGCGCAGACTGTCTCCGTCTCTCTCTCTCTCTCTCTCTCTCTCTCTCTCTCTCTCTCTCTCTTCTGCCCTGCTCAACTTCTCTCCTCCGAAATCACCTGCGTGGTGCCTAGCACTAGCGTCTTTCTCTCTCTGCGGGTCAACCATAAGCTCGAGGTTCGTCTGCCGGATTCAGCGTCAAAGGCTGCCATCACGGAGATCTCTCTCTATCTATATATGAGCCATAGTTCCATCGCATCACTGCCACCTCTACGACCCTCTCTCTCTGCACGCCAGATTTGTCTGTCGCCACCGACCAATATAACCTTACTCTCTCCTTCGCGTACACGATGACGCGTGTGGATTTCCTTACGCATCGGCGGCAGCTCCCTCAATTTTCTCTCTCTCTCTCTCTCTCACAGAACTCCAGCTGCCCCAGTGCCGACACTATCTCCTACCATCTGAGATGCGGACAAGAGCGCGCCGCCAGCCAGCTCCTCATCTCTCTCCAATCATTTGCCCTGCAGCGATGCGTCCCCCGATTCTCTGATGCACAACAGCCACCCTACCGAAAGTGCTTCCTCTCTCTCCTCTCTACAGCGTGTCACTACCTGCCTTTCTGTACCCTTTACAATACATAACAGACCCAAAATTTCCTGCGCAATGCCGTATGGCTACGGTGCACCTTGCACCTCTCTGTCTTCGAGTTCTCCGGGAGTCTCTACAGCGTTGAAGATGGGTTGCACAAGAGTCAACAGTGCCAGCATTCTCTCTGAATTTTGAGAGCGCCGTCGACATGCTCCCACATCTCAGACGTCCAAAGTCTCAATGCCCGCTACTCAGGTCTTCTCTGAGTAATGCTAATTTAGATGCCAGACATAAAATAGAGCAATAATGGCGTCCAAAAGGATGGAGAAAAAAAATCAGGGCAAACCAGCTTGCTTTCTCTCTCTCTCTCTACCTCCACACCTGCTATCCCCATAAGCTACCCTCTTCTTTGAAAGCATGGAAGCTCTTAAGCTCGTGTGAATTCCCCTACACATAATGGGAACTTACTCTCTCCGTAGATGCACTACCCTAATGCTTGAGTAAGAAGATGATTGAACAGAAATGGACAAAGAGCATACCTGGAGGGAAGATCCGCCAAGAAGTTCAACGGGGAGAAATAAATGATGTCTAGAGACCTATTTATAGGTTCCCCCCTATCTATGACTTCTCTAGAATCTTCTAACCTCCTTACTAAACTTTCCAATTTCAGACGACCATGCATGTTCACTTACTATTCTTGGAAAATCCCATCTCTTGATTCTATTTTTGATTCTTATCCTTTTTATTTTTCCTAAATTAATGTTTTGGTTTAAAATTGTATACAGGGTTAATTAATCTAAGGGTTTGGGCTAGGATAAACACCAATTCCAAGGGTCTGACCTAGGGTTTTTGGTCGGAAAAATCAGGGTTTGATCACAATTATCTCAAGCTCGCCAATTTAATGGTTTATTTGCAATTTCGGCCTAAACTCCAAGGGTTTCCAAGGGTTTGAGTTCATTTTTCATGGCATAAACCCTCATTTTCAGTCAGTTTCAAGGGTCAAACATAAGGTTTTCATGGGTCTAATGTCAGTTTCGTTTACACATAGGTCTAACATACATCTCAAACATGTTTTCGCATCGCACAGTCAATCAAATCGGCCAAATTATGCATGAAATATACCACTCGTTAGTCAAAACATCACACAAAAAACTTAAAAACAATGAACTTTTGAAAAAAATTAGTGCACACTCCCTGTGGGATTTCATCCCGACATTTGCCCCCGCTAAACCTGCACATCGTCCCGATGGGCCAACCTGCAAGATCCGACAGAAGCGCATCAGGGTTCTTTTTAAAATCACTTTACACTTTTTATCTTTTTCTTTTCAAAACTCAAATCATGATCTCATGCAGTCATGCAATTCTTATAAAGATTGGTATGAATTTTAGAAAATTAGGTAGATTCAACCTTCACAAACATCATATTATGTTTCTGCATCACCAATCAAACAAGTAATCACATGAATAAATCGTCGGCTTTCTAGATCTTTTGTTCATTCAACAGGTTTAGATCCAACTGCTCATTCTAAGTACTAGCATATACATATGTTTCTACTAACTCAGTTTGTAGAATATACCTCGATTCCTACTATTTATCTCCTACTTGTCCAGCTCTCCATTAGATCTTTCTTTCTTTTTCTTTTTCTTTTTCATTTTTCTTTTTCTTTTTCTTTTCCTCTTCATCTCAGCTCAGCATTTCTTTTTATCTTTTATTTTTCACAAATCAACCTATGTCGAAGTCGGGTGCGACTCATGGACTTGTCCGCTCGGCCAAGTTTATTCCACCTGTCTGCCAACCCGACATAGCGCACGACATACACAACGTCAGCCCTGCATGAAATCGACCTCAGCTCGTGGCTCTGACCACCCGATCATAGTGACTCCACCCACCTACCGACCCATACAGGTGCATGACAACAGATAGGTCAGGCCTACGACGAAACTGGCTACGGCTCGTGGCCTTGATCACCCGACCAAGGTGGTTCCACCCGCCTACTAGCCCATCGTAGCGCGCTAACAACATGCACATACATATAAGCTGGCTTGAGTATGAAGATTCTTCATAAATCATGATATATATGGAGGTAAGATCTCATAACAAATAAATACTAGGATCCAAAGTTTCCCACTCACTAAGTGTTCAAATCAATCAGCATATACATGCACTCGGTCTAAGCATGCTATCACATTCCCAAGCTTTCACTCCCAAAAGTCTCTAGTCTGCTAACTGACTTTGTTCATATAATTTCTAATCGTTCATGCTTCATGCAAACCCATAATAGATGTTTGTTATCTTCTTTCTACATGATTCTCATAAATTCATGAATATCTTTATCACACATATGAATGCAATGCATATGATCTATCAGAAAGAAAACATATTTTAAATTGGAAACATTTCACTTGGTCATTTTGCCTCATCTTTATCATTGATTGATCCAGATTTTCTTCATCTTCATGATCTATCATTCTTCATCAGCATCAGCATCAGTGTCATGAGCATCCTTCAGTGTCATCACTATTATCCAGTGTCATCAGTATCCTCCAGTGTCATCAGTATCCTCCACTCTCATCAGTATCCTCCAGTGTCATCAGTATCCTCCAGTGTCATCAGTATCCTCCAGTGTCATCCATATCCTCCAGTGTCATCAGTATCCTCCAGTCTCATCAGTATCCTCCAGTGTCATCAGTATCCTCCAGTGTCATCAGTATACTCCAGTCTCATCAGTATCCTCCAGTGTCATCAGTATCCTCCAATATCATCAGTATCCTCCAGTGTCATTAGTATCCTCCAGTGTCATCAGTATCCTCCAGTGTCATCAGTATCCTCCAGTGTCATAATCATGATAATCATCATCAACCATCAATCATAATCATTCATCAATCATGAATCATTCATCATCATCATTCATCAACATTCAATAGCTCTTGATCATTCTCATGCGTTTTCATTATGATTCTTCTTCAATCATCATTCAAGATTTTCAAATATGTCTTTAAAGGTTAGATTTCTACTTCTCTTATTCTTCTTCAAAACCTTAGAAGTCTTTGAAGTTGTCTTTATATTCGCCTCGATTTGCATAAAAATATCATCAAGCAACTCTTTTTCTGCTTTGTTAACTTGTTTATCAGATTTTCTATCTTCTTGATTTTCTTCTTTGCTCTTTTCATGTTTAATTTGTTTGTCAAAGTTCAATTGGGATTGTAATTTCGCAACTTTCTCTTGATAAAAAAGATTCTCATTAGTTAAAATTTTTGGATCAAATGACACATATATATCGTGGTCTTTCTTTGATCTCTCTTGCATTTCTCTATCAAACTCTCCTTTATTATCTATTTCTATTTTCTCTTTTAATATCTGTTCAATTTTTTGCTTCTCGACCTTTATTTGTCTACCTTTGGTTTCTTCACTAGATTTCTCTTGACCCTCAATAGCTAGCATACTCTTTTGTTCATCAGATTTATTGTTCTCAAGTATTTTTGGTTTCCATATCTTCTCAAATGGTTTTGGTCTAGATTTGGTCTTCTCAAAATACTCTTTCATCCCACCTTTTCCTACATTCAAATGCAAAGGTATTTGCTCTTGGTATTTACAAATTTTTCCTTCATATTCGCTCACTAGTCTATGTCTGCATGCAGTTTCATAGGCTATGCAGTCCGAGAACATATGTCCAAACTGATCGCACCTAAAGCAACATATAGGTCTCTTCTCAACCCGACTTGATTTCCTAGGTATCACTCTAGGTGTGGGTCTTCTAAGACCTAAAGACTGTTTGTGTGCAGATATGCCTTGGACTTTTACCTCATGCTCATTATCACATTTCAATATTTGTAGGTCATTAACTTGGTTTGCCAAGAATTCAACCTTATTTCTCAATTCAGAAATCTGAGAATACATTACATATTTTAGGTTTTTAATACTTACGCCCATCAGGTGAATAGTATCTGATATTGCATTTATAGTTTGCATTAAAGTCACCACGATACCAAACTTCGATTTTATAGATTCATTTGTATTAATTTCTATTTCTTTAATTTGCTCTTCATATCTCCTAAACTGTTCTTCAATCATTTTGTTCATTTTAATTTCTTGTGCATAGGCGTACGTACTAAACTAATGCAGATCGTGAATGCTCAAGCTCAGGCAACCAAAACAGTCTTTTCGTTTAAAGTGTGTGTAAAGCAATGCAGAAATTCACAAAACTTGAAATGCTAGTACGTGGAATCTCTGTCCGATGCCGAGGTTCCTGTCTCTTTCCTCAAGGAATGGGTGACGTGTCGAGGATCACCTGGCAACCGCCTCGCTTCACGTCGGGTTTAGGTGTTGGGAAGAAGGAGGTCGTGGCGGGAAGCCGGTCACAGGATAGCGGGAACGGTCCCACGCGTACCCACGCACATTGCGACACTTCCGAGGGGCAAGGGGCCCTATGAGGATCGCGCACACTCCAGAGAGCACAGGCAAGGCACCCAGCGCGCAGACGCCGCTCGCAAGACAGCGGGAACGGTGCACCAGAGCGGGGCCTGATCCAACCCCAGCGCCGGCTTCCTGCCACGACCTCCTTCTTCCGGACACCGTCAAGAAAATGATGTGCATCGGGGCATGGTTTAAAGCCTAGGAAAACCTCCAATTCCTTGCCGTTATACTTATATATGCATAGGTTGGGTATTCCTTGATTGCTAGAGCTCGGGATCACGACTATCTCATCAAGCTCCTACTGATTGGTGACAGTGATGTGGGCAAGCGTTGCCTACTTTTGCGATTCTTTGATGACACTTTTACTACAAGCTTTATTACAACCATAGGAAATCGACTTCAAGGAGGCGGAAACAAAGGACAAGGAAAGACCAAGGTTCCTGCCACCCTTTCTCTATCTCTCTCTCTCTCTCTCTCTCTCTCTCTCTCTCTCTCTCTCTCTCTCTCTCTCTCTCTCTCTCTCTCTCTCCCCCCCCCTCTCCCTCCCCCGCGGCCCCCACCCATTTCCTCTACCACCTCCACCACCATCTCCCCCTCCCCCTTCACCTCCCTCTCCACCATCTCCCCCTCCTCCTAGTCCACCTCCACCACCATCTCCCCCTCCTCCCCCATCCTCCTCCTCCTCCATTCCCCCCTCCACCTCCACCCCCATCCTCCCTCCACACCCATGCTTGATAAAATTCACTATGTAGAAGATGACTCTTCCAATTAACGAATTCATTGGGCTCTTGTATTCGTGGAGTTAAAATCAACCCTCCACCCCACTATCCCTCCATCCCTCCACCCACACCACCCACAACCTCCCACCACTCGACCCACACCTAGAACACCACCCACAACCTCCCACCACTCCACCCACACCACCCACAACCTCCCACCACTCTACCCACACCTTCCACACCACCCACAACCTCCCATCACTCCACCCACACCCCCCACACCACCCACAACCTCCCACCACTCCACCCACACCTATCACACCACCCAGAACCTCCCACCACTCCACCCACAGCTCCCACACCACCCACAACCTCCCACCACTCCACCCACACCAACCACAACCTCCCATCACTCCACCCACGCCCCCCACACCACCCACAAAATCCCACCACTCCACCCACACCTCCCACACCACCCACAACCTCCCACCACTCCCACCACTCCATCCACACCTCCCACACCACCCACAACCTCTCACCACTCCACCCACACCTCCCACAACACCCACAACCTCCCACCACACCAACCACACCTCCCACACCATCCACAACCGCCTATCACTCCACTCACACCCCCCACACCACCCGTGACCTCCCACCACTCCAGCCACAACCTCCCATCACTCCACCCGCACCTCCCACACCAACCACAACCGCCCACCACTCCACCCACACCTCCCACACCACCCACAACCTCCCACCACTCCACCCAAACCTCCCATCACTCCACCCACACCTCCCACACCACCCACAACCTCCCACCACTCGACCCACACCTCCCACCAGTCCACCCACACCTCTCACACCACCCACCATCTCCCACCACTCAATATGTAAGGGTCATAAGCTACTACAAGAGTTATGTGAAGAATTATGTGAAGGATGTGCTTCTGAGGGTCATTCCAATATCACCGGCGGCACATAATGTGGATCTTAGCTTGCATGCTAAAGTGACATTAAAAGTGTAAGTGGTAAAAGTGGAAGAAGATAAATGAGTGTTGCCACCAACCATTCATGACGACTGCCTATTTTGAGGGTCCAACACAAGACTGTTGGCATATTTGATCTACACCTCCAAATTTGGGGCAATCAATCGGCGCATATTCAGTGAATGCGGGAAATCAGCAAGGCCCTCTTGGCCTATTTGAGCCTATAAAACCAGTGGAGTAGTACTCATTGGGGAGATATAGATACATATACATACACGACGTATTTATGGCATCTATTTGGGTCCTCTCTTGCACTTTGTGGCTACAAACCTACTACAGGAAGTCACTTTATGGTGAGGATACAGAGCCTGGGGTTCTGAGTGGAGGGCTAATAGCACTAGAGTGTGAAGAAGTGGCTTGGTTTTTTCATTCAGTGTCATTTAGTGATATTTTCGTGTTCTTTCCATTAGGGCAAGTCTTCGTATCATTGTATCGATCAGAGCAAGTATTCATCCACTTGTGTTCATTGGGTTGGACGAACCTCTTGTGTTGATTTTGATTAGTTCTAGATTGACATGTTAGCACATAGCATCAACTTTGGAAGCATTTCTTTTGGCTACATTGTAATCATCTGTTCGGAATAAGGAGTGGTTTTATTCTTCAATACTGTCATTTGTCATTAAATTTTCTCTTTGAGTATTTAGAATACTGCATAACTATTGCGAACTGCCTGCTCATAGAAATGTTAAAGGGTATACTTCCCTAAGGAGAACCTCCCTTGAGTAGGCGAAGTAGAGGAAGTGTATGTTGTATGCTCCTGCTAAACGTAGATACCCGAGTACCTCCTCTACAGTAACTTGCGATGCCAACAAGGGCTTCTGAAAACTAGGGGAAGACTAAGACTTGAGGAAGAGGTTCAAAGGAAAAGTCTACAAATATGCTTCAAAGATTGGTGGGCGGGAAAGGTTGACAAACCTTTGAAAGAGATGTGTAACATCCTTAAAAGGAAACAAGCAAGGGAAGCCATCCCCTTCTTGGTTGACAACAATGGGATCGAATGTGGCATGCAAGTTGCGAATAGATCTATCATTGTCGAGCACTTCACCCATCTTCTTGGGGTCTCGACTCCTCTTTCCCCGCACAGGCGTGACTGCATGGCTTCCATCTCAAGTGTTGCTCAACCTAGAATCTGTCAGAACATGATTTCTCTACTTGATGCTAACATTTCAGAGAACAAAATTATCGAGGCTATTGATGCTCTCCCCAATGGAAAAAGTCCTCGCCCTGATGGACTCACCAATGCGTTTTTCAAGTCCTTTAGACATGTGGTGGCCACCCCACTACGCATGGTGTGGCAAGAGGTTCTCCTCTTTGGTGCACTCTCTGATTGCCTTAGTAATGATGTCATCAAGTTAACTCACAAAAGGGGAGATAAGAACAAAATTGGAAACTTGGGACCCATTACCATGCTCCAAACTGGATACAAGATAATTGCCAAAGTTATCGCCAATAGAATCTCTTGTCATTTAAAGCCGTGGCTTTGTGAGGACCATAAAGGCTTTATCAAAGGTAAATCTATACTTGAAGCAATTGTTGATATTTGGGAAGGCCTTGCGTTTGCTGAGGAGTCTGCTCAAGATCTTGTATTCATTAAGATCGACTTTGACAAAGCATATGATAGATTGGAATGGGACATTATTCTTCAATCTTTGAAAGATCTTGGATGCAGCCAAGAGTTCACGAAGATGATTTCCACTCTACTCGGAAACAATTCAACAAGAATAAATATCAATGGTAAGCTCACTTAACCCATACGTTTAAAAAGATCTATCAGGCAAGGCTACCGACTGGCTCCATTACTCTTTGCTATTGCCTCACATGGCCTTAGTCGCCTATTTAAGCATCTCTTGGATGCTGGAAATCTCAAGGGTCTCTCCCTACCTCTTGGTCATGACCAAATGATTGCTAGACTCTTTGCCAATGACATGAATGCCTTTGTTCTTAACGATCGCAATTGCATTGAGGTGTTTTGGATTTGTCTCCACACCTTTTTTATGGTGTCAGGTTCAAAAATCAACCATGCTAAAAATCCTTTTGAGAGCAATCCATGGGCCTCGACCCCAACAGTTGATTGATCAGGGGTGTCAAGTTATTCCTAGTGTTCAAGTCTTCCGTCTCCTCGGTATTCAGATGGGCTTCATTATCTTGATGGATCAATGATGGAACTAGGTGCTATCCAACCGCAAACTAAATCATTGGAAAGGTATGCAAGCTAACTTGGCAGGGCATGCAATGGTTGTCAACACATTTATGCTTTCTATGACTATTTACTATATCTCTTGTTGGAGCCTAAGGAAAAAGAATTGGCCAAAGTGGAAAGGATCTATAGAAACTTCCTTTGGACTGGGGATTCCAATAGGAGGGGGATTCCCAAAATCAAATGGGAAACTTGTATTAGCTCGAAAGACCCAGGGGGCTTGGGTATTTTGGATGTCGCTGGGTTGGCTGACAAGTTGGCCACAAAGTGGTTTACCAAGGCTTGGTGCAATAGAGAGTCCTCTTGGGCTAAATTGATCTTCAAAAATATGAAAGACCTTACCTTAGTTGGTCTTCCCGGTTGGAAGACCATTGGGATCCTCACGCTGTTGTTCTCCCCCCACCAGGTGTCCCCTAAAGGCTCTAGCCTCATGTGTTCCTTATGGAAGAGTTGGAACAAAGCCAAACAATTCATCAAAATCATTGATGAGTGGAAGTGGATTGCTGGGATAAGACAAAATGACTGTATCTGGTTCCCGATCAGCGACTTAAGGGAGGTGGAGTCTTGGAACCTCCAAATGACTAAGCGGCTATGGAACAAGGGGTTCAAACAGTGGAAACAGCTCTAGAAACAAGAGACCGGATAATGGATCAGGTTTGAAGACTTAGACGCGAGACTTAGAGTTTCCCTTGAAGAATGGAGTCTTCTTCAAAACAGGTGTTTAGTGTGGGACTACTCAACTACCCACCTTCTCTGCAGACAGGATCTTCCCTGCCTAGAGGGCCTCAAATGGAGCAATGGTAAAAAAACTATCCGAATTCCCAACTTCAAAGAAAAGTTAGATGGTCACCACACTCTTAACAAGGTGTGGAGCCTTTCTTGGACCAAACTTTGATGGGAACTTAAGTTCATGCCTATTTGGCACCCCGTTATTGAGATCAAGAAGTCCGTTCTCATGTGGCAAATCTTGCATAAGGGTATATGGTACAATGCAAGGGCCAACAAAATTTGTGGTGTGCCTCCTTGGTGCAAGCGGTGCCATCAATGCATCGAAGACCTTGTTCACGTCTTCTTCGATTGCCCCAAGTCTCGTGTTATCTGGCATCACGTGACACAGATTTTCCAACTCTCTAACCAAATCAATTGGCAACCGGCATTGTTGGGTGAGGCAGTTGGCTGCTCAGCAAGGCTATGTAATGCCATCAGAGGCAAGGCTCTTTGGAAGATTTCGAGGGAGCGATGTGCTATCAACTTTGGCCAAACCCCAAAGGAATGGTCGATTGAGAAATCCTTGTTTCTTCTAGGTAAAAGAATCTCCCGAGATAAGAGATCTCCACCTTTTAGGCACCAGTGTATTTATCTCCTCGTAGATAACAAGCTGAAACCCAAATGGGTCCCCCATGAGGGAGATGATAGCTTTATATGCCTCATTTGTAATGCCCTCCAGATTACCAAACTTGTCCAAGAAATGCCCAAGTTTTACCATATTCACATACAAATGTCCACATATTCACATACAAGGGTGGACATTGGCAAACATAAGAAATGTCCGCATATTCAAATACAAGGGTGGACATTGACACACTTTTTTCAGTGCGAGTACAAGAGGGATGACAAAACACAACAAAAACTTGTGTAATGAAATCTTATACATTCATTTTCAAATACCATGTGAACATCATCCTGTACAAAATGTAATACGAAGAAACATAAAACACATTGCTATGAAATAACTAAAGAACAAACTATTATATAGTGGCGCTAGCTTCATGAGTTGAATCGTTAGCCTCTCTTAGGGGGAGGGGGGCTTGAGGCATTAGTTCAAGTCCTATGGGTTGCACTAGCAAGACACTCGTCACACTCATCATATGCATGTTGTGATGAGATGAAAACCAGCTCCTTTTGGGGACTTTGTTAGCCTTTGGGTGCTCTAGTTGGACATTGTCATCGGTCGCAAGGGTTGTGCTATGTAACAGTTCAAATCAAGTCTTCTCGTCTAGGCTTAGGGCTGTTTCTAGCTAGTTTTTACACCTAGTGGGTCTTCGGGTTGTGTTCATTCCTAGTAGGTGATAGGTATTCTACCCTAGTAGGTGCTAGGTATTCTACCCTTGCTTATGTGGGATTCGAGGGTACAATGCTCTTCATTTTACTTTCAAATTAATTCAATCTCTTGGAAGAAGTAGATCAAAAGGTTGAACTTCCCTTTAAAAAAAACCACGCAAATGAAATGGAAAAGAATAATCTCACCATATACGCACCGTCTTCTCAGTTATGTACCAGAAAAATCGTAACATATGCACACTGTTTGTTTAGTGATGAACGTTAAACTGTCCTAGTGTGAAAACAGTCATAACATTTCTATTGCTGACTTTAGTCACTTCAACGTCGACAATCTACGGTTCAAGTGTGTTTTATTCTTGTTAAGTTTTGGCCTTTTCCTTGTTACTTGGATGCCTATTGTATGAGATTTGATGAAGGTATTCCTTTGTATCAAAAACATGCCATTTACATTTTGTTGCAGTATTTTGGCCTTAAGGAATATGGACACGTTACAATTCAACGGAATAAGATTCATGGGTAAGTCCTCATGATGCTCAATTTGCATTTCACATAGAACTTGAATAGGAATTTACTGGATTCCTTATTTTTGTGTGCAGCACTAGGACTAACATCTTTTCTGAGGTGTCTAAGTTGAGAATACTTATGCACAGACTATGTCAAACATTCACACATAATGAGGTGTATCTTCGCTACTTCTCTAGTACCCAATGGCATGTGTTCTTTTATCAGAAAGAAGAAGCAAATAAAGTGCAAGTTAGACTTGGTAAGGTACTAGTACATATGAAAAATGACAAAAACATTAATGTAGAACTACAATAGTTAGAAGAAAGCAACTATCAGCATAGGATATTTAGACTTAGTACATAACTAGATATATTCAAAAACAAAATGGCATTGCTAATACCAGTTTCTTTTCTCATGCGACCTTACTAAGGAGATCTAGATAGATATTTCATGAATGTTTCTAGTCCTCCATAATCCTTTACAAGAGATCTTGACTGAAACATTGATAAACCTAAAATTCTTGCGCAAAATAAGTCTATCAACGAAATGTCCCTTTAGATATTCAAGCTCATATACCAGTTTAGAGGATCTCAAACTTCTCAAAAGAAACAATTATTATTCCAAAACCATATGTCTCCGTGTACGGTACGTCCAAGTAACCTTTTCTCTGATGTTTCCAAATAATAGATTCTCTAAGTACCACATTAAGCAAATATTGATAGTTTGAATTGTCGCGTCAATTAGATTTTAGATTGTCATTTCAATAAAGGAGTTTTCAAAGAAGACTAAAGAAACGTGAAGTCAATTATTTGAACGATTCCTTAGCCTCGGGGTCTCGATTCCACGCAAACAATTGATTCTTTTGTATTTTTTTCCATTATCTTTTTCATTTTCTCATAGTTGCTCCTCCATTGTCTCGTCTTCTTTGAGAAACTGTACAACCTGTTCTTTTATATATAATTTAGCATTTAGGAAATTTGCAATGCTTTGAACAGACAAGAAAAGGCATACATATAGGTATAGAAGGATAGAGAGAGAGAGAGAGAGGCGAAACTATAGGAAACCAAAAAGCAAATACTCTGCTGACTGACCGCCTCTTCATGCTATTAGAAAGAAGACATGACAGGCAGCGTAAGGGATAATGTCTCTACTTTCTCTGTATAAAGAGATGCGATAGAATTGACCGAATGATGTTTATCAAGAAACCTTTGCCGAAGAAAAGAAAGAAGGCATGATGGACGACACGTGAAAAGTTGGAAGAAGACCCGAATACGTGATGCTCACTCGTAAAAGCCTGCAGTTTAAGCTCGCTGGAACTGCACGATTCGCTGAATGCATAAGAGATGGTCCTATCGAAATATAGATGCGATGCACGTCGACCTAGTACACATTGAATCAAGAACTTCGAGTGGTGTGGTTTCACCTATCATAGATGGCACAAGGTTGAACATTCTGATTTTTTGTATTTATCATGCTCTGGTCCTTTCTTCTTCCATTTCACTTGCTCTTAATTGCAAAGTTGGATTGGGAAGTCTCCTCTTCATCTTCTTCCTTCTTCTTGCCTTTCAACTTCTTGCCCTGCTTATGTGCATATAGAGCACTAGTTAAATTACCATGATAGGGGTTAATTTCCTTTATGCTTTTATTGAGGAGTTGCCCAAGAAATATGTTGATATCTAGAGTTTGCACATCCACAATGAGATCATAAGCTGTGATGAAGGATGGCCATTGCTTATCACTTCAAATCACATTGAGAATTTGTCTCATGGTAGCCTCTTCTTCAATCAACTCTGCAATGGATCGTTACTGAAATGCAACCTCCTTGACCTTGGTAAAAAACTCTATGATGGTTTGTTTAGGTATCTTCTTCAATTGCTTGAACTCGTTCCAAAGATGATTCTTTCTTGCTTTGGTACTAGCAGAAAAGAAAGTACCTAGGGCTTCCCAACTGTCTTGAGATGTCTTGCATCTTCTAGAATGTGCTAATAGAAAGTAAGAGATAGATTTTAGTATGTACGACCTTGCTTGAGCATCCCTTGTGCACCAAAGTGTGAGCTTATCTGTCTCCTCTTGTGTAGGTCCGCCTTTGGATCTTGGAATAGGCATAGCTTCATCACCTACTACAATTACATAAAGATTTGTACCTTGCAAATAGGCCTCCATTCAGATTTCCCAAGCCACATAGTTCTGTCGATTGAGCTTCTCAATCATTGAGGGAAAGCCTTCACCCATCTTGATCTAGCTCTGACACCACTAAAAGAACTTGGAGAAGCTTGGAGGAGTTAGAAAAGTGAGTTGCAACAACGAAGATCAGTCAAACCAACTCACACAATACGAGCCCTTCAGCTTATGAAGACTCAACCTTATAAGCATGCAATATGTGCAATAAAATGCACTGTGCACTTTAAACCATCAAGGATAAAGAATGGATACAAAAGAAATAGGTTTGCACATTGATTAGCTAAAAAATATTACTATCTTTGGATGAGACAATCAACTTCAAATGGTCATAGTGGCCAGTATGATTCAAATTAGAAATGATCCTTTTGGAGGCGTGATACATATAGACTTGAGTGTATAAAATGCACAAGAGTACAAGAAATGAGAAAAATATGCTTTTGGGATGAACTAAACATTCAATAGTGGTACCTCCTATTTTTCAGGAATGTGTAGAGATAGACCTAGAGATCATAAAACTAATATTCCTCCCAATCTACTAACCAAATGATTTGAACATCTATATGAATAACCAAGACACAAATACCTTTCGAAGGATTGCTAACGCATCCAATTTGGATCTATGGAGAGAGAGCACCAACCTCTAGAAGCTTACTGTTGTTGAAGAAGATGATGCACAAAAATAAAGGAGCAAGACAATGATGGCCACAAGTGTATGTATATTGCTTCCATGTAATGTACAAGTGATTTGTAGTATTTATATAGACTCTTGAAGTGCTCCACAACTTCTACAAGTGGATTTTGATATCCAATGAAGCCAAGAGTAGTTGTTGGAGGGAATGAATTCACTTTCCTACAATCTAGGAAAAGTGAAGATCTAGTTTGATCTACTTTTAGGTGATTCATTGATTGATTGATTGCAACTCACAAACCAAATATCCATGGAATTTGGGCTCTATTTTTATCCTTTTACATGTGTAAAGCTCTAGGACTTTTAAATGGTAAAGTATCCATGAAAAATCTTTTACAAAAATTGAATAAATGAGCATAAGTAAAAGAATGCTTCAATGGACATTCTTTCTATGTAATATAAGCAATAGCTTTTGATGTAGATCAAATCCACCTCAAGCATAGTGTAAGCTTGATGTTCGAATATTCTTTGCTTCTATCATTTTTGTCCTTGTTCATAGCTTGTTTGCAACCTTTTTTGAGTTCCTTTGTTTTCCATGGGACCCCCTTAGGTGGAGCATTGATGCAAGGTTCCCCTCATGCCCCTATGGGAGAGGTGTTTCCAATTATATGTGACTGTGTGACATAGTCAATGCACAAATATACTCATTTTGGAGACATCAAGGAAAACTTCAGGCTCAATAATGCACGCTTAAATAAGGCATCCCATTTTCCATTCAAGAACTACATCAAATGCAACTTGAGCATCATGGCGACTTAATCATAAAATCTGGTTCCTATGAATTTCAACTTTTCCATATTGGCCGAGGTCAAAAGACTCCAATAAAGTGTTCATGGATTTTTTTTTTCCATACAAAGCAATACGTCCACAAAATGGCATGACATGGACACCCAAGTAACAATGGAAATGCTCAAAATCGACCTTTCAAATGAGTCTCACAAGAATAAAAAACACACAATAATTTTATACATTCACTCGCAGTCTACTATAGAGTCTGGATGTTGAAATGACGTTACCTAGCAATACAATTCTTATGATGGAATAGTTTGTGATTCATAAGTGAAAAGAGAGTGTGTCTACGTTGAGATGTTTTTCTATTTCAATTTCTGTTTATGTTTTTGTTTGTTATGTGTGTGTGTGTGTGCATATGCGCACCTAAATTATGAAAGGCATAAAGGTAAAAGAAACGAGAATTAGAGAGCACTAAGAAGAAAGTGAATAAGCGTCTCATCCCTTCCATCGGAGGCCAATTTCTTTTCCATCTTGATGCTCTCTAACGTGAACACTAAATGGTGTCTAAAAGGGGCAAATTCTTGGAAGGACGGATATTTCCACATAGATGAGTGACAGATGTTTCTATTGATATTCTATAAGAATCGGCTTTTATTTGGGTTTTAGTTTTAAATGATCGACTGATTGATCGTTATCATATAAATTGTTTATTTCCTCTAACAAAAAAATTCAAAATTAAAAAAGAGAAAAATACAAGGCAGAAAAAGGCACAAAGCTCGAATAGAATCCTTGTATCCCCTTCACAAGCATCCATTTTCTTCTTATCTTGCCAATCTCAAGCACGAACATTGTTTGGTGTTTAATGCGGATAGGTATTTTTTACTCTTTACTCTGTTGGGAGGGGGGGGGGATCGTTTGAGGTTGACGGAGAGTTTTTGTTTACAAACAATTTATATATCGAACAAGAGAGTTAACTGGAATAAGTCCAAATCAAGAAAAGTCTTGAGCAATGTGTATGCGTAACCATAATTAAAATCCTTCGTAATGCAAAGCACGCCGCAAAATCAACTTTTATGAAGTCACCTTTTGGAGAGGAGACAAATGGGTTTTCAATGTTCCCACTCTAGCACTTTCTGAGGAGGAGAGAAAGAGGTTTGATAGGTGCTCTCTATGGCACCTCTTCGAGCACAACATGGAATTAAAACTTTTCCAGCATGATCTGTTTACATGGCATTGAAATGTTTTTACATGATCTGTTTTATTGGAATTTCTTTATCATGTAAAATATTCTCAAAAACATCTGAGAAATACTTACTGGCCTCGATCTAATTGTGGATACCTTATCCGGATCAATTTTTACTGGTCCATATGGTACATATTGAGTAATATTCTAGAGGGACTCATCATGCACTAGGGACTCTGGAATATGAATCATCAGATATATATGTGAGCGTGTAATCATAATATCTTCACTTATGACCGTTCATGTTTACTAGATGGGTTTGTAAATGAGTTATCTTTATGGTAGGACGATTACGAAACAGCATTGAATAATCTTCGCTCCTATTGCAGCATGAAAGACCCAGAATATTATGTTGTCGAATGTACTTATCAACTGCATAAGGACTCATGTACATTTGATGTACCGATTGAGCGATTCTACGAGACGAATAGAGGCTTAAATCAGAGTCATGTTTTGGAAAATTTAATTTGATGTTGCGTAATGCAAAATATTATTTATCGCCAATTCATCGTTTACTAAGAGAAAGATGATAAAACGGAGAATAGGGACTTCGAGTTAACGTGTGGCAGCACTTCTTCCATACAACAATCGTGTTCTACGTTTCTTTCAACAACTGTCAAAGCGCTCGAAACCTGAATTCCGGACTTAACCATGCCTAATTGGTGTACCATCGTTTATTGAGATTATGACAACCTTCCAAGTTTCTATTGATTTTCGATTTTTTTTTCTAACCTGTTGTCATTAGTACACCTTAATCCATTTGAGTCATGGGCCTCGATATTAATCAGGAAATGGACCTCTAAAGTGTTTTAAGACCAGATGTTATTCTTTAGATTAGACAAGTCTTCGTTATCTATTCTCAGGCCTACATCCATGTCCTCAAATCTGATCCAATCTCTTGTAGTTTGGTTGTTAAGATTGTCCCAGTCGTGAAAGCCTTTGGTCTGAATTCTGTTGTCCCTTTGAATCCTTTTTTTTTCTTGATCTCTACACTTATAGCAATCATGAACTAAATAGAGTCAAGCATTTCTCCCCTCTCTCTCGATCTCTCTCTCGTTTAGTGCATAGGGATGTCTGCGTTCTTCGACAGAATTTATATCATGGCTTGTGCGCCCAATTCGAAAACTCAATCTGTACTAGGGCAAGGGATTGTCGTTATGTCGACTTGTGTCTCCTCTCTCTCTCTCTGTCTCTCTCTGTTGTTCTATAACTATATGTATGCCTTTTCTTGTCTGTACAAACCATTGGAAATTTCCTCAATGCTAAATTATATATAAAAGAAGGCGAGACAATAGAGGAGCAACTATGATAAAAATGAAAAAGCTTATGAAAACAAATACAAAAGGATCAATTGTTTGCGTTGGAATCGAGACCCCGAAGCTAAGGAATCGTTCGGATAATTGACTTCACCTTTCTTTAGTCTTCTTTGAAAACTCCAATATTGAAATGAAAATCTAAAATCTAATTAACGCGACAGTTTGAACTATCAATATTTCCTTAATGTAGTACTTAGAGAATCTAGTATTTGGAAACTTCAGAGAAAAGATTACTTGGAGGTACCGTACACGGACACATATGTTTTTGGAATAGTAATTGTTTCTTTTCAGAAGTTTGAGATCTTCTAAACTGGAATGTGAGCTCGCTTTACAGAAAAAAAGCTCTAAAGCCAGTTTCCATTGATGTAAATATTGAATATCTAAAGAGATATTTCCTTGGAGAAGGGAAAGTTGGCTATCAATTTTTCATTTGAATCAATTATCCACTTGTTTTGCGCAATAAATTTAGGTTTATCAATGTTTCAGTCAAGATCTCTTGTAAAGGACTAGAAAAATTCATGAAACATCTATCTAGATCTCCTTAGTAAGGTCGCATGAGAAAAGAAACTGATATTCGCAATGACATTTTGTTTTTGAACATATTTACTTATGTACTAAGTCTAAATGTCCTAGGCTGATGGTTGCTTTCTTCTAACTTTTCTAGTTCTACATTATTGTTTTTGTTATTTTTCATATGTACTAGTACCTTACTAAGTCTTACTTGCAGTTTATTTGCTTCTTATTGCGGATAAAAGAACACATGCCATTGGGTACTAGATAAGTAGCGAAGATACACCTCATTATGTGTGAATGTTTGACATAGTCTGTGCATAAGTATACTCAAGTCAGACACATCAGAGAAAATGTTAATCCTAGTGCTGCACACAAAAATAAGGAATCCAGTAAATTCCTATTCAAGTTCTATTTCAAATGCAAATTGAGCATCATGAGGACTTACCCATAAAATCTTATTCCATTGAATTGTAACGTGTCCGTATTCGTCAAGGCCAAAATACTGCAACAAACTGTCAATGGCATGTGTTTCATACAAAGGAATACCTTCATCAAATCTGGACAATCACGTCCTTCATTTATCAAATCTCTCGAAACCTGAATTCTGAACTTTACGACGACTAATTTTGAAACTTCTAGGCTGCTATTGAGTTTCGATTTTTTTATATCTCGTTGTAATTTCTCTGCCTCGATCCATTTTAGTGATAGACCTCGCTATTATTAAAGAGAGGGACCTCTAAAGTGTTTCAAGAACTGGTGCTATTCTTAAAAATACACATGTCTTCATTATCTATCTTGAGGCTTACGACCATGTCCCCAAACTTCATCCAATCTCTTGAAAGCCTTGGGTATGAATTTTGTTGTCTCTTTGAATGCTTTCTCTTTTGTCGATATCCATAATAGTATCAATTCGGAACGAGGAAGAATCAAATATTTTTCCTCTCTTTCTTGGTTGATGCATAGGGATGTCCACGTTTGAGAGCCTCTATGTCAGCTTTCTGGGCTAATCCTTTAAGTGGCGTGATGGTCCGTCGTTTATCATGTATTTTCTGAGGATTATATAGATTGTCTTCAATGCTTGCCAACCTCATGCAAAACATGCTTGGTTAAGATACACGGAAGAGAACCATCAACGATCACTTTCTACGGTGTACCCATATCAAAGAAACGCGATAAAGAGAGAAACAAGAAAGAGAGGGTAATGACTATTCCTCACGCATGATTATCACATCATTTAGAATTAGGTGAGGTTCTAGTCCCTCTTAACTGACCAATGATTGTTCAAGTGATTGAAAATAGGAACATCAACCTAGATTTTATCTTTCTTCATGAGATCAAGCTTAACAATAAAGAACTTCATAAGGGACTTTAAACAAGTTCATTACATCATATTTGGCTCTTCATATATCACGCTAGTGGGTATGGTGGTACAACAATAGGCTTCAACCACACTACTCCTACTAAAGGGTAGTTTTCAAGATTTTAACCTTGGTTGAATTACTTCCTCCTGTTGGGGTCCTATTATTACAATCATGACCTAAAGAAAATTATTAATTAGGGATTCTTGGTTTCCATAGTTTTAGACATCATCCATAATGGTGTTGTCAAAAAGGCGTAAGCTCTCTATGATAGATGGGAAGAAAAAGGTATGTTTATTTATGGTTTAGAGAAAGACTTGTGGGACCAATTAAAGCTTGACCATCATTTACGAGAGTTTAAGGAGTAACAATTTTCTTCGACAAACCCCTAGCTGCAGAAAGGCGTGCCAATCTAGGCTTAGTAGAGGATATATATTGCGGAACATAATTTATAAATTGGGAATCCGCCCTCTCTCTCTATCAATGCTTGGCCATTGTTGTGTCAACTCACTAGCAAGTGGTTTTAAGTTTAATCCTTACAGTGACCGCAAGTGGTTTTAATTTTAATACTTTCAACGAAATCAAATTTTGTATGGAAGAAGAAGATAGTGTGCTTATTATTAGTAACTCTTCTAGTAGATGTTGTTTGGATTATATGGCCTCCATTTTGACAATAACATATTAAGCATATTATGCATTTGTTAGATTTTCCTACAAAGGTAAATTGACTCTTTGTCAATTGGTAAAAACTCAAGATTTAATTGTCTCACAAATGAGCTCTTGAAGACATTCAAAGACAATCTTCCCCTTTCTTTTTGCTTGATTCAGCAATAAGCCTTGAGATTTGGCGCTCTTCTAGGTTGAGTAAACAAAGGTGTGACTACATATTAATAGAAAGAAGACAATAAATTTATGGTCGAGAGCTAGTGACATATTAAGATTCTAAAAATCGGCTTTGTAGCACTGAGGTCATCAATTCTATATAATTTCACCCTCACTCTTGGCTTAAAGAGGATCATAAAGGATTCTTAAAGGGCCCATCCATTATCTAAGCTATTATTGATGTTTCGGACATCATCGACTATGCAAAAGAGTATTCGCAAAGTGCCTTGTTTCTCAAGATCAAGTTTGACAAAGCATACAACAGTTCGGAATGAGAATTCATTTTTAATCTCTAAAGAGTACTCGCTTTGGATCAATATTTCTAAAAGTTATGGGTTATGCCACCACTTAGAATAATGTCAACAATGAGCTCCTTGATTCTAGCTTAAAGCTCTCTATCAAACAAAGTTGCCTGCTCAACGTGCTTCTCTTTGCTATTGGTATCATCAATTTTAGGTGTCTACTTAACCATAAGGTTCACAAAGGCTTGATTCTTGGTCTTCTCCTTCCCAATATCCCAAAATCGGTGATTATGACACTATGTACTGATAACACAAATACATTTTTTGCTAATTATTAGGAGAGTATCTGCAGATTTTTGAAATGTTTGAATACACCTTGTGAGGCCACCAAGTCAAAACTAAATCACTTGGACACTACTTTTAATTCTATTCAAGGAGATCTATATAATCTCTTATAGATCAAGGCTATAGTAATCTTTCTCTTGGATAGATCTATGGACTTGTGGATATCTGATGGGGTTCAATGCCTGGGTAGGAAAACACTAGAACATGGTGCTTGCAAAGCTTGACAATAGGCTTAGTAACTCGAGAGTAGTGCATGTGAATAGGTGGGTTGAGCAATGGTGATAAAAAATCTCCTTACAAGTTCCATTATTTATTTTTTGCTATTACGAGCGACACTCTCTAGAAAATATTGAAAGTGAGATGCACAACCAGCTTTTATAATCTTTGCAGAGAGTGCCCTATCGAAAGTCCTTATACCACCTCGGTACAAGATTCGTGAGTGCAATAAGACCTCTCCGTATAGACACCATATGGTGTTCATCTTTGATAAAATCAAGTTCAAAGGCATGTGAGACCCATGAAGGGGACGATAAGGATACAAACCTTCTTCATATGTCTCTCTAACACTCTTCAATTTTTCATATACCTTCATTTCGAGCACGCTTTGTAAAACCAAAAGTTATTCCTTTAATGATTGAAAAAGTATTCAATTCCAGATATAATTATTATATCATTTACGAATATACTCTTGCATTTATGAAGATGATTCCATTTTCATTTTCTATTATAAACATTTTCATTTTCTATTATAAACATAACGAATTCATCATTTTATAGTCTGGCTTACTTATGTTTCATGAGAATGCAAGGAAGTAAAATGTTTGGTGGCCGTATAATGAAGTTTCTTTCGGGTCCCTCGTCTTCAAATGGTTGTGCACCCTTGGATTGATGGATATAGGTGTCTCAGCGGACGCCTAGGGTGTTCGTATCTGTTTCACTCATTGCAAAATTTAAGTGAGACAAGAGAAATTTTATAAATAAAATTTTCAAGATTAGAAATTTTATATATAATTTTCTTTCTGACCAATTCAAAAGGCAAAAACGAAAGAAGAAAATTCACATGGTCTTGATTTTTTTCGTGAGTTCTATATCAAAGGAAACTGAAGTGGGGAAACAATAAGCGAGGATTTTCATCATTTCTACAGTCAAACGAGAACATATGAACAGACAGAGAAAGGTATGGTTCCTAATACATATATTCTACAGTATTCTCTTTTAAGTAGGCATGTGGTAGAAGGCAGCATATGCAGTATTCTACATATGGTGAGAGAGAGAGAGAGAGAAAGAGAGAATTTTCAGATTTGTACTTCACGTCGAAGTTGGACAAGTCCCTCCGTCATGTGCTCAAAAATCGTGGAATTCAAGCAAGCAAACAGTTAAGACTGTGCGAGACAGCGTCATGCGGTTTTGTAGACAACAATGCGAGGCAGCCCTTTTTGCTATCTCTCAGATTTATCTTCTCCTTTGCCGGGAATTCATCTTGTTGGATTCCCAACAATTCCCACGTCTGCTTGCGCACTTTGAAAATTCATCTTTATTAGTGCATGAACTGAGAGCGCTCAATGACTCAAAGGTCACAGCATAAAGTGATTTCGAAGATTGCCCATAGGAATTATCTTTCTTTGCGTATCTCTTTCCTTTTCTCTCGATCGCTCTCTGTTCTGTTGATGTGTCATCCTTGATATATACCAACCGTTGCAGTTTCCTTGGAGAGGAAATCGTGGCTCACACGGGAGTACCTGTGGCTGTTAGAATGTAAAAGAGGTGAGGCCGTCTAAGAAAAGCATTTCAACCAGGAATACAACAAAAAAATGACATAATATCGGTCCGACTTAGCTAGTACGTTTTCATTGTTGAGAGAAACCAATGTCAAGAAGAAGTATATGTCCAACAATGGTTTCAGGGTAGTACGTGAATCTTCATTTTGGTTATGTTTTCTCGAAAACAAAGTTCTCTAGAATAGGATCAGTGTAGTTTCTGAACTGTGAGGAAATTTGGTGTATCTCAATGAGCATTGTTTGCATGAGGTTCGCAATGAGTTGAAGAAAATAAATATGATCTTTTGAAAAGACATGATAATCGATGGATCATAACACCTCAGAAAGGAAACGCCCAAAAGGTTTCATGTTTGCTCTAAAACGCAGACATCCCTATGCACTAAACGAGAGAGAGAGAGAGGGGTAGAAATGCTTGACTCTATTTAGTTCCGGATTGCTATAATTGTGGAGATCGAGAAAAAAAAAGGATTCAAAGGGACAACAGAATTCAGACCAAAGGCTTTCACGAGTGGGGTAATCTTAACAATGAAACTACAAGAGATTGGGTTAGATTTGAGGACATGGATGTAAGCCTGAGAATAGATAACGAAGACTTGTGTAATCTAAAGAATAACATCTGTTCTTAAAACACTTTAGAGGTCCCTCTCCTGATAAATATCGAGGCTCATGACTCAAATGGATTATGGTGTACTAATGACAACTAGAAGGTTGTCATAATCTCAATAAACGATGGTACACCAATTCGGCATGGTTAAGTCCGGAATTCAGGTTTCGAGCGCTTTGGCAGTTGTTGAGAGAAACGTAGAACACGATTGTTGTATGGAAGAAGTGCTGCCACACCTTAACTCGAAGTCCCTGATCTCCGTTTTATCATCTTTCTTTTCCAAAACATGACTCTGATTTAAGCCTCCATTCATCAAAGCTGACCCATTCGTCTCATAGAATCGCTCAATCGATAAGTACATTCGACAACATTCGACAACATTCTGGGTCTTTCATGCTGCATTAGGAGCGAAGATTATTCAATGCTGTTTCGTAATCATCCTACCATAAAAATAACTCATTTACAAACCCATTTTGTAAAACATGAACAGTCATAAGTGAAGATATTATGATTATACGCTCATAAATATATCTGATGCTTCATATTCCAGAGTCCCCAGTGCATGATGAGTCCCTCTAGAATATTACTCAATATGTACTAGTAAAAATGGATCAGGATAAGGTATCCACAATTAGAGCGAGGCTAATCAGTATTTCTCAGATGTTTTTGAGACTTTTTTACATGATAAAGAAATTCCAATAAAACAGATCGTGTAAAAACATTTCAATGCCATGTAAACAGATCATGCTGGAAAAGTTTTGATGCCATGTTGTGCTCGAAGAGGTGCCATAGAGAGCACATATGAAACCTCTTGCTCTCCTCAAAAAGTCCTAGAGTGGGAACGTTGAAAACCCATTTGTCTCCTCTTTTGGTCCAAAAGGTGACTTCATAAACCTTGATCTTGCGGCCTGCTTTGCATTGCGAAAGGTTTTAATTATGGTTACGCATACACGTTGCCCAAGGCTTTTCTTGATTTGGACTCAGTCCAGTTAACTCTCTTCTTGGATATATATATTATCTGTAACAAAAACTCTCCGTCAACTGCAAACGATCTCCCCCCCCCCCCCCCCCCCCCCCCCAACAGAATAAAGAGTAAAAAATACCTCTCTCCTGCTTGAGATTGGCAAGATAAGAAGAAAATGGATGCTTGTGGAGGGGATACAAGGATTCTATTCGAGCTTTGTGCCCTTTTCTGCCTTGTATTTTTCTCTTTTTTAATTTAAAATTTTTTTGTTAGAGCATAACGATTTATATGATAACGATCAATCAGTCGATCATTTAAATCTAAAACCCAAATAAAAGCCGATTCTTATAGAATATCAAGAGAAACATCTGTCACTCATCTATGCGGAAATATCCGTCCTTCCAAGAATTTTCCCCTTTTAGACACCATTTAGTGTTCACGTTAGAGAGCACCAAGATGAAAAAGAAATGGGCCTCCGATGGAAGGGATGAAACGCTTATCCACTTTCTTCTTAGTGCCCTCTAATTCTCGTTTCCTTTACCTTTATGCCGTTCATAATTTAAAGTGCACATATGCACGCACACACACACATAAAAAACAAAACAAATACAGAAATTGAAATAGAAAACCATCTCAACATAGACACACTCTCTTTTCACTTATGAATCACAAACTATTCCATCATAAGAATTTTATTGCTAGGTTACATCATTTCAAAATCGAGAATCTACAGTACACTGCGAGTAAATGTATAAGATTATTGTGTGTTTTATTCATGTGTGACTCATTTGAAAGGTCAATTTTGAGCATTTCCATTGTTACTTGGGTGTCCATGTCATGAGATTTTATGGACGTATTGCGTTGTATGGAAAAATAATCCATGAAAACTATTGGAGCCTTTTGACCTCGGCCAATATGGAAACATTGAAATTCATAGGAACCACAGTTTATGATTAAGTCGCCATAATGCTCAAGTTGCGTTTGATGTAGTTCCTGAATGGAACATGGGATGCCTTATTTAAGTGTGCATTACTGAGCTCGAAATCTTCCTTGATGTCTCCAAAATGAGTATATTTGTGCATTCTCTATGTCACACATTCACAAATAATTGGCAACACCTCTCCTTATGGGCATGAGGGGAACCTTGGGTGACTGCTCCACCTAAGGGGGTCCCATGGAAAACAATGGAGCTACAAAAAAGGTTCCAAACAAGCTATGAACAAGGACAAGAATGATAGAAGCAAAGAATATTCGAACATCAAGCTTACACTATGCTTGAGGTGGATTTGATCTACATCAAAAGCTGTTGCTTAGATTACATAGAAAAAATATTCATTGAGTCGTTCTTTTACTTATGGGCATTTATTCAATGTTTCTAAAATATTTCCCATGGATCATTTACCATTGAGAAGTCATAGAGCTTTACACATGTAAAAGGATAAAATCAAATCCAAGTTCCACGAATATTTGGTTTCTGAGTGCCAATCAATCAATCAATGTATCACCTAAAAATAGATCAAATTAGATCTTCACTTTTCCTAGGTTGTAGGAAAGTGAATTGATTCCCTCCAACAACTACTCTTGACTTCATTTGATATCAAAATCCACTTTTAGAAGTCATGGAGCATTGAGAAGCTCAAGCGACACAAGTATGTGGCTTGGGAAATTAGAATGGAGGCCTATGTGCAGGGTACAAATATTTATGTAATTGTAGGAGGTGATGAAGTTATGCCTATTCCAAGATCCAACGGAGGACCTACACAAGAGGAGACAGATAAACTCACACTTTGGTGCATAGGAAATGCTGAAGCAAGGTCATACATACTAAAATCTATCTCTTATTTTTGTTACCACATTTTAGAGGATGCAAGACATTGTAAGACACTTGGGATGCCCTAGAGACTTTCTTTTCTGCTAGTATCAAATCAAGAAAGAATCATCTTTGGAACGAGCTCAACCAAAGGAAGAAGATACCTAAACAAACACCATAGAGTTTGTTACCTTAGTCAAAGAGGTTGCAAATAAGTTAGCATCCATTGGAGAGCTGATTGAAGAAGAGGCTACCATGAGACAAATTCTCAATGTGATTTGAAGTGATAAGAAATCAGCATCCTCCATCAGAGCTTATGATGTCATTGTGGATGTGCAAACTCTAGACATCAACATATTTCTTGGGCAACTCTTCAATAAAAGCATAAAGGAAGGTAAGTTCTATCACAGTAATTCAACTACTGCTCTATATGGACATAAGAAGGGAAAGAAGTTGAAAGGAAAGAAGAAGGAAGAGGATGAAGACGAGACTTCCCAAGCAAACTTTGCAATTAAGAGCAAGTGGAAATGGAAGAAGAAAGGACCAGAGCATGACAAATACCAAAAGTCAGAATGTTCAACGTTCTTCAATCTATGATAAGTGCAACCACAACACTCAAAGTTGTTGATTCAATGGGGAGACCTAAAAAGCAATGGAAAAGGTGGATATCGCAGCAATGGAGGCAAAGGTGCACAGAACTTGAGCAATAATAGTAGAGGCCATAATAGAAAGAACTTGAACAACTATTCAAGAGATCCTGTACATGAAGAATCATTGCTTCTAATAAATCTAAGCCACAAAAAACATAAAGAAGATGATCATTTGTTCTACATAGATTCAAGATGTTCAAATCATGTTGTAGACAACATTGCACGTCTATTAGATTTAGAAAGTCGAAAGAAAAGATATGAAATTTAAATAGGGGATGACACAAAGCACAATGTGGAGAAGATTGGTAATGTCAAAGGTTCCAATGGCAAGACAAACATTCTTAGTAAGGTTCTTTATGTACCCACTATAAATAGAAACCTAATAGGTGTAGGCCAACTAGTTGAAAAAGGCTTGCAAGCTAGGTTCACCCAACATGGAGTTTTTATGGTATATCCACGTCAAGGCTTTAAGAAGATAGCTAGAGATTAGAAGCATGGTAGGCTCTTTACTTTTGACGTAGGAGAAACCAGGAACATAACTAAATTATCTTTTGAGTCTAAAACCCTAAGTGAGCTTGAAATTTGGCATAAGAGACTTGCGCATGTGAATGAAAGAACCTTGAAGGATATATATGGAGGGATCAAAGTGTTCTTGGACTACAAAACATATCAAAGCAACACATAATGGATTGGTGTGATGCATATCGAATTCGAACGGCGCAAAGACAACCATTCAGCCACAAAGGCTACACCCACAACAAGGTATTGGAATTATTACATAGAGATGTATGGGGACCAAGGCAAGAACCTTTATTGGCAAGGGAAAGGTATTATGTCTCATGTATTGATGACCACAGTAGATGGACTAATCTATATTTTATCAAGAGTAAAAATGAATTATTTGATTGCTTCAAAAAATATCGAGCACATGTGGAGAATCATACAGGTAGATCACTCAAGAAGCTGAGATCTGATGGAGGGGGAGAATACGTCTCCAAAGAGTTTGATGCGTTCTTGTAGGATAAAGGTATCAAACAAGAAGTGACTATCACGTACTCTCCTCAACTGAATGGAATTGCATAGAAGAGAAACAAGACATTGGTTGGATCATCTAGAGAAATGCTTGAAGATTAAGAGGTTGACACAATATCTATGGGTAGAGGCTATTTCACTTGTTTTGTACCTTTTCTATAGACTACCATTCCAATCAGTTCAGTATATGATTCCTTATGAAGCATGGATGTAAGAAAACCTAGTCTTGAAGATTGAAAAGTGTTTGGTTGTGTAGCTCATGTTCATGTACCATAAAAAATAAGAGGTAAGCTAGATGAAAGGGCAACAAAGGCAATATTTATTGGCTATGACTCAACTCAAATGGGTTACATGTTCTATAATCCTTCAGCCATGCAATTCAGTACAAGTAGAGATGTGTTTGAAGAACACAAGTCTTGGTATGATTAAGATAAAAAAAAGGTAAGTCTGTCATGTGATCTTGATTCTAATTGTCATCAATTTGGAACCAAGCACGATACACTGCTCCATGACCCAAGAAGTGATACAAATATTTCCAAGATGAAAGGGAAAAGGATTACAAACTATGGAAGTCAAGAGGCAAAGCAAAGATGTAGAAGTGTGAAGGATGCTCTAAGCAAGCTCCTGGAAGATCAACAAGAGAGAAGAAACAACCAGAAAGCTATGGATATGATTCCATGTTGTTACAAAGCATTCAATCTACATGGCAAAAGACTCAATTTTTGAGGAATTCTCAACCTATGAAGAGGCAAAGGGAAACCCAAATTGGGAAAAAGCCATGAAAGAAGAACTAGATGCATTGAAGGAGATGGACACTTGGGATTTGGTTCCAATGTCATCCAACCAAAAGATCATTGGTTGCAAATGGGTGTATAAAGTTAACAGAAACTCAGATAGATTTGTTTTCATATACGAGGCAAGATTAGTTACCAAAGGATGCTCATAAAAGCATGGTATAGACTATGGGGAAACATATTCAATATTTGCAAAGATGACTACAATCACAACATTGATAAGTGTAGCTCCTGCAAGAAATTGGAGCCCTCAACTTGATGTAAAAAATACATTTCTAAATGGTTGGATACATCAAGAGGTATACATGTCACAACCTCAAGCTTTAAAAAACCCTAATCATACATCTTATGTTTGGGGGCTCAAGAAAACATTGTATGGATTGAAAACAAGCTCCACGAGCTTGGATTTAGAGGTTGGTTACATAACTTCAAGATCAAGTGTTCAAACCTTGCACCTCAGATCCATCTCTATTCATGAGAAGGGATCACAATGAGGTTATCTATCTATGTGTATATGTAGATGATATTATTGTGATAGGTGATGATCTAAATCGCACTCAAAGGATCAAGAGATACATGCTAGAAGAGATCAAAATCAGTGAATTAGGTGAGCTCACATATTTCCTAGGTATGCGAGTGATTTATAAAGATGAAGGGATGTATCTAACTTACATAAGATACATTTAAGTTCTACTTCTCAAGTTAAGACTGGAAAACACAAAGCTTGTAGGTACACCTTTGGAGATGAATCATAAACTTAGTGTTTATGACTGTGAGAAAATTGAAGACATTAAAGAATATCAATGGTTTGTAGGTAGCTTTATATATGGTACTCATACAAGATGTGATATATCATATAGTGTGGGGGTGCTTAGTCAGTTCATGCACTCACCCTGATGCCCACACATGGATGCTGCAAAGAGAGTACCCAAGTACCTCAAAGGAAGAGCTCATTAACGTATATTCTATCCTTACTCTTAAGATTTGGATATTAAAATCTATTCAAATGCAAAATGGGAAGGAGCTAATGATGATAAAAGAAGTGCCTCTAGTTCCTTAGCATTTGTAGGTTCAAACCTAATGTCATGGAGTTCCAAGAAGCAACTAACAATTTATTTGTTCTCAATTGAAGAAGAGTGCAAAGGTTTGACCATAGCAACTCAAGAGGCAATATGGTTAAACACATTGTATACAGATTTGGGACTTGTGAGTTCCAAACCTCATATATTTTGGAGATAATCTAAGTTCCATGCATCTAGCCGCAAACCGCATTTTTGATACAAGAACCAAATAGATAGAGCTTCATTACCACTTCATCAGAGAGAAGCTCATGGCAAAGGAGATTGACATTTCTTTTGTTCCAATTGAAATGCAAGTAGTAGATAGGATGAGGGAGGCACTTGATGGAATAAAGCTTTGCAGATTTAAATTAATGGCATGTATTCAACCTGTTAGAGAATGAAGACTCAAGCATACTTGAGCTTGAGGTGGATCTTTTGAGACATCAAGCTTACACTATGTTGAGGTGGATTTGATCTACATCAAAAGCTATCACTTGGATTACATTGAAAGAATATCAATTGAAGGATTGTTTTACCTATGCTCATTTATTATATTTTTGTAAAAGATTTTTCATGGATCATCTAAAATTGCAAAAATCTAGAACTTTACACATGTAAAAGTATAAAAAGAGTGGCAAAAATCCAAAAACTTTGGTGGTTGAGTTGCAATCAGTCAATCAATCAATCACCTAAAACTAGATCAAACTAGATCTTCAGTTTTCCTAGATTGTAGGAAAGTGAGTTGATTCCCTCCAAAAACTAATCCCACTTTGTTTTGAATTCAAAATTCAATTTCAAAGGTTTTTGAGCACTTCAAGAGTTTATATAAAGACTTCATCAACAACAGTAAGCTTGGAGAGGTTGTTGCTCTCTCTACAGAGCCCCAAACTAGATGTATCAACATGCATTGGAAATTTATTAGTGTCTAGTTTATGTGTATAATGTTTGAAAGCATTCAATTAAGTATAGTGAGAAAAATTGTAGTTTTTCTATCTCTTGGTCTATCTTTGCACATTCCTAAAAGATAGGAGGTACTATTATTGACTGTCTAGTTCATTCCAAAACCATATTATGCGTATTTCTTGTACTCGTGCATTCTATACATGCACCCCTATGTGTATCACTCCTCCAAAAAGTCAATGCACAAACCTTATTGCTAGTCAATGTAGAAACCTTTGTGTTTTGTATCGACTCTTTTTGTTGATGCTCCCAATTCCATAGTTCATTTTATTGCACTTATTGCATGCCTATAAAGTCTATTTGAGTCTCAATAAGGTCAAGGACTGGTCTTGTTCGGGTTGGCTGAACCTAACTTTGTCCCTTTGCAACTCAATTTTCTACCTCATACAAGCTTCTCCAAGTTCTTTCAAAAAACACACACTACAATAGATCGATCGAATAGCAAGGCTTTTACGGACGAAATTGAAGGTGCACATTTTTGCCCCTACGTCGGTGTAGGTGTCGGTATGCATTTTTGCCCCTACGTCGGTATAGTTGTCGATATAGCCATCAGTATAACCATCGGTATGACCATTGGTATTACCGATGCTCATATCCACGGTTATACCGACGGTTGTGCTAGGTGTACTGTTGCATATACCAGCCCCCGCTAGGTGTACGGACGCTTATTTCAATGACCGTGCTAGGAGGACCATCACTTAGACCGACGACCATATCTGCAAATTTGTTTTTGTGCAGAGTGTGTTGTCTTCTGCTATAGAAACATTTCCATTATGTTGCTTAGCAAAAGATAGTACACTTTGCCCCAAAAAACTGAGTACAATACATGTGTACTCTAATCGCAACCAAAATATGATTTCCTAAAACAAAATATTATTGGACACAAAAGAGATAATCAGAATGAACCATGAATCATGTACAAAAAGAGTTATATGTTTCAGAAATGAAGCATGTGCAAGAGTGTGGCAAACCACTCTCATATATGAGGCTTTTACAAAATGTGGCCAAGCACTGCCATATAAGAATCCAATACAAGATTTTGGTTTCCCACTGCCATACACATGCAAAGAATGTTCCATATCAACAGTTATGCAACAAAGAACATTCATGAAATGAGATAAGTTCACATGAGATTTAAAAAAAACAAGTAAAAAACAAGTTTATAAATTCATCAGCTCATCCCAAATGCTTCCATGAAACGATTGCACCGCATCCCACCAAGTCCTCCAATAGTGAAGTCAATCCATGATGATATCCATAAGCTTCCTCTGTTCATGTTGGAGGATGACCGATTGCTAGCTCCTGCAACAAATATACAAAACATTAGAGGAACATACATGAGAATCTTAACTCAAAAAATTTCAATAAACCAAATGGTACTTACAAGCTCGTGAGGCACCGTGTCAATTTCTACGGTTGCCCCAACGTGATGGTCCAACCGTATCTAAATGTGTGGCTTCGACATCTTGCTATTGACAATATCAGTCAAGAGTCTCCTACTCCTTATCGCAAATCATATCCCATTCCTCAGCATCTAACCATAAAGGCTTTGGTAAGCCTGCTCTAAAAGCAACACAAGCCTCGGATCCTCAATGGAATATAACTTGACGAGCGATGTGCAAAATCCACTCTGAATTAACAAGAGGCTGCCCATGTGCTGGCTAGAAGTCCTGATAAACCATCTCTATGATATAATTCTTTCGATCTTTATCTTATTCACTCCATTTCAACATGATAGAGTGTTCAAACTATATGGAACAAAACTATCATATACATGCACGCATTGATTTTCTGGCCACATCCATCACTGCAGCTCAATCTTGGATACTATACACCTTGAAGTCATCATAGTCATGAGCACCCGAAGGTGTATGTGGTGTTCCACGTGGTATACCACATAGTGTACCTACATCTCAGGTACTCCTTCTAGGAGTAGAAGTGGGCAACACAACCTCTATCACACTGCCTCCACAGCAACCGCGTCCTCGAGACCTATCTATAGATCCACTCCTAGAACCTCCTGCTCCACAGCGTGACCTCGACCTATGAGACGGGCCAACACCTGTATTGCATTGAGGTGTCGAATGCACATGTATACTACTAGAACCACTAGGAGAGGGCTAAAAAGATGGTTGTGGTGGAGTCATAAAGCTAGGAGACATACCTTCAGCGAGAGTAGCACCACCCGCAGGAGTGACACCGATAAGAGTGACACTGGCAAGAGTGACACCGGTGGGAGTGACATCGGCATGAGTGAGACTGGTAGGATTGAAGCCGCCAAGAGTGAGGCCGGGGGGAGTGCTACCACGAGCAATCCAATATTGTGACGTAGCAGCCATATACACGGGAGGTACCCAAGAAATGAACTCTAAGAACTACTCCTTTTGTTGTGGAATGTGGAGTGACTAGAGGACTCTCTCTAAGCATGGTCTATAACAAAAGAACTCGAAATAATTAGCATATGATAATAGAGGTAAGATAGACAAATGGTAGTTTACAAAAGAACCTAGCAAAAAGAATAAACAAGAATTATTATGTACAAGTCTTTGATTCAAAACTTCTTTAGCATCCTCTTGGAGAGCCGATGCATAGAGAATATCTATCTCTATCTAGACAACTTTTAAATCACTTGGTATGCTAGTTTCTTCCTCATCATCATATATTGCTTCATTCTCTATTTCGTCTTCTTCAATCACTTCTTCTTCTCGAACAAGGATCTCTTTCATGTTTTGGAAAATATAATTTCATGTTCCGTAATGCAAAATATACATTATCACGAAGTCGTCCTTAATTAAGAGAGAGATGATGAAACGGAAATCAATGAACTCGAGCTCATGTATGTGAGAATCCTACATAGCGAAAGAAAAGTGAGGACCGTTATATTATCGGGACTCACATTCGTGCCTACAGGCAAGCATCTATTATGCTTCTCCGCGTAGATACATGGTTACGTTTCTGTATTTGAATTCAAAAAAACAATGTAAGAAATCACTGTATGCGCTCGAGAACGTTTATCCAGTCAAGAAAAGATCACTCAATGACCGAAATGCATTCAAAATCTGGTTCATTTATCGATTTAAAAAAACCTTGAGAGAGAGAGAGAGATAGAGAGAAAGAGATATATAGAGAGAGAGAGCTTTTAAGAACTGCACAGTTCACTTTTCTACGCAGATGCATTTTATTATTCGACAAAATTTATAACGTGGATTGTGTGCCCTATTTGAAAACTCATTCTATATGGTTATGCCGACGTGTCAAATCTATATGTCGATAATACCGTCTATTGTGCATTCAGCAAATCGTGCAATTCGAGCGAACTTTAACTGCAGGCTTTGTGCATTGTTTCATCTAGATCTGTTGATATTTGGTTTTATTGAAAAAGTTTCATTGATATACATTTGAATAGATTTCGTACCCCTTTCAACACTTAAATTACGTATATATATTTTGTTTCTACAGCTTCAAATGATTAAAGTATCACATAATCTTTTTTCGAGTTACATGCTTGTTACGGCATTCGTAGAGAAAAATTGTGCGTACTTTATGCGGATTCACTTCTGCTGGTACATACTGAGTAATATTCTAGAAGCAATATATATTCATGAGCATGTAATCATAATATATTCACTAACCAGTGTACATGTTTACAAAATGGTTTTGTAAATAATTTATGTTTATGGTAAAGCGCTTAGGAAACATCATTCAATAATCTTCCCTCGTTTTGCAGAATGAAAACCAGAACCTTATCTGGTATCAACTGCATAAGGATTCAGGTGCATTTGATGGACCGATTCAACATTCTACGAAACGAACTGAGTTTCGAATGCAACATGCTTGACGAATACGGAGTTGAATCAGAGTCCGCAATACAATATATACATTATCAGCAAGTCATCGTTACGTCAGAGAGAGAGATGATGAAACGAAACTCAATGAACTCGAGGTCACTTTAAAAAAGAATGACCGAAGTGCATTCAAAATATTCTTCATTTATCCATTTATAGTCATGGGTCTATTTGAAGTTAAAGAAAGCGTCGATGAGAGAGAGAGAGAGAGCTTTTAAAGAACTGCACAGTTGTCGTTTCCGCGCAGATGTATTTTATTCTTCCACAGAATTTATATCGTGGCTTGTGCGCCCAACTCGAAAAATCAATCTGTACTAGGGCAAGGGATTTCTATATTTCGATAGGACCGTCTCTTATGCATTCAGCGAATCGTGCAGTTCCAGCGAGCTGTTGTCGTTTCCGCGCAGATGTATTTTATTCTTCCACAGAATTTATATCGTGGCTTGTGCGCCCAACTCGAAAAATCAATCTGTACTAGGGCAAGGGATTTCTATATTTCGATAGGACCGTCTCTTATGCATTCAGCGAATCGTGCAGTTCCAGCGAGCTTAAACTGCAGGCTTTGCAAGTGAGCATCACGTATTCGGGTCTTCTTCCAACTTTTCACGTGCCGTCCATCAGTACTTCTTTCTTTTCTTCGGCAAAGGTTTCATGATAAACATTACTCTGTCAATTCTATCGCATCTCCTTATACAGAGAAAGTAGAGACATTATCCCTTGCGCTGCCTGTCATTTCTTCTTTCTAATAGCATGAGCAGGCGGTCAATCAGCAGAGTATTTGATTTTTGGTTTCCTATAGTTTCTCCTCTCTCTCTCTCTCTGTCTCTCTCTATCGTTCTATAACTATATGTATGCCTTTTCTTGTCTGTACAAAGCATTGGAGATTTCTTCAATGCTAAATTATATATAAAAGAAGACGAGACAATGGAGGAGCAACTATGATAAAATGAAAAACATAATGAAAACAAATACAGAAGGATCAATTGTTTGCGTCGAATCGAGACCCCGAAGCTAAGGAATCGTTCAGATAATTGACTTCACCTTTCTTTAGTCTTCTTTGAAAACTCCTTTATTGAAATGAAAATCGAAAATCTAATTAACTCGACAATTTAATCTATCAATATTTCCTTAATGTGGTACTTAGAGAATCTAGTATTTGGAAACATCAGAGAAAAGATTACGTTGACATACCGTACACGGAGACATATGCTTTCAGATTAATAATTGTTTCTTTTGAGGATTTTTGAGGAGTTTCGTATCTGAGCTTGCTTTACAAAACAAATGCTCTAAAGAAACTTTCTGTTGATGTAAATATTGAATGTCTAAAGGATATTTCCTTGGAGAAGGGAAAGTTTGCTATCAATTTTTTATTTGAATCAATTATCCACTTGTTTTGCGCAATAAATTTAGGTTTATCAATGTTTCAGTGAAGATCTCTTGTAAAGGATCATGGAGGACGCACAAATTCATGAAACATCTATCTAGATCTCTTTAGTAAGGTCGCATGAGAAAAAAAACTGATATTAGCAATGACATTTTATTTTATAACATATTTAGTTGTGTACTAAGTCTAAATATCCTAGGCTGATAGTTGCTTTCTTCTAGCTTTTCTAGTTCCACATTATTTTCTTGTTATTTTTCATATGTACTAGTACCTTACTAAGTCTTGCTTGCAGTTTATTTGCTTCCTCTTTCGGGGTAAATGAACAGATGCCATTGGATACTAGATAAGCAGTGAAGATGCACCACATTATGTGTGAATGTTTGACATAGTCTGTGCATAAGTATACTCAACTCAGACACATGAGAGAAAATGTTAATCCTAGTGCAGCACAGAAAAATAAGGAATCTAGTAAAGTCCTATTCAAGTTCCATGTCAAATGAAAATTGAGCATCATGAGGACTTAACCATAAAATCTTATTCCGTTGAATTGTAACGTGTCCATATTCCTCAAGGCCAAAATACTGCAACAAGCTGTCAATGACATGCTTTTCATACAAAGGAATACCTTCATCAAATCTCATAGAATAGGCATCCAACTAACAATGAAAATGCCCAAACTTAACAAGAATAAAACACACTTGAACCGTCGTTTGTCGATGTTGAAGTAACTAAAGTCAGCAATAGAAATGTTATGATTTTTCTTCAGATTTAAATGATTGAATGATTGATCCTCTTCGTATTTCATCTTTTTTTCCTTAACATGATTTTTTTTAATTGAAAAAAGAGATAAATACAAGGGATCTAGATAGAGGCACAAAGCACAAAGCATGAGGGATCCATTTCCTTCTCATCTTCCCATTCTCAAGCATGAGCTTTTTTTGGTATTTAAAGGGGGAGATTTATTTTTAACTATTATTGTCACGCACGAGCTTTTGGTTTTTGGTTTCCTATGTCCTCTCTATAACACCGTTTCCAGCACAGCATGGCATTCGATCTTTTTTTGGTTTCCTATGTCCTCTCTATAACACCATTTCCAGCACAACATGGCATTGGATCTTTTTTTGCCCCTTGCATTGGCCGAGATCGCCGCATGCAGAATTTACCAATTCGACAATCACGTGCTTCATTTACCAAATCTCTCGACACCTGAATCTCAACTTTACGACGACTAATAGGTGCATCATCTCTTATTGAATCTTCTAGGCTCCTATTGAGTTTCGATTGTTTTTATAACTTGTTGTAGTTTCTCCACCTCGATTCATTTTAGTGATAGACCTCGCTATTAATAAAGAGAGGGACCTCTAAAGTGTTTCACGAACTGGTGCTATTCTTAAAAATACACATGCCTTCATTATCTATCTTCAGGCTTAAGACCATGTCCCCAAACTTCATCCAATCTCTTGAGCGTCTTGGGGATGAATTTTGTTGTCTCTTTGAATGCTCTTTTTTTATCGATTTCCATATTAGTAACAATCCGAAACGAGGAAGAATCAAATATTTTTCCTCACTTTCTTGGTTAATTCATAGGGATGTCCACGTTTGAAAGCATCTATGCAGCTTTCTGGGCTTATCCTTTAAGTGGTGTGGTTGAGATGCACGGAAGAGACCCATCAACGATATGCTCACTTTCTACGGTGTACCCATATCAAAGAAACGCGATAAAGAGACAAACAAGAAAGAGAGGGAAAAGACTATTCCTCGCACATGATTATCATATCATATAGAATTAGGTGAGGTTCTAGTCCCTCAGAATTGACTAATGACTGTTCAATTGATTGAAAATAGGAACATGAACCTAGACTATATCTATCATCATGAGATCAAGCTTACCAATAAAGAACTTCATAAGAGACTTCAAAGGAGTTCATTACATCATATTTGGCTCTTCGTATATCACGCTAGTGGGTATGGTGGTAAAAAAATAGGCTTCAACCACACTTACTACTGCTAACATTTTAACCTTGGTTGAATTACTTCTTCCTTTTGCGACGATTTTCTTGGACAAACGATTTTCTTGGACAAACCCCTAGTTGCAGGAAGGCGTGCCAATCTAGGCTTAGTAGAGGATATATGTTGCAGACTATAATCTATAAATTGGTAACCCCCTCTCTCCCTATCAATGCTTCGCGATTGTTGTGTCAACTCAGTAGCAAGTGGTTTTAATTTTAATCCTTATAGTAACCACAAGTGGTTTTAATTTTAATACTTACAACGAAATCAAATGTTGTATGCAAGAAGAAGATAGTGTGCTTATTATTAGTAACTCTTCCAGTAGATGTTGTATGGGTTATATTGCCTCCATTTTGATTATCACATATTAACCATATTAATGCTAGGCTATTATTGATGTTTAGGACGTTATGGACTATGCAAAAGAGTATTCGCAAAGTTCCTTGTTTCTCAACACCAAGTTTGACAAAACATACAACACGTCCGAATGGGTTTTCAGTTTTTATCTCTAAAGGGTACCGGCTTTGGATCAATATCTCTAAAAAATATCTCTACAATTATGGGTTATACCACCACTAAGAATAATATCGATAATGAGCTCTTTGAGTCTAGCTTAAAGCTCTCTATCAAACAAGGTTATCCACTCACCATCCTTCTTTTTCCTATTGGTATTGTCAATTTTAGGTGTATACTTAACCATGATGTTCATAGAGGCTTGATTGTTGGCCTTCCCCTTCCCAATATCCCAAACTCGATAATTATGACACTATTTACTAATGAAACAAACACATTTTTTCATAATTATTATGAGAGTGTCACCAGATTTTTGAAATATTTGAATACCCCTTGTGAGGCCACCAAGTAAGAAATAATCACCAGGACACTACTTTTAGGTCTCTTTAAGGAGATCTATATATTCTCTTATAGATCAAGGCTATAGTAATCTTTCTTGTGGATAGATCTATGGATTTTTTTATATTTGATGGAGTTCGAACTCATGGTAGGCAAACACTAGAACATGGTGCTTGCAAAGCTTGACAATAGGTTTAGTAACTCAACGGTAGTGCAAGTGAATGTGGTGGGTTGAGAAATCGTGATAAACGATCTCCTTATATCTTCCATTATTTATTTTCTTGCTTTCTGAGACCAAAAGACAAGGAAATTCTGAATCTACAAAAGTTTCCTCTTGATTTGCTATCCCAATAGAAATCGGGGTATAGAAATCAAATGAGATTTCCAAGCAAAGAAAGAAGACGCTCAAAAGTTAGGATTTTTGAACATTGAAGAAAGAAAGAACTAGGATGTTGGCCAAATAGATGATTAAAGCTTGGAGTAACAACAAGTCTTAAAGAGACAAGCTCATTTTTTAGATATAGAGTTTCTCTTAAACGCATTGGTCTTCAAAGTAATAAAAGTCTTGATTGACTAGCTGAACTTTTCTTGCATTTTTTGGTGATTAGTAGAATTTTGAGCCTAATTTGCTCGATGTGGAAGGGCTCGAACAAGATAAATTGTATGCTAAGATCCATAGGAAAATGAAATATGCAACTAGCACTTGGAAAAATGATTATATTTTGTTCCAGATTGAAAGCATTAAGGAACTTGAAGAAATCAATCTCCATTACACATGTGGAAGCATCATTGAAACCAAGAGAAAAGAAAATTTATTGGATTCTTGGACTTAGATACACCTTATGGGGTTGACTTGAAAAACTGATTCTTTGTGATAGAGGAAATAAATCAATGGGATGAGTCAAAGATGTGTTTCCTTCTTAGCGAGGATTCTCAGAATCTACAAGGGTTGGGATGAGTCAATGGCAATATAGTTCAAACGTCGCTGTCCTTATACCACCTCGGTACAAGATTCGTGAATGCAATAAGTCCTCTCCGTATAGACACCATAGGGTGTTCATCTTTGAGAAAAACAAGTTGAAACGCAGATGAAACAAAATGTCATTGCTAATATCAGTTTCTTTTCTCATGCCACCTTACTAAGGAGATCTAGATAGATGTTTCATGAATTTTTCTAGTCCTCCATAATCCTTTACAAGAGATCTTGACTGAAACATCGATAAACCTAAATTTATTGCGCAAAACAAGTCTATAATTGATACAAATGAAAAACTTGGTAGCCAACTTTCCCTTCTCCAACAAAATATCCCTTTAGATATTCAATATTTACATCAATGGAAACTGGCTTTAGAGCATTTTTTTGTAAAGAAAGCTGATATACCAGTTTAGAAGATCTCAAACTTCTCAAAAGAAACAATTATTATTGCAAAACCATATGTCTCCGTGTACGATACGTCCAAGTAACCTTTCTCTGATGTTTCCAAATACTAGATTCTCTACGTACCACATTAAGGAAATATTGATAGTTTGAATTGTCGCGTTAATTAGATTTTAGATTTTCATTTCAATAAAGGAGTTTTCAAAGAAGACTAAAGAAACGTGAAGTCAATTATTTGAACGATTCCTTAGCCTCGGGGTCTCGATTCCACGCAAACAATTGATCCTTTTGTATTATTTTTCATTATCTTTTTCATTTTATCATAGTTGCTCCTCCTTTGTCTCGTCTTCTTTCAGACAAGAAAATTTCCCCCTGTTCTTTTATATATAATTTAGCATTTAGGAAATTTCCAATGCTTTGTACAGACAAGAAAAGGCATACATATAGGTATAGAACGATAGAGAGAGAGAGAGAGGCGAAACTATAGGAAACCAAAAACCAAATACTCTGCTAATTGACCGCCTGCTCATGCTATTAGAAAGAAGACATGACAGGCGGCATAATGTCTCTACTTTCTTTGTATAAGGAGATGCGATAGAATTGACCGAAGAAAAGAAAGAAGGCATGATGGACGGCACGTGAAAAGTTGGAAGAAGACTCGAATACGTGATGCTCACTTGCAAAGCCTGCAGTTTAAGCTGCTGGAATTGCACGATTCGCTGAATGCGTAAGAGACGGTCCTATCGAAATATAGATGCGACGCACGTCGACCTAGTACAGATTGATTTTTCGAATTGGGCGCACAAGCCACGAGATAAATTCTGTCGAAGAAGAAAATACATCTGCGCGGAAAGGACAACTGTGCAGTTTTTTAAAAGCTCTCTCTCTCATGCACGCTTTCTTTAACTGCAAATAGACCCATGACTATAACTGGATAAATAAAGAATATTTTGAATGCACTTCGGTCATTGAGTGAACTTGTTTAGTGTGAGTCCTGCAAGACAAACACACAAGCACACGCGCAACAGAGTATATGCGTGCTCCTTGATCTCAAACATTAAAACAACTGCCTTACATTCTCCGGGGTATACAGTCACTTTTTACATTGTTCGATTTGTCAAATACGGAAGAGTACTCAAAAAGGATAATAGACGCTTGCCTGTAGGGAGGAATGCAAATCTCGATAACATAATGGGCCGACTATATCTCGATAATATAACGGGATGCTGCACACGTGAGCTCGAGTTCATTGAGTTTCGTTTCATCATCTCTCTCTCTGGCGTAACCATGACTTGCTGATAATGTATATATTGTATTGCGGAACATGAAATTATATTTTTGAAAACATGTCTGTCTATCAATGATGGACGAGCACTCGGATTCAACTCCGTATTCATCAAGCATGTTCCATTCGAAACTCTGTTCGTCTCGTAGAACGGCTCAATCGGTCCATCAAATGCACCTGAATCCTTATGCAGTTGATACCAGATAAGGTTCTGGTTTTCATTCTCCAATACGATTGCTTCATTTTCCAGAGTACTATATAAATCATACATCCCTCTAGAATATTACTCAGTATGTACCAGCAGAAATGAATCCGCATAAACTATGCACAGTTTTTCTCTACGAATGCCGTAACAAGCATGTAACTCGAAAAAAGATTATGTGATTCCTTAATCATTTGAAGCTGTAAAAACAAAATATGTATACGTATTTTAAGTGTTCAAAGGCATACGAAATCGATTCGAACGTATATCAATGAAACTTTTTTAATAAAACCGAATATCAACAGATCTACATGAAAGAATGTGTTTTATCTATCGTAGCAGTTTATGACGCAATGGATGAGATGTTGCTTACGGAAAGTACATATTGTGCGATAGAATCACACGACTAGAATGACGTACATAAAAACCATATGACTTCATGTACGTATTATGTATTTGGATGGCATGATTAAACAACTGTTATTTATTTTCCTCGAGTCCGTTTTTTAAGAATAAATAAGGAATACAAAAAGGGAATCTTTGGGATGATGTTTAGTCTCGTGTTGATTGTACATGAAGCAACCAAGGATGCATGTAGAGACTCCCATCATTGATGGTTATAATAAATAAAGCTTTAATCATTGCAATTTTGAATATACTCAATATTGCATTCAGAACCAAGCCATCCTAGCCTCAACATTCTATCTTACGACATCTACTTTTCTTCGGAATCATTTTTTGTGGCTTCATCTGAGACGTAGCATGGTTATTCCATGTCTTTGCATCTTCACAAAGTTGAACTTATTTTCTAAGCCTTTGAGCTACAGTCCTTCTCAACGGATTTTTGTATATCGTCCTTCATGGCTTTAAGCTTTCGAGCTCCACCCATATCAAGAAAAACAAAACCAAGAGCCTAGATACCCGAATGCGCCACATTTTAGCGTGGACAATCCATTCTTCAAGATCAGGTCAAAATCAATGCTACCTTTGCATAGTAAGGTCATATAATTCGAAAACAAATGTATGAAAACGGAATTCCTTAACCTGAAAAGGTGAGAAAATGGACATTCTGAATTACCTTTACCTCTGCATTTCTCCCCTACAATTCCTAGTCATGGACGCTCATAGGAAAATGGAAAACTCAACTTATTAACAGGATCACTTAACCCCCATGCAAAATACCTTCCTCAAAAAACACGTTATGCAAAAGTGATGTCCCCTTAGCCCATTCCCGATCTTATGAACAAATGTTGACCTAAATGGATGAGTACTAGCATACATGACATATAAGCACACATCAGAACAACTAACAGAAGAAAAAATAAACACAATATGATCATAACTACTACGCTTGAAGTAATGATATCAAATGTACAAGATGATCATATGCTGCAAATAGCTACCTAAATGCGTAAGAGATGGTCCTATCGAAATATAGATGTGATGCACATCGACCTAGTACAGATTGATTTTACGAATTGGGCGCACAAGCCACGAAATAAATTTTGTCGAAGAATAAAATACATCTGCGCGGAAAGGACAATTGTGCAGTTCCTTAAAAGCTCTCTCTCTCTCTCTCATGGACGCTTTCTTTAAGTGCAAATAGACCCATGACTATTACTAGATAAATGAAGAGATGTGTGCAAATGTCAATTCCTATCTTCCAAACAAGTCAAAGCCTCTTCATTACCCACTTTGGGTGGAGCTTCCCAATCTGCCGTATTTCTTGTATGGATTTCTTCGAGAAATCGTTTCACCGATCGCTCGCCCGATGGCCTCAAGAGGGGATGTTGGGGGGGTTAATCTACGAGGGTGCTCAACACTCTTTCAACGCACGATGGCACCCACAAAGTTGCATTGGAACGGACTTGAAATAGGTCCTCCCCTCGAAGATCTCCATAAACTATGGCGAGGGTAAGATTTGGGTATAGGAGATTACCTACAAGAATTCGCCCAATGCGTGCTTCCGTTGCAGGCACCAAGGTCATAGGATCAAAGATTGCCCCTTGAAGCAAAATACTAATAAAAGAAGCTTAAACTAGATGAGGCCCCGAATCCTCTCCCTCAAGTTGGCACTCAGGGTCATTCTCCTCTGACGAAGGAAGCAGAGGGCACTCGTGTTGCCGAGACGGATATAGAAGGGTTCACCGAAGTAAAACATAGGAGGAACGTTACTCCTCGAAGATCATTAGCAAGGACCGTTACGACCATTGGTCCTTCGAATAACATGTACTGCAACCTAGAAAAGGAGATTAATCAGATCGACCTCCTAGGCATTAACCTTTACGAAGAAGACCCGACTGACAATTCACTTGAATGCTCTACTAGCAAAGAAGACAACCAAGAAGCTTACACCACCAGTAAAGAGGATGGCTTCACTACTAGCAATGAAGACAACCAAGGCAGTGAAAGCTCCTTCCTTGCCCCTACTCTTCCGGTATGCATGCCAAGCTTACTGCAACAAAAGCCAAAGCTTAAAGGGAAACAACTGTCGGGCATGCCTTGGAAGAGCCCCCTCAAGAGTAGGATCCTAAGTCAAGATGTTGGGAGGAAAAAAGAAGATCAAAAGAAAAGAAGAAGATTGGGTCCCTCCCCTCAAAGAGGGCAACCATCAATAATGAGAATCACTTCACTAAACATCAAGGGTTTGTCAGACTCCTTAAGAGTGGCAATTCTTGGTCAATGGTTCAAAGACAAGTGCCTCAACCCCGACTTTCTCTGCTTACAAGAGATTAAAATCGACGCAGTGGATCTCCAAAAACGGCTTACAGGCATTGCTCCTAACCACATTTGGCTCTCCACTTTGCACCGTGGGGGGACGGGGGGTGATCTAATTGGTATTAGTCACTCCTGGTCCAGCACATTGACCTCGACTTGTGAAGATCAGAATCATCGTTGGATTGCTCCCTCAAGCGGGTTTCCTAATCAGTTCACTGTGGTCTCAATTTATGCCCCTAATGGCAAGAAGGATAGAATCGACACTTGGACTTCCCTTGACTCCCTCTCACATAATGTTTTGCTTTGCGGGGACTTCAACATGGATGAATTTCCTGAGCATCATTGGAATAACAAAGGGAAAATTATTAAGGGTCAGGAGAAAGAGATATGGGATAAAATCAAGCTCCATCTCAACCTGGGGTTCTCCTGGTCTAACCTGCAATTGGGGGACTCTCTAAGGAAAGAAAGACTTGATAGATGTTACCTCAATCAAAACACCATCCTCCTGTGGGGTACTCCTTCGATTTCCCAACACATGGACCTCACCTTCTTGAGCCACTACCGGATTACTCTTTCTTTCAAACTGACTCCCACGGTCCGAAAAGCTCCTTGGTTTCATGCTTGCCAGACGTTGTTTTCCCTCCCCTCTGTCCACCAAGAAATTTTTGCAGTTTGGGTCGGACCTTTGCCTACAGTAATGAAACGGCGAAGTGTTGAAGAAGCTCAGTGGAAAGGACTAGACATATTTTGATCAGGACTCATAAGACGATAAGAGATATCTGGAATAAAAGGAGAGAAACGGTGTACTAGAGGCTCTCACGACTTGAAGAAGAAGTAAACAAAGGTAAGTGTAGCGCATCCATCCGTCTCTCTTTCTCTCTCTCTCTCTCTCTCTCTCTCTCTCTCTCTCTCTCTCTCTTTCTCTCTCTCTCTCCTTCTGTAGCTCCCTCTTCCCCACAGCCCACCCCGTGCATCCCTCTCTCTCCTCCCGCCACCCTTGCATACTTTTCCCCTGAGCCCCCATAGTCACGCATCTCTCTCTCTCTCTCTCTATCTATCTCTCTCTCTCTATCTCTCTCTCTCTCTCTCTCTGTCTCTCTCTGTCCCTAGTAGCCCCCACTTCCCCAGCATCTTTTCCCTTGCCACCCTCATAGACCACTCCCCCTACCACCCTCTCTCTCTCTCTCTCTCTCTCTCTCTCTCTCTCTCTCTCTCTCTCTCTCTCTCTCTCTCTCTCTCTCTCTCTCTCTCTCTCTCTCTCTCTCTCTCTCTCTCTCTCTCTCTCTCTCTCTCCCTCCCTCCCTCCCTCCATCCATCCCCGCCCTTCCCTCCTCCTTCCCACCACCAACCCTGCATGCCCTCTCTCTGGCACTCCTTCTGAAGCATCATCACTGTTATTCTAAAGTGTATCGTACAAGTGAACGATGGAAGAAGACATGTTTCTGCGGTTTTCATTAGATACTAGCTTTATTGGAGCTCTCTAAAGGTAGGAAACTGAGTAGGTGTTCATCAAATCCTTGCTGTTACGTCAACCACACTACACCATTCTCGTTACATCTGGAAAGTGACATTGTTTGCATGCGTATAATCACGTACTTTAAGCTCTTCCTTATAGCTTTTGCCACCAAATTGTGTGACATTGCTGATGAAGGACGTTTTCCGCTGAAAGCGTCGAGCGTTTCAGGACAATGTAGCACCACCCACAACCTCCCACAACTCCACCCACACCTCCCACACCACCTACAACCTCCCATCACTCCACCCACACCCCCCACACCACCCACAACCTCCCACCAATCCACCCACACCACCCACAACCTCCCACCACTCCCACACTCCACCCACACCACCCAGAACCTCCCACCACTCCACCCACACCTCCCACACCACCCACAACTTCCCACCACACCACCCACACCACCCACAACCTCCCATCACTTCACCCACAACCACCACAACACCCACCACCTCCCACCACTCCACCCACAACCTCCCATCACTCCACCCACACCTCCCACAACCTCCCACCAGTCCACCCACACCTCCCACACCACCCACAACCTTCCACCACTCCATCCACAACCTCTCATCACTCCACCCACACCTCCCACACCACCCACAACCTCCCACCACTCCAGCCACACCTCCCACACACCCACAACCTCCCACCACTCCACCCACACCTCCCATACCACCCACCATCTCCCACCACTCAATATGTAAGGGTCATAAGCTACTACAAGAATTATGTGAAGAACTATGTGAAGGATGTGCTTTTGAGGGTCATTCCAATATCACCGATGGCACATAAAGTGGATCTCAGTTTGCATGCTAAAGTGACAGTAAAAGTGTAAGTGGTAAAAGTGGAAGAAGACAAATGACTGTTGCCGCCAACCATTCATGGTCACTGCCTATTGTGAGGATCCAACACAAGACTGGTGGCATATTTGATCTACCCCTCCAATTTTGGGGCAATCAATTGGTGCATATTCAATGAACGTGGGAAATCAACAAGGCCCTCTTGGCCTATTTGAGCCTATAAAAGCAATGGATTAGTACTCATTGGAGAGATATAGATACATATACGTACCCGACATATTTCCGACATCTCTTTGGGTCCTCTCTTGCACTTTGCGGCTACAAACCTATTGTACGAAGTCACTCTGTGGTGAGGATATAGAGCGTGGGCTTCCTAGTGGAGAGCTAACAGCACTAGAGTGTGAAGAAGTGGCTTGCTTTTGTCATTCCTTGTGATTCAGTGATAGTTTTGTGTTCTTTCCCTTAGGGCAAGTCTTCGTATCATTGTACTGAGTAGAGCAAGTATTCATCCACTTGTATGCATTCCGTTGGACGAACCTCTTGTGTTGATTCCGATTAGTTCTAGATTGATATGTTAGCACAAAGCATCAACTTTGGAAGCATTTCTTTTGCCTACATTGTAATCATCTGTTCGGAATAAGGAGTGGTTTCATTCTTCAGTACTATCATTTGTCATTAAATTTTCTCTCTGAGTATTTAGAATACTGCACAACTATTGCGAACTGCCTACTCACAGAAATGTTAAAGGGTATACTTCCCTAAGGAGAACCTCCCTTGAGTAGGCGAAGTACTTGAAGTGTATCTTGTATGCTCCTGCTAAACGTAGATACCCAAGTACCTCCTCTACAGTTTGGCATGCACGGTGGGACACTTGCATTTCTCTGAGAGGCCAAAAGCATAGTAAATAGTACTTTTCTATTACTTTTTCCCTATTGCATCTTTGCAAGTAGGTACTTGACCCACACGGGAGCAGATAAGGAGCCTCTTTGTCTACGAAGGAGCCTTAAAAAGTTAGCTATATCTTCGACTAGTGAACCAACATCCCCTCTACCTCCTTTGAATTTATGCATTGATTTAGGTGCGACTACACTCTCAAAAGAAAAGCATAGGAGAACATTAGACTTCTCCTCAGATACGTCCGAGGAAACACTAGTGCAACTAGGGGATCTCTCTCATTTACTCTCCAAACTCAATATCAGGTTCCCTACCTTCAAGGGATAAGCTTATGAGGATGCTGATGATCATGTGAGAAGATTCATCTCCTTATGCCGTGGATGAGGTATGCAGAATAGAGAGGATGCAATGCTGGTACACTTCCCATCCACATTGGAAGGCCTTGCTCACAAATGGTATAGTCAATATGTAGATGGCCATTTTGCTACATGGGAGGATCTGAAGATGGCATTCTCACAGACATTTCAACCAAGTGACTCCTTGGAAAAAGCTCTAGATCAGCTAGAGAACCTAAGACTAAGATCAGGTGAATTCTTTCATGAACTTGACACTAGGACAAAAGCACTTGTTGCACATCTGCCACATGCTCCAGGTGATTTTGTTGGTTAAAAAATGTATAGAAAAAGCTCTGCCCAGGTCATCTCAGCAGAAGCTCCGTGAGTCTCTCAGATTGGATGCAACCCTTAATAATTTTGTTGCAGCAGCATCACACGTTGAAGATGCTAGACAACATTTTGAAGGGAAAACACAACCAAATTATGCTGCAGAACTAGACCCTATTGGGCAACTAAGGAAAGAACTGTAGGCATTGAGAATGCAGCAAAATCACCAAGAAGAGAAGGTCTTTCCATCGCCGTTGCGTCACAGTGATGATGAGGTAGCCCAACTCTATTGTGAATTAAAAGATTTGCGGACCACTCAAGATATAAGAAGGCTGATTTGGTGTACAATATGTAACAATAGTGGGCATTCCAATGAAAATTGTCCTAATAGGGTAAGTTGTCAATTTTTTGGAAAGGATGGCCATGAAGCTAGAGACTTGGTATCGTCAGATAGGAAGTTGTATAACTGAATCTTTTTTTGCACGCGCGAAAGGTTGTTACGCAGACACCTTGTAATCTTTATATAAAGCAATGAAAAAGAGACGCAGCGTGACGTTCGTTGGATTCACCAGACTATCTGTTGGGTGGTTGAGTGAACGCTACTATGTTGTTGTTGAGCAATCCTGAGTATATTGTTCTTGTTTCTGTTTTGTTATCTGTTGATACCTGTCTATTGGTGAGTTTCATAGATGTTCAGAAGATTATTGGACTGTGGTCTGAGCGAGGTATTCTGTGGATTTTCTATGGCATTGTTCAATTAAGTAGGTGTATCGTGGTGTCGCTCTTCTTGTAATACACCGTAACGTGTTGAGGAAGTCTGTGTAGTTGTGGTAGTGTTTCTGGTATTCTGATTTGTATTGTGTTGTCTTCAGTGTTGAGGTCTATCTTCACACAGCAAAGATTAAGCTTCAGTAAGGGTCTTCCTAAGTTGCGTACTGAATTTTCAGCACTATGTGTCTGGAACTATTGAGTCCTTCTATGTCTTCAGTTTGGTTGATTCTGAGCACTATTCGGTGAAGGTTGAACTACTGTTATTGTTCCTAATGTTACAGTAGTATATATTCGGAAAAAGGTTCTGAGGTAACTCGGTATCAGGATACTAATGGTCTGGTACAGTGTGTCGGTAGACTCTGGAAAAGTTAGCATGACAAACCGTAAAGATTGAGAAGGGTATGCCAATTCTTGATAGAAGTCTTGAATGTTGGTATATTGTGGTGTGAAGTTATTTTGGGAAACAAGCATAGGGCCTCTGTCTTTACAGACCCCTTCCACTCCCAAGAACCCAATTAGGTGTTTAAACACGTTTCTGACAGTTAGTTTCGCGTTTAACGTTTAACACTAGCGCCGTTTTGGGAAGGTGGCACTTAACTATCAGCAAGTGGCACCAACGTATTGCAAATCGATTGTGAAAAGTGACTGAAGATTGTAAATTGACAGTAATAGTGCGCGATTAGTACAAAAGATGATACATGCCGGTGACTCAATCCAGTGAAACGTATCCGAAGTACCGACAGCCTTGGGTACCTAATTTGCTAAGGATGCCTCCAGGAGGTAGAAGCGTAGATAGGTCTAACACAGTTGTCAAAAAAGTGAATAACCTTAGTAGTGATTCCGGCCATATTTCGGTGGAACGCAATACATTTCTAGCAGATTCCAGTGCAATTTCGGCACAGTCTGTCGAAGGTATAGTAACTCCAGAATCTATCGGGACACAACATGAAGTTAGTTTAACACCATTAGGTAAAGATTCAAATTTGTTTACAAATAGAAACGTCTTGGCCAAAGAAATCAGTGAAGGAGAAAAAACACTTTGTTTTGGTGAAAAATCGACACCTTTCTGTGTTATTTCGGTACAAGTTACTGAGAATTCACAGTTTTTCGGTGACGGTTTACCATTTCTTAGTGAATCTTCAATCTAGTTGTTGTCAGGATCTTGGTCACGCTCAAACAGAGGTTACAAACGCAGAAAAACACACCCAAGAATAAACGCAACAAGAGACGAGAAAGTACGCAGATTGGGTGCAATCTCCCCCCATGCACTCTGTTTCGATAGTCCACAGAGTGCATGTATTTATAGGACTTTTGATTACGTCAAAAATAGTGGTTACATGAGGGCGGCTTCGAAAAGCAGGCGTGAAACTAAAAGTTGGTAACTTTTACAGAAAGCCATTGCTTTTAATAACAGAAACTACGGTCTACAACGACCATTATTCTAACCATTACTTTTCTAACAATAGAACCTTCTACGCAGGTTTATTTACAAAATAAATAATAATTATTCAGATTATTGATGTCCGCCCTTTCACACCTTGCACGATCCTCACGAACCTTCAGCTGCTATATCAAAAACATCAAAAACATATTAATATATTAATAATTTAACATTTTAACAATGCCTTGTTCAATAATATACAACATGCCTCTCACTTGACAAGCAACTGACCTCAGTTGATAAAATAATTCAACACTCTAACAATTATAATGCAGTGTTCAACATATTCCATATTACTGTTACAATCCAACAATGCATTGGCCAACATAGTCCATGTTACAATCCAACAATGCATTGGCATTCGATATTTCAATATAACAATGCATTGGCATTCGATATTTCAATATAACAATGCATTGGCTATTCCATATGTCAATCCAACAATGCATTGTTCAACATATTCCATAAGGTATAACATGCCCCTCAGTTGAACAAGCAACTGACCTCAGTTGAAAAAATAATAAACATGGATGGCCAGTCACATGTTTCATCACTGAGTAAAGAAAATAGGCATGTGCCATGTAAAAATACATGCATGGAAATGGTCATGGAGCTGTTACATTAATGTGTTTGTGTATGATATGCAGAAATTAAGTGGTCATAATGAGGTGTTAATTGTGTTTTATGTATCCATTGACATTCTTCAATAGAGTGATTTTTGTACTTAACCAAATATCGATGATATTGAGTACCTGTGCGTATAGTAGTGACATCATGATCAATGATTTTCTCAGGAACTAAGATTTCATATTATTCTTTAATTAAAGGAGGATCATCAAAAAGTGGAGCAAGTGGTAAAGTTCCTTTAAATGGTTTAAGTAAACTAATATGAAAAGAATTATGAATGGTCCAATGAGATGGAATATCTAATCGAAATGAATTATCATTAATTTTTTCGATAATGCGAAACGGTCCATAATAGCGTGGTGCAAGTTTAATTTTAGGATGCTGACGTCTTTTAATTATTCGCAACCATACAAAATCATTTTCCCTGAATTCTTTGGCTACTCGTTTAGTATTGATATTACGTGTATAGCGCTCTTGACTTTTCCTAATGTGCTTGTGAACATCATGAAGCATAGAAACGTGATCTTGAGCAATAGAGTCAGCCATCGGAATGTCGGTTTGGGTGAGGGACATGGGAGTGGGAAGCTTTTTACCAAAAACAATTTCAAAAGGTGCACGACCAGTAGTGGTGTGTGCAGTGTTATTGTAAGAAAATTGAAGCAATGGCAACTTGTCATCCCAGTTATTAGGATTATCTAATGAATAACAACATAATAAATCAAGAATAGTACTATTTGTAGCCTCACTCTGTCCATTACTTTCAGGATGAAATGCAGAGATAAAATCTTTTTTAGAACCGAAATGTTGAAATAAGGCAACCCAAAAATGATTACAAAACCTAACATCACGATCAGATAACATTACTTTAGGAAATCCATGATGTGGAAAAATGCATTTAATGAATAATTTTGCAGCTTGAGGTGGAGTCAAAGTTTTTCTACATGGAATGAAATATGCATATTTACTAAACCTATCAACTATTGTCCAAATCATATCATTATGTGATGAAGTGGTAGGAAGACCTGTGATAAAATCCATAGAGATTTGTTCCCATGGTTCATTTGGAATAGGAAGGGGCATTAATAATCCAAATGGTTTACCATGATGACGTTTGACACGCTGACATACAATGCATTGAGAAACATAATGTGCAATGTCTTTTTCCATATGTGGCCAAAAGAAGAAATCTTTGCAAGCAAAAATAGTGCTCTGTATGCCTCTATGACCCATGTAAGATGGTTCATGCATTTCTTTAAGGACAAAATCTTTAAAAGCTTGGGTTATGCACAATCTATGTTGAAAATAAAGAAAACCATTATGAAAGGTATAATGTTCATCAGATAAAGATGCACCATTATTGGAGTCATGCCATGCACGTGAAAAATACAAATCAGATGCATAAGTGGAAACCATGTCTTGAAAAGAATGAATTTGAATGGCAGAAATATTATTCAAAACAATGGAATTTGAAGGAAAACGGCTAAGAGCATCAGCTACAACATTAGCTTTACCTGGCTGATATTGTATCATGGGTTGGAAATTTTGAATGAATGATGCCCATTTAAGATGCCTATCAGAGATTAAGGGCTGACTTAATAAATGCTTAATAGCCTGTTGATCGGTTTTGATTAAGACCTCAGAGCCCATAAGATAGTGTTTTCAAATTCGCAAAGCATGCACAACTGCTAACAATTCTTTATCATACGTACTATAATTCTGTTATGAGGGTTTAAGCTTTCTACTCTCAAATGCAATGGGATGGTCATTTTGCATCAGAACAACACCTATTCCTGAACCGCTAGCATCAGTAACAACATGAAAGGGTTGTGAGAAATCAGGTAGTTTTAAAACAGGTGCATGTGAAAGTGCATGTTTAAGTTTGTCAAAGGACTGTTGTTGGGTAAATCCCCATGCAAATTTTATTTTCTTTTTCAACAACAAAGTAAGAGGCAATGCTAAATAAGAAAAATTTCGAACAAACTTCCTATAGAAACTAGCCAACCCAAGAAAAGAACGAACATCATGGACTGATTGTGGTGTAAGCCATTCTATGATAACTCTAATCTTTTTCGGATCCACATGAACACCTTCACTTGAAATAATATGTCCTAAATATTCTAGCTTACGCTGAAAGAAATAACTCTTTTCAGGATTAGCATAAAGTGTGTTCTCTCGTAACAAATGAAAAACTGTTTCAAGATGCTTTTCATGTTCACTATCATTCTTACTGTAAACAAGTATGTCATCAAAGAATACAAGAACAAAAGCTTGGTAATCAAGAAAAATATTGTTCATCATTCGCGCAAATGTAGCAGGGGCATTAGTAAGTCCAAAGGGCATTACCATAAATTCATAATGGCCATTTTGAGTTCTCAATGCAGTCTTAAAAATATCACTTTGTGTCATACGAATCTGATGGTAACCCGATTTAAGATCAATTTTACTAAAGACACGAGCTCCTCCTAACTTATCTAAGAGATCATCTATTCGAGGAATAGGATATCTATTCTTGATTGTGATCTTGTTAAGGGCTCTATAATCAATGCACATTCGATAAGTGTTATTCTTCTTCTCTACTAAGAGAACTGGTGCTCCAAATGGGGAAGAACTAGGCCTTATAAGTCCTTTTTGTAGTAGGTCTTTTACTTGTTTTGCTATTTCCTTTTGATGTAGTGGGCCATGTCTATAAGGTGCCTTATGAGGAGGAGAACTACCAGGGACTAAGTCTATGCTATGGTCAAAGGATCCTCAAGATGGTGGTAGTTCAGAGGGATATTCAGGCATAAACCAATCCTTATAAGTACTCATGAAAGGTTTATATGCATCTGAAAGTGTATGACTATAATCATTGATGACATTGACAAAAACAATGCATGAGTTGAATCCTTTCCTAAATGCATGCTTTACTTGAGTGTGACTAATCAATGGAAATGGCTGGAAATCATGCCGTGCAGACAAAGTAATGAGTTGACCTTTGAAAAAAAAAACTTAAAGGTATGAGTATGGTAGTCAATACGTGGGTTATAATGGTGACGAAAAGGCATACCTAGTATAACATCATAAGATTGCAAAGGTGCAATTAAAAATGTTTGTGAATCAACATAAGGGCCTATGCGAATCGCAACATCTTGCACTTCTCGTGTTATATTATAACGACTACCTTGAAATGCAGCTTTCACTTTATACAAAGAAGGAAACGTTTGTAATTTAAGTTCTTGTACTAATAAATGTGAAATGAAGTCATGTGAACTACCATCGTCATGTAGAATTTTAACTAGTTTGTTATTTATTGTACCCTGCATGCAAAGAAGAGAGCGTAGAGAGATATCGTTACCCAAGGTACTTAAGTCCTTCTCTAGTGATTCCTCTGTCCAAACAGGAGGAATTTCTTCATTATAGACCTCCATGTTATGCAATCGAGCTGTAGCCGGTTTTATATGAAGAGGTTGCAATCTGCACCTTATTTTTGTATGTCCAGGTTTATCACAATTCCAGCAAGTGATTCATGGTCGCTTCTGTTGGGCATTCACTGCTGAAGTTTGAAGGGTAGGTGGTTTCGTTGGTTGGAGAGATGAAGCAACGGGTGAAGTTGAGTAATTGATTTCCTAGGGTAAGATGGGGCATTAAAATTACGCTTCATAGGAAATGAAGGTTTAACAGGAAATGGTCGTGGACGTGGTTGTTGTAGACGGAGTGACTTGGTTATGGACTTGAATTCTTTTTCTGCATCATAAGCAAAAGATATAGCCTCGTTGAGGGTTGTAGGTTGTAGGGTGTGAAGCTTAGCTTGGATACCCACTTCCAAACCATCTTTGTATTTCTGCTGCAAGATATCCTCTGATACATCTTCAAGCATTCGTACAAGTAGTAAATTTTGCCAGAACCGCTCTATGTAGGTAGTAACCGTATCACCCTCCTTCCATGTAAGGGTCGTCCATGCACGTCGAACATGCAAAGGGTATTGAGGAGGAACAAATGAATCCTTCACGTTTTCTTGAAAAGCCTTCCAAGTTGTTGGACGCTCCGTACTGTGTCGCAGGACATTCCACCAGAGTTGAGCTTTACCTACTAAATAGTTAGTGGCAAATTTAACTTTTTCACTTTCAGCATACATTTCATCGGTATAAAAATCATCAAACTGTGACAACCAAGAAAGTACTAAAGGCCCATCCTTTCGGCCATCAAATCGTAGAAACTGGTAGTTTCTATTACCAATCTTTGAATGAGTAACATCAGATTGGGCAGACACAATAGCTTTTACTACTCTCGTAAGGTTGTCTTCCTCAGCTTGCATCCTTTGGAGGATTTCATCACGTTGTCGGATCTCGTTCTGAGCTCCTTGAAGCTCATGCCGCAAGAGCTCTAGTTGTTGTTCAAGTGTTGCCACAGGTAGAGGTGAATTACTGTAATCCTCCATGGTGCTCTTGGACCCTTGCTCTCAACCTTGGTGTATTGAACCTTCTTGTTTGCAACCTTGGTGTCTCGATCCCGTGTTCTCAACCTTGCTTGGTACCTTGAATACTCAATCAAGTGCCACCCAAGGATTTTGAAAGAATTCACACTTCCAAGCTAGCTCATTGGAAAGTTCGTTCCGAGAGCTTTCCAACGGTATATTACACGCCTCAATCCGACCTACGGAGTGAGAGATACACTTGATTCTTTGTTGGGTCCATCCTTGAAATCGTCGCGAGCGCCTTCCATAAATAAGAAAGAGAGAGAACTTGAGTACAACTCCAAGAGATGGTGGAGTGGTCAAAGTACTTCCCTTGAAAGTAGGAGGTTGTGGGTTCAAATCCTCCTACCTTAGGGACTCTAAACCTCTCTATTACCACTCCAAAATTAAAATTGTCTCGCGCGTAGCCAACGGCTGCCAACGATCTGCAAGGGAGCCTTGGGTGCCAATGTTGCCAAGTTATTGCCGAAGTTATTGCCTAAGTTCTTTGCCTTAGTCGACGCCTTGGAGTAAGCCGAAGGAGAAGACGTAGATGAAACGTAGGTGAAAACGTAGGTGAAAATGTTCTGGATCAGAATCAGAAACAGAAACCGAAACCGAAACCTCTACCGAAGACGAAGACGAAACAGAAACAGAAACCGAAGACGGAGATGGAGATGGAGATGGAGATGGATGGAGATGGAATTCAGAATCGCGAACAGAGAACAGAACCCTCTGTATTGACGCGTGCAGAGCTCTGATACCACTGTTGTCAGGATCTTGCTCACGCTCAAACAGAGGTTACGAACGCAGAAAAACACACCCAAGAATAAACACAACAAGAGACGAGAAAGTACGCAGATTGGGTGCAATCTCCCCCCATGCACTCTGTTTCGACAGTCCACAGAGTGCATGTATTTATAGGACTTTTGATTACGTCGAAAATAGTGGTTACATGAGGGCGGCTTCGAAAAGCAGGCGTGAAACTAAAAGTTGGTAACTTTTATAGAAAGCCATTGCTTTTAATAACAGAAACTGCGGTCTACAACGACCATTATTCTAACCATTACTTTTCTAACAATAGAACCTTCTACGCAGGTTTATTTACCAAATAAATAATAGTTATTCGGATTATTGATGTCCGCCCTTTCACGCCTTGCACGCTCCTCACAAACCTTCAGCTGCTATATCAAAAACATCAAAAACATATTAATATATTAATAATTTAACATTTTAACAATGCCTTGTTCAATAATATACAACACTAGTCGCCGCTATTGGGAGTAAGCTTTCCTACATTTGACATCAAGAAGGAAGGTAGCTTGCTCAAAAATGAGATTCAAAACATACTAAACAATATTATCGAGCTGGAAAGTACACAGGCTGACGATACAGACTCCGACGGTTCAGATATTCAGCCTCGGGATACAGAAGATAGTCATAACACAACCACCAGCACGATGAGTGGGAAACAACAACAACTATGTCCACCTAGGCTGACTCCAACAGGAGTAACGTACACTAAATTTGGAGGATTCCCAGGTGATGACCCCGATGCTCATGTACGCACATTTGAGATAAGTTACGTAGTGCTCAATCATCCACCTGATCCGGCGTATAAAGCTATTGTCTTTCAGTCTACATTGGTTAATGAAGCAGCCACATGGCTTACAGAATATGATATTAACCACTTTGGCACCTATGAAGTAGTAAGGGATGCATTTTTGCAAAGATTCAGGCTAAAGAAGAATCCAGCAGAAATTTTCGATTACCTGCAAAACAATAGACAGAAGATAAATCAAATAGTGCAAGAATATGCCACTCTATTCAGAACTCATTTGAGGCAATTACCACCAGCACATGCGAACCTACCGGATGACGTTATCACTCAATGGTTTATCAATGGTTTGACTCTGCAACTCAAACAGATTATGATCATACGTTGTGTAGGAGCTATGACACTAGATGTAGTGATTGCAATGGCTTTGCAGCTTGAAAACAAGGTTGGAGGATTTGCGGAAGACCTGGAGTGGTTAAAAGCAAATAAAATTGTTGCAGAAGATCCGACGAGACAGTTGTTCTGCACCACATGCAAGAATTCAGGGCACACTAGTGCCACTTGTGCACTTAATCAGTTGTTTTGCGCTATCTGCAACACGATCGGACATACCACCGAAAACTGTGCATACAATGCCAAAGTGCAAGGAAGCGCAACAGTGAATGCAATTATACAAGAACCGGGGCAACCTACCAATCATTATGTACCTCCGCAAATGAGAAACAACCAGCAACAAGGCTATTAAAATTACAGAGGACAGAGAAATAATAACTATAATGCAAACCGCTGGCAGGCCGGACCAGCACAGGAAAATCCCAATTTGCCACCACTGCGTTGCCATTTTTGTGGTGAATTTGGTCACATTAGAAGATTTTGTAAGGATGCAGCTGAGTATGATCAAAGAAAGAAAGAACGTCAAAACCCAATTACTAATATGGTATAAATCACACCAGTAGAAACACAAGCTACAGTAGTTCAGACGAGATCCAGTAGGCCGTTACAACCAGCAGCTGAAATTTTTGAACCAGGCATCCGAGAACAGCAAAGAACATATGATAAAGCTAGTCAGTGAACCACCACAGAACCTCCACTGTTCCCAGACCCTACTTCGATTACACAAGTTCCACTACCTCAGGAAACTGCAGAGGAGCAAGAGTCAATTCCAGTAACCAACGCATCAACTTCAGAACCGATGAAAGGTACAAATCAAGTAAATCAAGCCTGGGAAATTCTATCTAAGGCTTCCATTACCCTCCCCCTTGGGCAGTTGCTAGCACTAGTACGAGGAGTTCGGCAACAATTCCAACAACAGTTCAGTCCTATACCTTCTTGCATTCCAGCAACAGCGACAGTGCAGCCGGAACCTGATGTTACAGTCGATCATTTGGTATCTTTAATTATGGTATGGTATAAAAATCATAAAATCACACAAGTACTAATTGATGGAGGATCTGGCGTCAACATTGCTACTGCGGCACTGTGTAAAAACTTAGGATGGACCGAAATCGAACAAGTCCCGTTTTTTGTCAGAATGGCTGACTAGTCAAGAGTCCATCCAGTAGGACTTGTACGAAATGTACCAATAACTTTGCAGGGTACCACATTTAAAATGACCTTCGTCGTCTTAGAATTACCAGAATCCACCCTTGATTATAATCTTCTTTTTGGCCGTCCTTGGCTGAAGCAAGCTAAGGTTATACAAGATTGGTCTGCACAGGAACTCACTTTCAAAGACAATAATCGTAAATATGTTGTAAATTTAGATGCTATACAGCCTTGTGAATTACATGCTAGACCGTATTTTACAGAACCAGTTCATATGTTAGATGGGTTGTCAGATGATGAAGAAGAAGAGTTTCTGAAAAATAAGATTGACTTGATCTCCCTAGGAATTGTTGATCTACAATCTGTTGTAGATAATTGGAATCCCGCAGTTTGTACGGTGATGCCTATAACAGAAGAAGATAAGAAAGAAGATACCACTGCTATAAATGACGCTGATCTACAAGAACGTTTTAAGCCAGCTGATAATGCAGAGAAGTCTCGAAAATTCTATGTTCCAGAAGATCAATTGATCACTTATAACTTAGGAGATGAGGACCATCCGCGTCCTGTCAAGATAAGGGAAAGCCTACCGGAAGTATTTCAAGAAGACTTAATCTAGCTAATTCGAGAGTTCTCTGACGTCTTTGCATGGGATTACAAAGATATGAAAGGTCTGGACCCGTGCATCTATCAACAGAGGGTCATGCTGAAGTCGGAAGCAAAACCAATCAAGCAACCCAGCTTTCGGATGAATCCGAACTATGCATGACAGGTAAAAGCAGAACTTGATAGGCTACTCAAAGTCGGATTCATTGTACCAATAGAGCATGCTGAATGGATCTCACAAATTGTTATTGTGCCTAAAAAGAATAAGCAACTACAAATTTGTGTGGATTACCAGAAACTGAACGCAGCTAAAGTGCCTGATCCATTTCCGCTACCGTTTCTTGACACGATGCTTGATAGAGTAGCAGGACATGAAATGTACTCATTCCTAGATGGATAGAGTGGGTATAATCAAGTTAGAATGGCTAAACAGGATATACCAAAGACCACTTTCATTACCAATTGGGGAGTTTTTGCTTGTACCAGAATGTGGTCCCCAAGTACTTTCCAGAGGTGTATGCAGGAAATATTCTCACCCTACCTTACCTCTTTTATGCAAGTGTATCTTGATGATTTTTCGTTATTTGGAAAAATGGAAGCACACTTGTTCCATTTACGGTGCTGCTTTGAAAAGTGTAGAGAATACCGACTCTGTTTGAACCCAAACAAATCTGTGTTTGCGGTTTCATGTGGAAAGCTACTTGGCCACATTGTATCTGCATAGGGTATACAGGTGGATCCAAATAAAATTACAGCTGTGTTAGAAGCACCTGTACCCACTACACCTAAGGAAGTAATGCGCTTTATGGGCCAAGTAAGATGGCATGGTCGACACTTACGGTGGCTTGCTCATTTGGCGATACCACTGAACCGGTTAATAACCAAGACTCCTCAACAATTTGAGTGGACTCAGGAATGTCAAATTGCTTTTGATCGTCTAAAGGGATTACTAACACAGGTTCCAATCTTAGAGCCTCCTAACTGGGATCGACCATTTCATGTATTTGTTGATGTCTCAGATATAGCAATCCGGAGCATTCTAATGCAACAAACGAATAAGTGGTTCAGGCCTGTGTACTATGCAAGTCAAAGGCTTGCCCCTGCGGACAAAAATTACTCTGTAACTGAAAGGGAATGTCTGGGTTTAGTATATTCTGTCAAGAAATTCATGCATTATTTGCTGGGCCGTAAATTTACTTTTCATATAGATCATGTTGCACTTGTCTATTTGGTTCGGCAACAGCATTTAGTTGGTCCATTAGCGCGATGGGTTCTACTGTTACAAGAATTTGATTACGAAGTGATTCATAGGCTCGACAATTCACATGCCTTAGCAAATTTCCTTTCTCGTTTAGATTCCCGTGAAGCACCGGTCAGTGTTGATGACACCACACCAGCGATTTACAGCACCGAACCAACTAATGATAAAATTGTAGATTCTCCTATGACAACTAATTACTATGATCAGTTGTTAACTTTTTTGACTGATGGATGCCTTCCTTCTACAACATCTCCTGCAAAGCGTAGGAAGATTGCAGTATACAGTCGCAAATTTTGGTTGATTGCTTGGGAATTATACTATATGGATCACACTGGAATTTTACTTCGTTGTATTCCTACACACGAAGTTAATTCATTCATTATGTTGGCTCATTCAATTCCATTCGGCGAGCATTTTGCTGCAGATTCAACACATCGGAAAATTCTGCAGAGTGGGCTTTGGTGGCCTACTATGTAGAGGGATGTATTGCAGTTTGTAAAAAAATGTGATAATGGTCAGAGGTCTGGACAGCCCCTACAACGTCATTTCTTCCCTCTACAACCTATCTTGCCATTGGAGCCTTTTGAGAAGTGGGGTCTAGATTTCATTGGACCTATTACACCCCTGGCAATCATCAGTAATAATCGTTATATTCTGACCTGTACAGACTATGCAACCAGATGGGCAGAAGCTTGGGCTTTAAGGTCCGCTATAGTTGTTGCGGTAGCAAAGTGTCTACTGAAAGATGTCTTTCCACGTTTTGGCTTACCGCTGGAACTTGTTACAGATCAAGGCACTCATTTTGTCAACAATTTAATGAAAGTACTCACACATTCTTTCCACGTTATCCATAAATTCAGTTCTCCTTATTATCCTCATGCTAATGGTTTGGCTGAGAGTACAAACAAAACCTTGTTGAATATGCTTCGAAAACTAATTATGGAATCACCGGAAAAATGGGATCAACTGTTACCTGCAGTATTATGGGCATACAGAACAACATATAAGGTATCAAAAGGGTTAACCCCTTTCAAACTAGCTTATGGATTGGAAGCCATAGCAACAATGGAGATCATTGTACCAAGCTTACGAGTAGCCATCAACCAGAAAATGCTACGGGAAGAATCTCTGTCATTTCGGTTGGATACACTCAGAGAACTGGATGAGCATCGATGGCACATTTTCATGACTATTCAGGAAGTACAGATAAGACCAGCTCAAACACATGATCGATATCTAAAGACTCCAGTTTTTGCGGTGGGACAACTTGTACCCTTCTACAATGCCAAGTCGAATTGCTCTACTGGCAAATTCAAGCTACGATGGTTTGGTCCCTATCGAATTTCTGAACAGGTGAGCTCAGCCACTTTTCGATTGATTACTTTGATCGGAATTCCTCTTCCAAAGGTGATAAATGGATCAAAGCTACGGCCGTATCAACAAGCAACCGATCCACACTGAAATGTTCTGTGGATGAGCCACGTATTTTGCATTTTATTATTTCTCTTTTATTTTCTTTTGATTTTTGGGCACTTAAAAACAAAAATAAGTTTGTAAATACGTGCATTTTGATACCTAATTATGTCAACAGCTTCCCTGCCCTTTCCAGCTGCTCATGCATGCACACCAAAGTTATGAAGTTATCATCTCAACGTCGTAAGATGATTAGTGATTTTGATTGCTCTCCATTGCAGCGCATCTACTTAACCTTCTCCGTTTCGCCGAAAATCGCTATTGTGTTTGCGTGATTTGTGTGATTGTGTAAACCCTGTGCTTTGTGTCTTGTGCTTGTGTTTTCTGTGTGCGCCATGGAAGCTCTAGCGAACTATGCCGCTTTCCGTGACGGACTCCCTGCCGATGTAGGAGAGTTCCTGGGCATATGTGGGTTGGCCAATTTCGCTGAACTGCCGTGGCATTCAGTGGAATCCCACCCGTTCTTCGCCCCAATCATCGCCGCCATCGCTGCCACACCTGCCACCGAACAGAGTTGGCCTATCACCTCCATACCTTCCCGAACCGTAATCACCTTCCAAGCTTTTGCTGAGGCGTTTAGACTCCCTTAGCAAGGTCGGGAAAATGGCCCGAATCTGCCAATAGCCACCATGAACCAACTATTCCCTAGGAGTTCCTCTAACAAATACGCCATCCTCTACCATCCTGAACTTGAGAGATGCATGCTACAATTCTTAGTAGCCATCCTCAATCTCCAAAAACGCACATATGGAATATCTCGTCCCTTCTACTCAGCCATAGACTTAGCTACTCGAGAACCTATAGATTTTGCATCGTACTTCTTCCACCGCATTCAGAGAGAATGCGTTTCAATCATCAAACAGTTTAATAAGGGAGGAATGCCAAGGTCCAGACTGCCACATATCATATCTTTCCTTTTTTTGGCCATTCTTGGAGCACAACCACCACCCAGAGGCCCGGTCCTGCACCATGAAGAGTCGGCCCAATTATTGGAAGATGATGAAGAAGACGAAGAGGAACTCAATCAACTCTTCCTCCGGAAAAGAATTAGAATCAGTTCATCTAAAAGTGAAGCACAGGGTTCAGCCGAAGGAAATAAAGAAGATGACAAAGAAGAAGAAAAATAGGAGAAAGAAACCTTCCATGACACCGCAACATCTATGCAGCACGAATCATGAGCACAGTCTTCGTCAGAAAGGCAACAAGAACAGGAGGATCACACCAACTCAGACACAAGTTCGTCGGGAGAAACATCTCAGCAGCAATCTGAGCAGGAGAGGCAAGAGGAGGGAGAACATATCATCAAAGGAGTGTTCGAAGAGCTACTGACAGCAGTCGAGTGAAGAGCTACCAAAACCGCTAACACTACTCAACAAACCACAGATAAGGTAACACAATCTAACGCTCTTCCTCCCACTCCCCCACCGGAGCCTCCACTCAACCTAATTACCCCTGCTCCACCCATTTGTCCGAAAGAACCCAATGCTTCTTCTTCCTCATCCCCAAACTACTCTCCACCGAACTCCCAGCAGCTACTCACCGCATCCTCATCCCAACCTCGTCATCATCTTCCACTCCCCTCTATGCCCGTATTTTGTGAGTTAGCATCAATGGGTCAACTGCTAATCAATTTATCACAACAACTGCCGTGACTTTCAACACAATTGCAGGTAATGGAGGCAGATATCACTCTCCTCCAGGAGGAATTATAGGCAGTAAAGAATGAAAATCATGCGCTAAATGAACAAATTAAGCAATTACAGGAAAGACTTCAAGAGCAGGAAGTAATTACAACTCAACGAGATAAGGCCCTGGCAGTAGCACAAGAGAAGGAGGAATTGCTGAATGTTGCAGATGCAAAGATAATTAACCTGAAGCAATTACTCAAGGATAAAGAAGATGCAAAAATCGCTTTAGGGAACCTATTGGAAGAAACAAGACAGACGTTAGATGAACTGGTACAACGGGGCCAAGAACAACATGATCTGGCTATGAAAACAGCAGAAGAACTCCATAGATGCAAGACCGATTTATTTGACGTAAATAGTATTCTCAAAAGAAAATTGACAGTAGAAGCACAATTACAGAAAGTGATTACAGATCTTCGTAGAGAAAGAGATGCATACTCAAGAACCATCCAATTCCAAAACCAAGAAATAGAAAGAAGGGAGAACCAACTGGAAAATCAAAAAGACAGAGTAATTAGAATGGAGAAGCAAGTGGCTCAGATGAAGATTTCCAGAGATGCAGCCTTATCGAACGACTTCTACTAACAAGAGGCTTTTCTGCAAACACAAGCAGAAATTTTACTGACCGAAGCTATTGCATTAAGTTCTGTAAGAGTAGATGCACAATTAGTAGAACCGGATACTCTCAAATAAATGTTAGAAGCTTTAAAGAAGAAAATTGCCCGAACCTTTAGATTAGCCAGAAACATGTATTTAGACGGCATTATAGAAGAACCTTTAGCGTAAAACAAGACAAGACCAACACTTCTCAAGAAAACTGGTAATAGCTTGCTACGCACCTTCACCTTAATGGCTTCGCCCCTTGCATATTTGTTTGTCCTTTTCGGTTCAAAAATAAAAAAAAGAAATAAGAGGCTTATGGGATTGACATGACTTGCAAGTAGGGGATACACTTTGTAAATTTTGTAAAACCTGCAAGTTCGAGTCCACCGTGCGTGCCAGTAGTGTTATCATCCGCTGGATTGGAAGTTGTATAACTGAATCTTATTTCGCACGCGCAAAAGGTTTTTACGTAGACACCTTGTAACCTTTATATAAAGCAATGAAAAGAGACGTAGCGTGACGTTCGTTGGATTCACCAGACTGTGTGTCTGGGTGGTTGAGTGAACACTACTTTGTTGTTGTTGAGCAATCCTGAGTATATTGTTCTTATTTCTGTTTTGTTATCTGTTGATACCTGTCTGTTGGTGAGTTTCATAGATGTTCAGAAGATTATTCGACTCTGGTCTGAGCGAGGTATTCTGTGGAGTTTCTATGGCATTGTTCAATTAAGTAGGTGTATCGTGGTGTCGCTCTTCTTTTAACACACCATAACGTGCTGAGGAAGTCTGTGTAGTTGTGGTAGTGTTTCTGGTATTCTGATCTGTATTGTGTTGTCTTCAGTGTTGAGGTCTATCCTCATACGGCAAAGATTAAGCTTCAGTAAGGGTCTTCCTAAGTTGCGTACTGAATTTTCAGCACTGTGTGTCTTGAATTGTTTTGGTTGATTGTGAGCGCTATTCGGTGAAGGTTGAACTACTGTTATTGTTCCGAATGTTACAGTAGTGTATATTCGGAAAAAGGTTCTGAGGTAACTCGGTGTCACGATACTAATGGTCTGGTACAGTGTGTCGGTAGACTCTGGAAGAGTTAGCATGACGAACCGTAAAGATTGAGAAGGGTATGCCAATTCTTGATAGAATTGTTGAATGTTGGTATATTGTGGTGTGAAGTTATTTTGGGAAACAAGCATAGGGCCTCTGTCTTTACAGACCCCTTCCACTCCCAAGAACCATCCTAATAAAGAGGAGAATCATCCTACGAAGCCTAGATATAATAGGCCATTGATGTGATATCGCTCTGGTGAGTATGGCCAGATGCAAAATAGGTCTTCCCTTCTAGAAGATGCACCTTATTGTCAGCATTGTCCAGAGGCTAAGGATCACTATACCAAATATTGCCCAAGAAGCCGCCGTGCTCCAATTCACATGATTGCAGTCTCCCCACAAGAAGAAGGTATGACCACTCTGTCGTATGTTGTTTCATCTTCTTCAATTCCCATGATGACTATAGCTAGAGAAGCGGCAGCAACCTGTAGATAGGAACAATAGAGAAAGAAGTTGCAGATGAAGGAGTTGCAGGAAAAGGCCATGAAGTTCACAAGGAGTTGGAGAATGAGAGTTTGCAGGAGAATACAAACTTTGAAGGGGCAACAAATATAGAAGTATCAGGGAAGGAAATGTATGAGCCTGAATGCAGAGAAGATCTCCCCTTTTCGGATATACCTCAAGGATGGACCATAGAACATATTGCAGAATATAAGAAAATTCCACTCTTGCATACAGTGGAGATGATCTCTCAAGCAGGATTAGTCCTTAAACATTGGTTCAAGAAGTAAATCTAGGGGATGAAGAGAACCCTTAAGTAGTCCACTTGGCCTCTTGGCTATGGCATTATCCCCCTTTACTCCAGAAGGTAACTTCTTTAGCTTTTGCTTATAAAAATGTCTTTATATGGTCCTACAAAGATCTAACAGGGATACCATAGGAGTTTGGATTACACAGAATACCCTTAGTTGAGGGAGCCCTGCCTGCAAGAAGTAGGTCGTATCGACTCAATCCAAAGTATGCAGAGGCAGTAAAGTTGGAAATTACAAAACTAGAAGAAGCACGTATAATTGTTATAGGAGAACATTCCAGGTGGCTTTCTTCTATGGTTATTGTATCGAAGAAAAATAGTGGAAAAATAAGAGTCTGCCTTGATTTTCGTGCCTTAAATAAAGTGACTATTCAAGATGGATTTCCTCAGCACTTTATAGAGCACGTACTTGAGAAAGTAGCCGGTCACACTTTGTATAGCTTCTTGGATGGTTTTAATGGCTACAATCAGATAGTGATCCATCTTGATGATAGGGACAAAACAGCCTTTGTTACTCCGTGGGGCACTTATGTCCATACCCGCATGGCTTTCGGCTTGAAAAATGCACCAGCTTCATTCAATAGAACAATGTATCTGATATTGGGCAAGTGGTGAACGACTTTTCTCCGCATTTTTATGTTTGACTTTTCTATGTTTTCAGGCACAGATACAAGAGCAGCAGTTCAAGATTTCCATGACCATTGGAGAATCTAAAGGAAATATTTGAGCAATGTCTTAGAACAGGTTTGAAGTGAAATCCTCCTAAATGTCACTTTTTGGTCACTAAGGGCACCCTTCTTGGTCACATAGTATCTGTCGAAGGGATAACGGTGGATCCTACAAAGGTTACTACCATCTTTTCCATGCGTATTCCACAAAACCCAAAGGAAGTGCAAAGTCTTTTGGGCCATGCAGGATACCATATAAGGTTTATAGGAATGTATTCACAAATAGCTAAGCCCTTTTCAAGGCTTACCAGTAAAAAGGTCCCCTTCTCATGGAGTCCTGAAGCTAAGAAATCATTTTGTGAACTAAAATTGAGGTTATGTACTGCTCCGCTTTAAAGTATTCCTAACTGGTCATTAGAGTTTCATGTGCATATAGATGCCAATCTTCATGCTATCGCTGCAGTTCTAGCTCAACCATCATCACACAAGGTTGATAGACCTATCTCCTATGCCAGCAGACTACTTACTAAGGTAGAAAGAAACTATAGTACGACCAAAAGGGAAGGCTTGACTATTGTATTTGCTCTTCAAAAGTTTTGGCATTACCTTTTTGGTGTACATTTTATAGTCATATCTGACCAGCAGCCGTTGAAGTACTTAATAAACAAACCTAGGGTGGTTGGAAGGGTTTGGAGATGGTTACTCCCGTTTCAAGAATTCAACTTTGACATTCATATTGAGTCAAGAAGAGAGCACTACATGGTAGATCAAGTGTCTAGGACCGCAATGAGCAAGAAAGCAACATGTATTAATGATGAATTGGTGGATAGTAATCTCTTCCTAGTAGCAACTAAGGCTGAATGATATGATGGAATTCTCCATTGTCTCACTACTGGAAAACTCCCAGAACACTTAACACATATAGAAAAGAGAAGATTACTCCTCAAAACCAAAGCGTACTCAATTATAATTGGAAATTTATATAGATATTGTCAGGATGGTATCTTGAGAAAGTGTGTTTATCCAGAGGAGGTAACCCCTCTACTTCATGCAGCACACAGTGAAGCACATCTAAAAGGAGAAGATTTGGCTCATAGAATCATCCACAAAGGACTATGGTGGCCTCATATCTACAGGGATGCCATCAAGTTTGCTAAAGAATGCCACATTTGCCAGAGATGTGCCCCTGCGCCAACCAGATTGAATTTCCAACCATTAGTCATATCTACAGGATGGCTCCCATCTAAACGATGGGGTCTTGATTTCATAGGACCTATTAGTCCAATTGGTCACCCTGGGGGTAAGAAGTATATTTCAATGCCCACATGTTATGCAACTAAATGGATAGAGGCTAAAGCTACTGTGGACTGCACGGCTTTAGCAGTAGCTTAGTTTTTGTATAAACATATTCTCTCAAGATTTGGTTGCCCACTGGAAATCACTAGTGACAAGGGGACACATTTTGTAAATCAATTGATCCAATTTAAAGGTTTTTCATAAAAAATCTTTTGCCTACTATCCAAGGGTGAATGGTCAAGCAGAAAGCTCCAATACGATTTTTATTGGATTGCTTCGCAAATTATCTTTTGATCATCAAAAAAATGGCCACAAGCATTAATCGGTGCAATTTGGGCTTTGAGAACTACAAAGAGGGGAACCATCAGCGAGAGTCAATTTCTCTTAGTATATGGAGAATAGGCATTGGCACTATTGGAATTTATTATCAAAAAAGAAATTGGAGCCAGAATCATTGGAATTGAACCTCCCATTAGGAGACAGGTGGCATTAGAAGAATATAGAGGAGCAATGAAAAAACTTCAGGTAACACAAGAAGAGCACAAAAGACTGCACGACAGGTATCTTAGGTCCAAGGAAGTACAGGAAGGATCCTTCGTTTTGATGCATCAGATCCCAACGATTTCAACCAAGTTGGCACCCAAATGGATAGGACCATATAGGGTGGTAAATGTATTACCACATGGAGAAGTAGATCTGGAGGATTTGTAGGGTAAGAGGATACCCCTTGTCAATATCTCCAGGGTGAAGAATTACCTGAATTAAGTCAAAGATGGAAGAACTTCATTCAGTGTGCATACCACATTTCATTCGGTGTTGCACTTTATTTTGGTCTATTCAATAAGCGAATAAAAAGGAAAAGTTTCACGGGGACGGTGCAAAGACGTGATGTGGGGGTATGTGGCGCATCCATCCCTCTCTCTTTCTCTCTCTCTCCATCTCTCTCTCTCTCTCTCTCCCTCTCTCTCTCTCTCTCTCTCTCCCTCTCTCTCTCTCTCTCTCTCTCTCTCTCCCTCTCTCTCTTTCTCTCCCCTCCCGCACCTCCCTCTTCCCCGTAGCTGACCCCACGCGCATCCCTCTCTCTCCCCGACCACCCCCGCATACTTTTCCCCTCAGCCCCCACAACCACTCGTCTCTCTCTCTCTCTCTCTCTCTCTCTCTCTCTCTCTCTCTCTCTCTCTCTCTCTCTCTCTCTCTCTCTCTCTCTCTTTGTAGCCCCCACTTCCCTCGTGTCTTTTCCCCGGCCACCCCTGCAGACCACTCCCCCCGCCACCCCCGCTTCTCTCTCTCTCTGTCTCTCTCTCTCTCTCTCTCACTCTCACTCTCTCTCTCTCTCTCTCTCTCTCTCTCTCTCTCTCTCTCTCTCTCTCTCTCTCTCTCTCTCTCTCTCTCTCTCTCCCTCCCTCCCTCCCCACCCTTCCCTCCTCCTTCCCACCACCACCCCCGCAACCCCTCTCTTCGCCACTCCTTCTAAAGCATCGCCACTGTTATTCTAAAGCGTCGTCACTCTCCCTCCCCCGCCGCTCCCACCCATTTCCGTCCACCACCTCCACCACCATCTCCCCCTCCCCCTCCACCTCCCTCTCCACCATCTCCCCCTCCTCCTTCTCCACCTCCACCACCATCTCCCCCTCCTCCCCCATCCCCCTCCTCCTCCATTCCCCCCTCCTCCATCCCCTACTCACCCCCTATCCTCCCTCCACACACATGCTTGATAAAATTCAGTATGTAGAAGATGACTCTTCCAATTAACTAATTCATTGGGCTCTTGTATTGGTGGAGTTAAAATGAACCCTCCACCCCACCGTCCCTCCACCCACACCACCCACAACCTCCCACCACTCCACCCACACCTCCAACACCACCCACAACCTCCCACCACTCTACCCACACCACCCACAACCTCCCACCACTCCACCCACACCTCCCACACCACCCACTACCTCCCATCACTCCACCCACACCCCCAACACCACCCGCAACCTGCCACCACTCCACCCATACCTATGACACCACCCACAACTCCCACCACTCCACCCACACCTCGCGCACCACCCACAACCTCCCATTACTACACCCACACCTCCCACACCACCCACAACCTACCACCACTCCACCCACACCTCCCACACCAACCACCACATCTGATCACTCCACCCACAACCAACACACCACCCACAACCTCCCACCACTCCACCCACACCTCCCACACCACCCACAACCTCCCACCACTCCACCCACACCTCCCACACCACCCACAACCTCACACCACTCCACCCACACCTCCCACAACCTCCCACCACACCACCCACACCTACCACACCACCCACAACCTCCCATCACTCTACCCACACCCCCCACACCACCCATGACCTCCCACCACTGCACCCACAACCTCCCATCACTCCACTTGCACCTCCCACACCACCCACAACCTCCCACCACTCCACTCACACCTCCCACACCACCCACAACCTTCCACCACTCCACCCATAACCTTCCATCACTCCACCTACACCTCCCACACCACCCACAACCTCTTACAACTCCACCCACACCTCCTACACCAACCATAACCTCCCACCACTCCACCCGCACCTCCCACACTACCCACCATCTCCCACCACTCAATATGTAAGGGTTATAAGCTACTACAAGAATTATGTGAAGAATTATGTGAAGGATGTGCTTCTGAGGGTCATTCCAATATTACGAGTGGCACATAATGTGGATCTAAGCTTGCATGCTAAAGTGAAAGTAAAAGTGCAAGTGGTAAAAGTGGAAGAAGATAAATGAGTAATGCCACCAACCATTCATGACGACTGCCTATTTTGAGGATCCAACACAAGAGTGGTGGCATATTTGATCTACCCCTCCAAATTTGGGGCAATCAATCGGCGCATATTCAGTGAACGTGGGAAATCAGCAAGGCCCTCTTGGCCTATTTGAGCCTATAAAAGTAATGGAGTAGTACTCATTGGGGAGATATAGATACATATACGTACACGACGTATTTTCGGCATCTGTTTTGGGTCCTCTCTTGCACTTTGTGGCTACAAACCTACTGTAGGAAGTCACTCTATGGTGAGGATACGGAGCCTGTGCGTCCCAGTGGACGGCTAATAGCACTAGAGTGTGAAGAAGTGTTTTGATTTTTTCATTCAGTGTGATTCAATGATATTTTCGTGTTCTTTCCCTTAGGGCAAGTCTTCATATCATTGTAGTGGTGAGAGCAAGTATTCATCCACTTGTGTTCATTGGGTTGGAGGAACCTCTTGTGTTGATCTTGATTAGTTCTAGATTGACATGTCAGTGCATAGCATCAACTTTGGAAGCTTTTTTTTTTGCCTACATTGTAATCATCTTTTCGGAATAAGGAGTGGTTTCATTCTTCAATACTGTCATTTTTCATTAAATTTTCTCTCTGAGTATTTAGAATACTGCATAACTATTGCGAACTCTGTGCTCATAGAAATGTTAAAGGGTATACTTCCCTAAGGAGAACCTCCCTTGAGTAGGCGAAGTACTGGAAGTGTATGTTGTATGCTCCTGCTAAACGTAGATACCTCAGTACCTCCTCTAGAGTAACTTGCAATGCCAACAAGGGCTTCTAAAAATTAGGGGAAGACTAAGACTCGAGGAAGAGGTTCAAAGGAAAAATCTACAAATATGCTTCAAAGATTGGTGGGCGGGGAAGGGTGACAAACCTTTGAAAGAGATGTGTAACATCCTTAAAAGGAAACAAGCAAGGGAAGCCATCCCCTTCTTGGTTGACAACAATGGGATCGAATGTAGCATGCAAGTTGAGAATAGATCTATCATCGTCGAGCACTTCACCCATCTTCTTGGGGTCTCCACTCCTCTTTCCTCGCATAGGCGTGACTCCATTGCTTCCATCTCAAGGGTTGCTCAACCTAGAATACCTCAGAACATGATTTCTCTACTGGTTGCTAACATTTTAGAGAATGAAATTATCGAGGCTATTGATGCTCTCCCCAGTGGAAAAAGTCCTGGCCCTGATGGACTCACCAATGAGTTTTTGAAGTCCTTCAAACATGTGGTGGCCACCTTGCTACGCGTGGTGTGGCAAGAGGCTGTCTCCTTTAGTGCACTCCCTCATTACCTTAGTAATGGTGTCATGAAGTTAACTCACAAAAGGGGAGATAAGAACAAAATTGAAAACTTGCGAGCGATTACCATGCTCCAAACTAGATACAAGATAATTGCCAAAGTTATCGCCAATAGAATCTCTTGTCATTTAAAGTCATGGCTTTGTGAGGACCATAAAGATTTTATCAAAGGTAGATCTATAATTGAAGCAATTTTTGATATTTGGGAAGGCCTTGCGTTTGTTGAGGAGTCTGCTCAAGATCTCGTATTCATTAAGATCGACTTTGACAAAGCACATGATAGATTGGAATGGGACTTTATTCTTCAATCTTTGAAAGATCTTGGATGCAACTAAAATTTTACGAGCATGATTTCCCCTCTACTCGAAAACAATTCAACGAGAATAAATATCAACGGTAAGCTCTTTGAACCCATACGTTTAAAAAGATCTATCACGCAAGGCTACCCACTGGGTCCATTACTCTTTGCTATTGCCTCGGATGGCCTTAGTCACCTATTTAAGCATCACTTGGATGCTAGAAATCTCAAGGGTCTCTCCCTACCTCTTGGTCACGACCAAATGATTGCTAGACTCTTTGACCATGACATGAATGCCTTTGTTCTTAACGATAGCAACTGCAGTAAGGTGTTTTGGATTTTCCTCGACACCTTTTTATGGCGTTAGGTTCAAAAATCAACCATGCTAAAACTGCTTTCAAAGCAATCCATGGGCCTCCACCCCAACTGTTGATTGATCAAGGGTGTCAAGTTATTCCTAGTGTTCCAGTCTTCCGTCTCCTCAGTATTCCGATGGGCTTCAACATCTCGATGGACCAACGATGGAACTAGGTGCTATCCAAACTGGATAGCAAACTAAATCATTGGAAAGGTATGCAAGCTAACTTGGTAGGGCATGCAATGGTTGTCAACACATTTATGCTTTCCACAACTATTTACTATATCTCCTCTTGGAGACCTAAGGAGAAAGAATTGGCCAAAGTGGAAAGGATCTATAGAAACTTCCTTTGGACTGGGGACCCCAATAGGAGGTGGATTCCCAAAATCAAATAGGAAACTTGTATTAGCTCGAAAGACACAAGAGGCCAGGGTATTTTGGATGTCGCTGGGTTGGCTGACAAGTTGGCGACAAAGTGATTTATCAAGGCTTTGTGCAATAGAGAGTCCTCTTGGGCTAAATTGATCTTCAAAAATCTGAAAGAGCTTACCTTAGCTGGTCTTCCCGGTTGGAAGGACATTGGGATCCTCACGCTGTTGTTCTCCCCCCACAAGGTGTCCCCTAAAGACTCTAGCCTCGTGTGTTCCTTATGGAAGAGTTGGAACAAAGCCAAACAATTCATCACAATCAGTGTTGACTGGAAGTGGGTTGCTGGGATAAGACAAAATGACTCTATCTGGTTCCTGATCAGCGGCATAAGGGAGGTGGAGTCTTGGAACCTCCAAATGGCTAATAGGCTATGGAACAAAGGAGTTCCAATAGTGGAAATAGCTCTGGAAACAAGAGACCGCCCAGTGGATCAGGTTTGAAGACTTAGACCCGAGACTTAGAGTTTCCCTCGAAGAATGGACTCTTCTTCAAAACAGGTGTTTAGTGTGGGACTACTCAACTACCCTCCTTCTCTCTGGACAGGATCTTCCCTTCGTAGAGGGCCTCAGATGGAGCAATGGTAAAAAACTATCTAGAATTCCCAACTTCAAAGAAAATTTAGATGGTCATCACACTCTTAACAAGCTGTGGAGCCTTTCTTGGACTAAACTTCGATGGGAACTTAAGTTCATGCCTATTTGGCACCCCTTTATTGAGATCAATAAGTCCGTTCTCATGTGGCAAATCTTGCATAAGGGTATCTGGTACAACGCAAGGGCCAACAAAATTTGTGGTGTGCCTCCTTGGTGCAAGCGGTGCCATCGATGCATCAAAGACCTTGTTCACCTATTCTTCCATCGATGCATCAAAGACTTTGCTCACCTCTTCTTCGATTGCCCCAAGTCCCGTGTTATCTGGCATCATGTGACATAGATTTTCCAACTCTCTAATCAAATCAATTGGCAACATGCGTTGTTGGGTGAGGCAGTTGGCTGCTCAGCAAGGCTATGGAATGCCATCAGAGGCAAGACTCTTTGGAGGATTTGGAGGGAGCGATGTGCTATCAACTTTGGCCAAACCCCAAAGGAATGGCCGATTGAGAAATCCTTGTTTCTTCTAGGTAAAAGAATCTCCCGAGATAAGAGATCTCCACCTTTTAGGCACTAGTGTATTTATCTCCTCATAGATACCAAGCTGAAACCCAAATGGGTCCCCCATGAGGGAGATGATAGCTTTGTATGCCTCATTTGTAATGCTCTCTAGCTTACCGAACTTGTCCCCTACTTTGTGAGATTTGGGGGATCCCATGGGCACTAGTCCCATTCACGTGTTTTTTTCTTTATTTTAATTAAAGTCTAGGAGAATAGGCGAAGGCCAAACTTCCTTTAAAAAAGAAAAGTCTGGATAAATGAAGAATATTTTGAATGCACTTCGGTCATTGAGTGATCTTGTTTAGTGTGAGCCTTGCAAGAAAAACACACAAGCACACGCACAACAGAATATATGCGAGTTCCTTGATCTCAAACATTAAAATAACTACCTTATATTCTCGGAGGTATATAGTCATTTTTTACATTGTTCTTTTTGTCAAATACGGGAGAGTACTCACGGTGTCTCTAGACACAAAAAGGATAATAGACGCTTGCCTGTAGGGAGGAATGCAAATCTCCATAATATAATAGGCCGACTATATCTCGATAATATAACGGGATGCTACACACGTGAGCTTGAGTTCATTGAGTTTTGTTTCATCATCTCTCTCTCTCTCTCTAACGTAACCATGACTTGCTGATAATGTATATATTGTATTGCGGAACATGAAATTATAGTTTTGAAAACATGTCTGTCTATCAATGATGGAAGAGGACTCTGATTCAACTCCGTATTCATCAAGCATGTTCCATTCGAAACTCTGTTCGTCTCATAGAATGGCTCAATTGGTCCATCAAATGCACCTAAATCCTTATGCAGTTGAGACCAGAAAAGGTTCTGATTTCATTCTGCAATACGAGGGAAAAATATTGAAGGATGTTTCCTAAGAGCTTTACCATAAAAATAACTTACTCACAAAACCATTTTTTAAACATGAACAATGGTTAGTGAATATATTATCATTACACGCTCATGAATATATATTGCTTCATTTTCTAGAGTACTATATAAATCGTAAATCCGTGTATGCGTCTTGAGTGATCTACCTATATGCTTCTCCACATGTGCTAGATATTTTTTGAAGCAATCAAATACTTCATTTTTACTCTTGACAAAATATAGAATAGTTCATCTACTATGGTCATCAATAACTTAGACATAATACCTTGCTCTTGCCAATGAAGGTTCTTGGCTTGGTCCCCATACATCTATATGTACTAAATCCAATACGTTGTTGTGGGTGCAGCCTTTTTGGTTGAATGGTTGTCTTAGTGCCTTTCCAATTTGACATGCATCACACTAGTTCATCATGTGTTGCTTTGATATGTTTGGTAGTCCAAGAGCACTTTGATCCCTTCACATATATCATTCAAGGTTCTTTCATTCACATGAGAAAGTCTCTTATGACACACTTCAAGCTCACTTAGGGTTTTAGAGTCAAAAGATAAGAAAACTATGTTCATGGTTTCTCCTACATCAAAAGTAAAGAGCCTACCATGCTTCTAATCTCTAGTTATCTTCATAAAGCCTTGACATGGAGCTTCCATAAAAACTCCATGTTTTGTGAACCTAGCTTGGAAGCCTTTTTCAACTAGTTGGCCTACACCTATTAGGTTTTTAGTTTTAGTGGGTACATAGAGAACCTTACTAAGAATGTTTGTCCTTCCATTGGAACCTTTGACATTACCAATCTTCTCCACATTGTGCTTTGTTTCATCCCCTATTTGAACTTCATGTCTATGCTTTGGAGTTTCTAAATCTAATAGAAGTGCAATGTTTTCTCCAACATGACTTGAACATCGTGAATCTATGTAGAACAAATGATCATCTTGTTTACCTTCTTTGTGGCTTAGATTCATTAGAAGCAATGAGTCTTCATGTACTAGATCTCTTGAATAGTTCTTGAAGTCCTTTCTATTATGGCCTCTACTATTTTTGTTGAAGTTGTGTCCACCTCTGCTTCCATTCCTGCCTCCCCATTGAATCAACAACTTTGAGTAGTGTGGTTGCACTTATCATAGATGGCAGAAGGTTGAACATTTTGACCTCTGGTATTTTCCATGCTCTGGTCCTTTCTTCTTCCATTTTCACTTGCTCTTAATTGCAAAGATGGTTTGGGAAGTCTCCTCTTCATCTTCTTCCTTCTTTGTGCCTTTCAACTTCTTGCCCTTCTTATCTGCATATAAAGCACTAGTTGAATTACCATGATAGGAGTTACCTTCCTTTATGCTTTTATTGAAGAGTTGCCCAAGAAATATGTTGATGTCTAGGGTTTGCACATCCACAATGAGATCATAAGCTCTGATGAAGGATGGCCATTCCTTATTACTTTGAATCCCATTGAGAATCTTTCTCATGGTAGCCTTTTCTTCTATTAGGTCTCCAATGGATCCTAAGTGAAATGTAACCTCCTTGACCTTGGTAACAAACTCTATGATGGTTTGTTTAGGTATCTTCTTCATTTTCGTGAACTTGTTCCAAAGATGATTCTTTCTTGCTTTGGTACTAGCAGAAAAGAATTTCTCTAGGGCATCCCAACTGTCTTGAGATGTCTTGCGTCCTCTAAAATGTGGTAATACAAAGTAAGAGATAGATTTTTAGTATGTACAACCTTGCTTGAGCATCCCTTGTGCATCAAACTGTGAGCTTATCTATCTCCTCTTGTGTAGGTCCTCCTTTGGATCTTGGAATAGGCATGGCTTCATCACCTACTACAATTACATAAAGATTTGTACCTTGCAAATAGGCCTCCATTTTGATTTCCCAAGCCATATAGTTGTGTCGATTGAGCTTTTCAATCATTGAGGGAAATCTTTCACCCATCTTGATTTAGCTCTAAGACCACTAAAAGAACTTAGAGAATCTTGTAGAAGGTAGAAAAGTGAGTTGCAAAAATGAAGATCAGTCCAACCAACTCACACAACACCAGCACTTGAGCTTATGAAGACTCAACCTTATAAGCATGGAATATGTGCAATAAAATGCACTATGTACTTTAAACCATCAAGGATAAAGAGTCCATAAAAAAGAAATAGGTTTGCTTATTGATTAGATAAAAAATATTGCTATCTTTGGATGAGACAATCAACTTCAAATGCTCATAGCAGCCAACATGATTCAAATTAGAAATGATCCTCTTGGAGGAGTGATACACATAGTTTTGAGTGTATAAAATGCACAAGAGTACAAGAAATAAGAAAAATATGTGTTTGGAATGAACGAGACACTCAATAGTGGTACCTCCTATTTTTCAAGAATGTGTAGAGATAGACCTAGAGACCGAAAAACTAATATTTCTCCCAATCTACTAACCAAATGCTTTGAGCATTTATACAAATAACCAAGACACAAATACCTTGCCAAGGAGTGCTAACACATCCAATTTGGATCTATGGAAAAAGAGCACAAGCCTCTAGAAGCTTACTGTTGTTGAAGAAGATGATGCAAAAAAATAAAGGAGCAAGACAATGATGGCCACAAATGTTTGTATATTGCTTCCATGTAATGTACAATTGATTTGCAGTCTTTATATGGACTCTTCAAGTGCTCCATGACTTCGACAAGTGGATTTTGATATCAAATAAAGCCAAGAGTAGTTGTTGGAGGGAATCAATCGTTGAATGCATAAGAGACGATCCTATCGAAATATAGATGTGACACAAGTCGACAAAACGACAATCCCTTGCCCTAGTACATATTGATTTTTCAAATTGGGTGCACAACGCACGATATAAATTCTATCGAAGAATAAAATACATCCGCACGGAAACGATAATTGTGCAGTTCTTTTAAAGCTCTCTCTCTCTCATGGATGCTTTTTTTAACTACAAATAGACCCATCAATATAGCTAGATAAATGAAGAATATTTTGAATGCAGTTCGGTCATTCTTTTTTATAGTGAGCTCGAGTTCATTGAGTTTTGTTTCATCATCTCTCTCTGACGTAACAATGACATGCTGATAATTTATATATTGTATTGCGGAACATGAAATTATATGTTTGAAAACATGTCTCTCTATCAATGATGGAGGAGGACTCTGATTCAACTCCGTATTCATGAAGCATGTTCCATTCGAAACTCAGTTCGTTTCGTAGAATGTTCAATCGGTCCATCAAATGCACCTGAATCCTTATGCAGTTGATACCAGATAAGGTTCTGGTTTTCATTCTACAAAAGAAGGGAAGATTATTGAATGATGTTTCCTAAGCGCTTTACCATAAACATAACTTATTTACAAAACCATTTTGTAAACATGAACACTGGTTAGTGAATATATTATGAATACACGCTCATAAATATATATTCCTTCATTTTCCAGAGTCCTATATAAATCATATATCCTTCTAGAATATTACTCAGTATGTACCAGTAGAAAAGAATCTACATAAAGTATGCACAATTTTTCTCTACGAATGCCGTAACAAGCATGTAACTCGAAAAAAGGGTATGTGTTGCTTACACAAGCTGCATATTGTGCGATAAAATCACATAAACACAATGACATACATAAAAACACATGACTTAATGTACGTATCATATTTTCCGTTATCACATTGACAATCAATTCCTAGGATGATTCACTACTACGGTCATGACTTGAATTCATTTCATTCCATCCTTAGACTTAATTCTAGCATAGGTAGACCCATGGCTTTAGTTTCCATACGACTCTCACACATAAAGGGTTGACCTAAGAGAACTTCATAGGAGAAATTATCTTGAATAAAAAAGTGAAACTCTTCTATGATTCCTCCTATGGATATGGGCACACTAGCACAAGCTCCATACAGGATAGCTACACCATTATTTGGAGTTCTTATATGCCATCCACAATCTTTATTTATGGGCCATTGAAACTTATCATAGAGTTCTCTTGAAATCACTTTGATTTCAGAGCTGGAATCTACTAATGCATTTACATTGATAGATTTCTTATCATTTCCTATTTTAACATTCATCTCTGATGTACCTCCAGACCAAAATTTTCTTTTAAAGTGACTTTCAGGATTTTCATGGTCAGGTTGAATAGGTCCTAAGAAATTTTTATTAACATTTACTTCATCATCATCAAAATCCTCTTCATTTGATATCAAATTTTAAGGCTTCATTCATAGCTTGATCTTTATCTAGAGAATCTTGCATCTCAGTATCTAGATTAAGCAAAAACCTCTTGCTTTTAACTAGGCCGATAAAGTTATCTTTAAAAACAGGCTTTGCAATAAAGAAAACTTGTTCTAAAGACATAGTCACTTGACTCTTAAGCAAAATGTCATCTAAAATCTCCATAGGATCTATTTTTCTCTCAATTTCTGAAATGAAGATGGCTTTAGGTTTTCTCTTTGGTCTCTTTTGCTTTTGCTTAGGATCTTGTTTTTGTTCATGTTCTCGTGTTTGGTCTTCAGTTTGTTTTGATTGTTCTTGTTTATCTAAAGGCTTTGGTTCTGTTTTTCTTTGCTTTGTCTTCTTCCCTTTTTGTTTCTCCTCTTGTTTTTGTTCATTGGCTTGTGATTCTTGTTTTTTATCTTTGGATTGTGATGTTTCTCCTTGCTCTTTGATTGTTTTTATTTATTTCCTCTGAGGTTTTTTTTTTACTCACTCTTCTTTCACTAGGCTCAGCTTCATCTCTTTTTCATTTTTCTTCTACATTGGATATGTGACTTCTACATTGGATATGTGAGAAATAAGAGATTGATCTTCGATCGGTGACTCCCAAGCCATTATTCTCCTAATTTCAGCTTGCGCTGTTACTTAAGCCTCAATGGAAAAGTCAACTTCCTTTGTGGGTTTACTTGATTCTACTTGTTTTTCATCAAGAGCTTCTAGTTTCACTCTTCTCGTTCCTACATCCGTTATGGTTATATTTTCATAGTGTTTTTTCGTTTCTCCCTTACCATAATTTCCTTAGAAAGGCAGCCTAGATCGATAGTCACAGATTTTCTTATCTGTGTCTATTACTAGTCGTTGCTCCTTAGCAGCCTTCAATAGTTCACAATCTCTCAAAAAGTGCTCTAACGAATCACAACAAGGACACCTACGAGGGCCATGCACAAAACCATTTTGATTTTGAGGATTTTATTGATAAGGTATTGGTTGAACAAGATAATTATGATTTTGATAAGGCAATTGATGTATTTGAGGAGCTTGGGGAGGAACATGTGGTACTTGAGGTGCAAGAGGAGCTTCCATAGTATATGGTTGATGATTTTGAAAATTTTGATTTTGAGGATTTTGAAAAGTTGTTTGAGAAGCTTGAGGATACATGTTTTGATACATTTGAGGATTTTGCACATAAAGATGAGGATTTTGCATTGAAGGATTATGCATTGGAGGAACTTGATATGCTTGAGTAGGAGCTAATTTTGGATTTTGATTAGGAGCTATAACATGTTGATTAGGCTCTTGAAAAGACATTGGGTTTATTTGATTTTGGAAAGTTTTGGTGTAATTAGATTGTAAAGCATCTATAGTCTTGGCCAACTTGGATTGTGTAGCAATAAGACTTTCCATTTCCTTAGTGAGAATTTCCACTTGAGATTGTTCAACTACACTTTTATTTGGCTCTACTTTAAAACGTTACGTAGGATCCATCATTTGAGGAATAGGAGTAGAGTCAAAAAGCATAGCATGGGATTGTTCTCTAACTTGCTCCTTAGTTTGTGGAAGGCTAGGTTGAGGAAGAGTAGTTTTCTCATAAACCATGGATTGTCTTTGATGTCTATGGGCTACAGCCTCTACTACTTTACGCACTTTTTGCCAATTGTGTGTAAGATCATGGCGCTTATCCGACTCTTCTTATTTCTGCTCAACTTCCCTACGACTTTTAGGATGAAGAAGCTTAAGAAAATTGATCACAGGATCAGGCTCCAACGTTATCTTATCCTCATAAGGAAGTTGTTCATAGCATCTAATATACTCATTTTGTAAGTGAGTAATAGAGCTACTAGGCTTTGAGCATCTCCTTTCTAAAATCACTCCAAGGAAGAGTATCATATTGAATGACACGGTTTATGATAGAGCTATGAACAATTCGCTCAAAGAATGATATCAAAAGATCTTTGGGAAGACCAAAAATCATAGCCTACTCTTCAATCAAATCTAAGTAGCTTGTAATGTTGATGCCATTGAACTTTCCCTTCTCTTTGAACAAACAAGAGACTATTCTTTGGCCTTGTTTCTCAACAATAAGGGATTTGAATCCTTCCTCCATCTTATGTGAATAAGCTAGTGATGCCCAATGTTCTAGATCTCTCACAAATGCATTTACTTCACGATGAAGATTTGCACGATATTGTGAGAAATCCAGTGCAATGCTCAAGAATGATGATGATGATAGGATGAGGATGAAAATTATGAAACAAAAAATATGGATCACAACCTCCCAACAAGATCAAAAGAAAATGCCACGAAGTGATTCACGTCGGGTTAAAATGTGGAGGTGGTCGCAATCCAAGTGGATCGGGTCTAGGCATGGCACACACAGAAGCTAGTGAGTGTTGGAAAGTCTTTGTGATAAAAATGTGAAGGTGAACATGAAGTTGGGTATGGACAATAGATATGTCATGATTTAATTATGAAAGAGGAACATTTGGATGTATGCATGATGAGAACAAAAAGAAAACCACACACATGAATCAACTTTTGAAAGGAAGAATGGTCCAAGAAAGGAGCTTCTTATACACTATCGAAAATCAATTCATAAGCATGGGTTCTTGTGGATGTATGCATGATGAGAACAAAAATAAAACCACACACATGAATCAACTTTTGAAAGGAAGAATGGTCCAGGAATGGAGCTTCTTATACACTTTCGAAAATGAATTCCTAAGCATGCGTTTTTGTGGGTGGTATGAATGCATGTGGGTCATGATGTAAAAAATGAATAGAAAAATAGTCTCTCAACCTTAATGGATCATTCTCACTGGTTCAACGCAATACTGTGGAGCCATATAACACATAGAAAGAGATAGAAGGTGACATGTAAAAACATATAAGAGACAAAGAGATAAGAGACATGAGACATGAATTAGAAGATATCGTTATGACAAACATATACATGAATGTTGTGAAACATCAAGCTAAGCATTCTACTGGTCAAAGGTGATCCACGTGACCCTCTCACCATGACAGTTCAACCGAATGTCACACATAAGAGGATAGGTCCCACTTCATTGACCCTATGTTTTTCTAGGATCCTAATGTGTTTCTAAAGAAGTTTAAGACACATAAAACGAGCTCAAACTCACTCACACACTCCAGTGAGGGTCAGCAAAGAAAGAGAAACTAGTTTTATGAGCCTATCCTAGAGAGGAAGTCTAAAAATTGAATCTAGGAACTATGCTCTTACTAGCTCACCTTGGATCCTCACACACTCAACTAAGGGTGATAGTCTCAAGGAAACCATGTGCTAGCAAGGGCGCTATGGATGCCTAACAATGATGCTCTACGAGTTTGGAGGGGGGTTTATATAGGTTTTCGAATGAATTTGGGCCCTTGGATCTAGAGAAATCAACTCTCAACCCTAAGATCAGCTTCTTTTGAGTATAACCATTGGAATTATGAAATGGATGGTTAGGTTTGGTTCTTTATATAATATATAGGGCAAAGGGGAGGAAAAGTGGTGCCTTCATTCTCCACCATTGGATCCTAGGCTGTTATGGACCATTTGATTAGTGTTGACATCAATTTGGATAAGATAAGCTACTATTCTTTGACCAACTCTGCATTATTGATCTTTGATCATCAAAAAAGGCTTATCCGGTGAAAAATATCGTAAATCCTCCTTTCCTTATGCTTTAGTGCATCTCCACCATTGAATATGAGCTCATCTTGACCATACAACATGGTTCAATCATTGTTTGCCATGTGGCAACCCTTCAAGCCTTCAATTTTCTTATTCTAGGAAACTGTGGTGACCTTGAAAACTGGATTTTGTGCTCTTTGACCCTTCAAGTATCCTTTGATGAAGATAAAAATTTGTAGGGCTATGTTTTGAAAGGTCTTCTTTAAGAATATGCAGAAACAACTCCGATCTGAATCTCCCTTCTACAAGTTTGACTACATTTGAAAGCTTGCAAGGTGGCATTAAGGTGTGCAGGAAGCTCTGATAAACTTTGTACAAATATGTAGCACATGACCTTTATACATGCCAAACCATATGGCTAACGAAAATTCCTACACAATATTTTGTAGGGTCTAAGTGGAAAAATTACATTTTTTACAAAATGCAAATGGCATATCAATGTGCTAGGAAAACCATTTTCATGTGAAATTCGGGCTATAGAATGCCTTTAATAGGCTTTACAAGTATATGAATTTTTATGTGATTTGGAGCGATTGAAATTTTTGCCCTAATTTCCACCATTGAATGTGTTTGTCATAGGCCTTCATGAATGAGAGAGGAGAGAAAATCTCCACGACATCGTGTGTAAACACTAGGTTCACAAATCATTCCTTTGTACTTTTATTGTGAACAACAGCTCATACTATAGCTCTCTCATCCTACACTCATTGAGAAATGCATTATTTCCAATGATCTTGTAATTGTACATGAGTTAATCTATACATGTTCATTATTTCCTACTATCATAACTCTATCACACTCTATCAAAAGAGTGATCTTGTATGAATTGGTTCTCACTCTGCGGTGCATCCCTTTGCATGATTCAATGCATGAAATCTTCAGCATACTTCCTATGTTACTCCTACAAAGTTTCATCTACATTGCTTCACTCAATCTTAAGATATTAATCAAAGATTGCTCTCGAGTATAAGTGTGTAAGCCTGTAAAAGTTGGGAGTGTTGCTTCACTTGGTAAACATAATTCTGTGCACATGGTTCATCATTTTAGATGATTCTACTCATCAATGGTAGCTTATTATACTAATCAAAGTTACCCAAAAGTAATTTTGCTAATTGCTACAGTACATAGAGAATTAATTGAAAGAATGAGCAGTTGTCTCAACCAAACTAGTAAGCTTTGTGCATTGGATCATATGCCTACCTATCTGTTTTGATCCTATCATTTGTGCATTATCTTCCAAGCAACATATATGATCATTGATGCTTATAAGCTAGCTAAGGAGGCCCACCACACTCTCCAGCCATCAATTGTAGTAGGTGTGAAGCAAGATTTAGCTACACCATCTCATCTCTTGTGATTATCCACCATCTCTCTCAACAGTGGTATCAGAGCAAGCACAATCAAGATGGAAGATGGTTTTCCATCCGTTGTTGAAAAGTTTCCACCTTACAATTGACGTCCATGAAAATTAAAACATGTTTATTGGTTAACTCTAACCCCTCTAATAAACTATTGATTAATTGTTTTGCTTGGAACTAATCTCTCTTTAAGTGTTTGTAGGTACAAATTGATGGACATTACATGTGCCCACATTAGGGTTTACCCTAACTACACATTAATGTGTGTATTTGTACCCATTTAAGCATGGGGCATGCGTATAAAACTCTAAGGTTACTTATGTTTATGTGTATTTGTGTCAGAATGTTAGTGTTAGGTAGATCATTATGAGGTTTCCTAAGGGTTTCTAAGTGTGTTTGTGTGTGTAAGTTTGAGTGTGAATACATATTAACATTAATCTAATGCGTGAAAACATTTGATTTAAGAACTAAATATTTATAGTCAATTAAATTAATTTATAATAAATATATATATATATATATATATATATATATATATATATATATATATATATATATATATATATATATATATATATATATATATATATATATATATATATATATATATATATTTAATCCAAATTAAATTATGTTTTATTTAGCTATTTTAAAACTGTTTGTAAACATTAAGGTAATCAATTAAACCCTTAATGTAAGCTTAAATTAAATGAATTAATAAATTATAAAAAATAAGGTTAATTAAATTAAAATGATAATTAAATGAGATAAATAATTAGTGGTGTGTGAGAGAGAGTAATTAAAGATTGGTGCATAAAAGATGTACAAATAAAGTGAAAAAGGTGGATAGAAGAAAGAATTGTGTGTGAGTGAGGATATTCAAATCTGGTTGTGCGAGAAAAGAGAAATAAAAGTGTGGTGAAGGAAACAGTGATGTGGCAGAGGGAGAGCTTCCCATGGTGGGGGACTTAGAGCAGTCAGACGCAAGAAAATAGATCATATATCTAAATGAGTCTCGATAAGAGACAGCATGGCTAGAGTTGTAGAGGGAGAAAGGCAAACAGAGAGGAAGAAAGAGAGAGAGAGAGAGAGAGAGAGAGAGAGAGGAAGAAAGAAAGAGAAAGAAAGAAAGAGAGAGGAAGAAATAAAGAGGAAGAAAGAAAGGCTCAGGGACAAAGAGAATGTAATGGAAAGGAGAGAGAGTCTGTTAGAGATAGAGAAGGATTTAATATAACTAATTAATCTATTTAGTAGTTAATTAATTTATTAAAAGTAATTGAATGTTTAAATGCATGTGAATAAGTACATATGGACTTATTTGTGAGTTGTGTTATTGTCTTTCATATGCATGAGTGCATGTATATGTCATATGCATGTGAGTGAGTATTATCATAAGTATAAGTTTATTAATTGAGTTAGGATGTGTGTTAAAGTGCATGAATGTATGTTTATTGCATGCATATGTATGTATGACAATGAATGTGTTTTATTGTTAATGTATATGCATAAAAAAATATAAACATAAGTGCAAATGTGAATGCGTATATTCATAAGAATGTGAGCATACATATACATTAATACATATTTGGGTTTCTATATAGGTGATTTGTAGTAGTAAGATCATAAAGAGTTTGTGATTAATGAGTATGCATGAGAATAGGTGCATATGTATGTGATGTGAAAAGTAATTATGCAAGTGGAAGTATGTATGAACATGAATATTAGGAATGCATGTCTAAATGTTTATATGCGTATTAGCATGCTAGAGCATACGTATTTGCATTCGCATGTATCCTAACATGAGAATTGATATAAATTAACTTGAAGATAGTTGTATGAGCATGAGAATGAATACATGTGCAGATTAGATAATATACATATTAGTGTATATGAACATATGTATTAGTGTGAGCATGATTAGTATGCTATGGACCTAAATGAGAATGAATATGGAGAAGGGAGTTAATATGTTTGAGCAAGTTAGCATGGGAATGTGTTAGCATAAGCATGCAAAAGATTGCATATAAATGTTTTAATGTATGCATAAACATATGCATGTGTATGAGGATGTTATATGTACATGTGAATTATGTCTTTTAGGTTTATTTAAATTTCTCAATGATTTCTTGTAATTTTACTTATACCCTAATGTTTCTTGCAGACGTTGGAGTGAAGAAGTGTCCAAAGAGCATTGCCAAAGAGAGAAGAATTTGACAATTATATGATCCACAGATCCATCTATCTTATGAAAGCCCATTGAAGCTTACTTTTGATCTAGATATTTACAAAATTCTTTGTATAGGAATCATTAGAATTCATCATCATTTTAGCTAAATTTATCATTTAAAAAGCTTTAGCATTAGAAATATTATTGTTAAAACCTATTCTTGTTCCTTTCATTAATTCATTTCCTATTTCCATTGGTCTTCATTTCCGATGTCCATAGAGCATTTAGTTGAATCTAAAAGAAATGCAACTTTAGAAGTAGAAGTAGAAGAAGTCATTAAGGACCAAATTACATAGGAATATTTAATCTCCATATCTTATGATCACTATCTTACTAGGTTTTTAACTTTATTTCCCATGGCAGCTCTCGAACCTCAAGATAGTGAAGATTTATTTCTGCCACATCTAATTAGATGTACTCAACCACAATACATTGAAAACGAAGTAGAAGAGATTATTAAAGAACACTTAATTGAGGAATCATTGATTTTACCTTCATGTCAAGAGGCTATTGCTAGGTATAGGGCAACTCAACCATACAGTCCATAGAAGGATTGAGTAATAAGCATTTTATATTGGATAAGTTTAGAGATTTATTAGATCTTTCATACGTTAAGTAATTAGAGTTATTTGAACCTTCATTTATACTAATCTATAAGTATACTTAATTTACTTGAGTCTCTCTCAAACACCCAGCGTGTGCCGACCGAATTGGCGGATGACCTGATTCATCATCCGAGCAATGGATTCTTTCCGACATTGGTGAACCCGACGTGAAAGCTCGGCACGACATCTTAGGTATACAGGTATACATTTTATTTGTGCTCTGCATATGCATATACGTACACTCGCGATTGTAGCAGTTGCATCAACATCCGTTGAAGCACTAGCTCACTCTCGAACCTTGTAATCTCTTGGCTGTCGAGGCTCGTCATTATGACCTGAGCACCTCCACGGAGATTGACAAGTAGAAGGATCCTCATCACGCTACCTTTGTCCCTCAACTTTTGTGAAAGTTAGGATTGCACATGCATGACTAGAATTGATGTATTAGGATTTATTTGATCAATTGAAGTGTAAAGAATTTTCACAAAGCACAATCACAAAGAGCCTCTTCATTGAGTTTAATCAAGTATATTTCTTTACTTCTATTTGCAAAATACCTTTTATTACAATGTTGCAACAAGAACAAGAAATAGGCATACTACTATGTGAAGTACCTACATATATTTTGTTTCTATCAGTAAAGTTAGATTTATACAATATGGCTAATCAATTCGAAGAACAACGCATATGGAAAATAATTGATTCAATCAAAATGGATAGGGGTGAATTTAATGGGAAAAATGCTATTGCCTACCTTAGGTATTATGAACAACTTACTAAACAATATGGGCTACCTGAGGATCATAAAAAGGACACATTTATACGTATTTCTAACGGTTTTACTAGAGAAAGAATTCAACTTAGAGTAGTCCAACCTAATATCACTTGGGCAAACTTTAAAACCCAACTTCTTACTGAATTTTCACATGAGGATTATAGTAAGAATAATAGGGCTACGTTTATGAGATGGGTAGGAACTACTAAACTTGATCAACATATAACTCAGGGCTTAACTGAATTTGATGTTAAATTTAACCAAATGCCTCAAGAAAACTGAATAGTTTTAGAGCCAGATAAATTATGTAGTTCTCTAAGCATGCCAGATCCCTTTGAACCTATGCTTGAGGATGGAGTGACTACTGGTGGGCTAACTGGTAATTGGGAGAATGTATGAGCGGTTGTCCATAGGCTACCTCAAAGATATGAGGGCAATCAAATGCAAACCCCTAGAATAAATGATAGAGATATGCTAGTTAAGATAGAAAATGATCACACTTCTCATAACCATGGTAAGGATGAATAAGAAATTACTATGTTGAAAACTAAAGTTGAATCAATAGCCAAAGATATGGAGACTTTAGCAACTGAAATGGCAACCATTGAAAGTATGAAAGAAATTAGATTAAGAGATAAGGAGAAACTGAGAGACTTAGAGCGAAATCCTAGGAATCAAATGCCAACTATGGAAACATTTATTCAAGCCCGTAGATGCCTCTAGTGTGATGATGTTGACCACCCAGAGTGGACATGTAGTTTATTCAAAGAGGCCAAAGATAGGAATTGGGTCACTGAGGTTGATGGAAAAATCTCTGATTATGTGACCAAAAGAACTTTAGCAACAAACTATGGAAAAGGGGGTATGAAGAATTTCTTTGAAGCCTATACAAGTCAAAATACATATGCTTGTAGGCTTGAAAGTGATAATTCTAACTGTAAATGTTGGAATCATATTTATGATATTGGTAGTAGGGGAAAATTAATAGTTGAGTCTTTATATGCTATGAGTTCTGATATCAGAGCAAAGACATGTTGGAATGAGCCAATAGAAATGTTCTCTGTCTGCGCTCATGAAATTAATGTAGATGAGAAAAGGAAGTGCAATGAAGAGGGATAATCGAAACGTATGACTAGAGCTAGAAAAGAGAGTGAGACCACTGAGTCAATTAATGAACCACCTAGAAGGGAGCCTAGTCAAGAAACTAAACAACAAGAACATGATAAGAAACCTCAAAATAAGGGAAAAGTAAAGAAAGTGGTAGAAACTTTAGAAAAGAAAACAACAAATGAAGATAGAATTCAGGATAAACTTAATGAAACTCAACCTATACATGAAGAAGGTGTTAAAGAAGAAAAAGACAAAAAGAAACTGCCTACTTTTTTATTGATCCCTCAAATAGAGAAACAGATAGACATTTGGAAGGTTATGAATGAGAAAATTATGAAAGCAGAGGTGACTATGACATTAGAAGAATGGTTAGCATTTTCACGAACAGATGTTAAAGAAGATTTTATGAGTATTATAAAAAGACGAAGAGAACCCATAGAATATAAAACTGAGGATATAGAAATGGAAGAGAGGAAAGAACATGATGAACCTAAAGCTAGTATTGTTCAAATTAATGAATCTGAGTATCTTGAACCTTTTGAACATAGGAATTATTTGGTCCTCATAATTGGTCATATAGAAAAAGGAAATGGAGACCCAAATAATGACTTTACTCAAAACCATTGGGCTAGGGGAACTACTAAAACTATGGTTAAAATTGGAAATAATAATAATCCACAAATAGCTTTAATAGATTGAGGATCTGAAATTAATGTAGTCTCAAGGGAGTTGTATAGTGAGGGAAAATGGCCTATAGATAGAAACCATGAGTGAAAAATGAAAGCACCTAATGATGCTTCTGGATAGTTACTTGGAGCATGTGCAAATGGTCCAATCACTCTTGGAGATGCTAGAAAGGAACATAGCTTCTTTGTTCATGATGATTGCTCGTACCCAATCATTTTGGGGTAGCCATTCATTTGTGAACAAAGAATGGAAACCAAAGTACTTGATGATGGTAGTTCTTTCTCTGGAATTTGTTCTTGTCATGGCCTAAAATCTGTTCAATTTATGATGCTTTGCATTAATTATCCTCGCAATCGTAGGTCTTTAAGGAAAACCCCTTTGACACATTTGGAGCAGGATTTCGAGGAAATGCCACTGTTGAGCGAGATGAGGGTGGACTTTGGTCTGAGATCTCGCAAAATCTTGTACTTAATTTAGATAAGATGTCAAACAAATTATTGCTTTTATTATTTTGCATTTCAAACAAATTCCTAGAAAACTCATAAAAACATATAAAAAACATTTAAAAGACAAAGGATATATGTTAACGGATGAAAATATTGAACATGTGATTGAAACCAAACATTGTTTCTCAACATAAGAAGAACTAGAAATTTGTTGTTAGAGTAATTCTAATTCTCATATTCTCCTGTCTTTGCTTGATGTGTATGCATTCATTCAAGAATATGATTCTAATATGGATAAAGAATATGATGCCTTAGTGGAGACCAAATATAAAATTGTTAGTAAGAAGGTCAAACTCGTACCACAGCCATTGCCTAGATTTAGTAATGATATTATAAAGAATGTAATTCATGAGCCAATCCTTAGAGATCCGACAAATATTGGCCATGTATTTTGCGATGCGTAGGTTAAAGAAGTTATTGCAAGAAGCTCCAATCCTTAAGCTAGTAGATTATACAAAAAATAAGCCTATTATATTGATTGTTGACACTAACCCTATTGGGATACGCTAGGTCATAAGTCAGGACGACAAAGAGGGAAAAAGATATGCTATTAGATTTCGGGCTAAATTATTACATAACACTCAAAGAAATTATCCACAACTTAAATGAGAACTCTAGGGATTAGTCATAGCATTAAAGACTGATAAAGAATATTTTATAGGAGCAAATGTAATTGTTGAGATAGATTTTTTACCACTGATAGGAATGATCACAAATTGTTCTTCACCTGATATTGCTATGCTTAGACGGATTTCTTACATTAAAATTATAAATCCGGTTTTAATTCATATTGCAGAAAAATCTAATTCTTCTGCTGATATGCTTTCTAAAGCTAGGCATGATGAGGATGATGAAGCCAAATTAGATAATAATGCAGTTAATTATGATTCGCAAGCATATGTGTCTGAATAATTTAATATTGATGAATATGAAGGAGAGTGGCAAGATATTGGGAGGTATCTTATTACTTTGATTAGATCACCTTCATGGTCTTCAAATAGATTTAGGAATATTAGAAAAAGAGCTTTTAAAATCTTTCTTAAATGATGCACTTATTTGGAGACATACAAGAGGGAAGATTGAATTTCCACAAAGGATACTAGGAACTAGGCATCTTCAAATGCAAGTCATGAAAAATATGCATGATACTTTATGGGCTGGACATAAGCGATTTATAGCTACTTATGAGAAAATTAGAGAAGGTTATTGGTGGCCACGCATCTATGTTAATGCAAAGGACTATGTGAATTCTTGTGATATATGGCAATTACATTCGTGAGTTAAGCATAGGGATCCATTGCACCCTACCTATCCACCATGTATACATTGTAAGTGGGTAGTTGATTTAGTGAGCATGCCCAAAGGTATACATAGGATGAGGTACATAGTTCTTGCACGCAGAGACCTTACAAACCATGTAGAAGGCTGAGCTCTACGATCTAAAACCACATTCAATGTATGTAAATTTCTTCTTGAAGATGTAATTTCAAGATTTGGTTATGTTGAAAAGGTAGTAGCTAATAGGGGAGAATTAGATGCACATGAAGCTAGAGATTTCTTTGTTAGGCATGGAATTCGTTTAGCTCTTACCACTACTTATAACCCTGAGGCTTAACGAGAAAATAGAAAGAGGGCATTCTCCAATTATTAAAGCGATTTCAAAAGCCTGCAATGGTGATCTTAAAAATTGGCAAGAATTTCTACCATTCCCATTATGGGCAGATAGAATGACCTCTACTAGAACTACGGGGTATATGCCAGCAGAATTAATGTATTTCTAGAAACCTATTTTTCTTCTTCATGCACAAATACTTATGTCTTATAAGAATTTAAATTTCTCAATGATTTCTTGTAACTTTACTTGTACCCTAATGTTTCTTGCCCTGCTCCAATTCACATGATTGTAGTCTCCCCACAAGAAGAAGGTATGACCACTCTCTCGTATGCTCTTTCATCTTCTTCAATGCCCATGATGACTAGAGCTATACAAGCGGCAGCAACCTGTAGACAGGAACAATAGAGGCAGAAGTTGCAGATGACGGAGTTGCAGGAAAAGGCCATGCAATTCACAAGGAGTTGGAGAATGAGAGTTTGCAGGAGAATACAAACTTTGAAGGGGCAACAAATATAGAAGTATCAGGAAAGGAAATTTATAAGCCTGAATGCAAAGAAGATCTCCCCTTTTTGGATATACCTCAAGGATGGACCAGAGAACATATTGCATAATATAAGCTAAATTACACTCCTGCATATAGTGGAGATGATTTCTCAAGCAAGACTCCTCCTGAAACACTGGTTCAAGAAGTAAATCTAGGGGATGAAGAGAACCCTCAAGTAGTCCACTTGGCCTCTTGGCTATTGCATTATCCCCCTTTACTGTAGAAGGTAACTTCTTTACTTTTTGCTTATAAAAATGTCTTTGCATGGTCCTACAAAGATCTAACAGGGATACCAGAGGAGCTTGGATTACACAGAATACCCTTAGTTGAGGGAGCGGTGCCTACAAGAAGTAGGCCGTATTGACTCAATCCAAAGTATGCAGAGGCAGTAAAGTTGGAAATTACAAAACTAGAAGAAGAACATATAATTGTTCTAGTAGAACAATCCACGTGGCTTTCTTCTATGGTTATTGTACCCAAGAAAAATAGTGGAAAAATAAGAGTCTGTGTTGATTTTTGTGCCTTAAATAAAGTGACTATTCGAGATGGATTTCCTCAGCCCTTTATAGAGCAAGTACTTGAGGAAGTAGCCGGTCACACTTTGTATAGCTTCTTGGATGGTTTAAATGGCTATAATCAGATGGTGATCCATCGTGATGATAGGGATAAAATAGCCTTTGTTACTACGTGGGGCACTTATGTCTATACCCGCATGGCTTTCAGCTTGAAAAATGCACCAGCTTCATTCAATAGAACAATGTATCTGATATTGGGCAAGTGGTTAACCACTTTTCTGCGCATTTTTATGGATGACTTTTCAGTGTTTAAGGCACAGAAAGAAGAGCAACAGTTCAAGATTTCCATGACCATTTGGAGAATCTAAAGGAAATCTTTGAGCAATGTCTTAGAACATGTTTGAAGTTAAATCCTCCAAAATGTCACTTTTTGGTCTCTAAGGGCACTCTTCTTGGTCACATAGTATCTGCTGAAGGGATAACCGTGGATTCTGCAAAGGTTACTACTATCCTTTCCATGCCTATTCAACAAAACCCAAAGGAAGTCTAAAGTTTTTTGGGCCATGCAGGATACCATATAAGATTTATACGAATGTATTCAGAAATAGCTATGCCCTTGTCAAGGCTTACCAGTAAAAAAGTCTCCTTTTGATGGAGTCTTGAAGCTAAGAAAGTATTTTGTGAGCTCAAATTGAGGTTATGTATTGCTCCACTTTTAAGTGTTCCTAACCCATCATTAGAGTTTCATGTGCATACAGATGCTAGTCTTCATGTTGTCGATGCGGTTCTAGCTCAACCATCATCACACAAGGTTGATAGACCTATCTCATATGCCAGCAGACTACTTACTAAGGCAGAAAGAAACTACATTACGACCAAAAGGGAAGGCTTGGCTATTGTATTTGCTCTTCAAAACTTTTGGCATTACCTTCTTGGTGTACATTTTATAGTCATATCTGACCATCAGGCCTTGAATTACTTAATAAACAAACCTAGGGTGGTTGGAAGGGTTTGGAGATGGTTACTCCTGTTTCAAGAATTCAACTTTCATATTCATATTAAGAAAGAAGAGAGCACTACATGGCAGATCAAGTATCCAGGACGGCAATGAGCAAGAAGGCAACAAGTATTAATGATCAATTGGTCGATAGTAATCTCTTCCTAGTAGCAACTAAGGTTGAATGATATGATGGAATTCTCCATTGTCTCACTACTAGAAAACTCCCAGAACACTTAACACATATAGAAAATAGAAGATTACTCCTCAAAACCAAAGCATACTCACTTATAAGTGCAAATTTATATAGATATTGTCAGGATGGTATCTTGAGAAAGTGTGTTTATCCAAAGGGGGTAACCCCTTTGCTTGATGCAGCACACGATGAAGCGCATCTAAAAGGAGAAGATTTGGCTCACAGAATCATCCACAAAGGACTATGGTGGCCTCATATCTACAGGGATGGGATCAAGTCTGCTAAAAAATGCCACATTTGCCAGAGATGTGCTTCTATGCCAACCAGATTGAATTTCCAACCATTAGTCATATCTATAGGATGGCTCCCATTTGAACGATGGGGTCTTGATTTCATAGGACATATTATTCCAACTGGTCACCCTTAGGGTAAGAAGTATATTTTGATGCCCACATGTTATGCAACTAAATGGATAGAGGCTAAAGCTATTGTGGACTGCACGGCTTTAACAGTAGCCGAAAAAGAAAGATTGATTGCTTTATTTTCATTGCATAAAAAGAAAGCTTATAGCATAAAAATAGTTTAAATTCAGGCTTCTTTTGATTTATAATTAATGTTGTTACTTCTGCAAAGAAATTAATATTAAAGAAATTAAAAGTAAAACAAAAGATTTACATCAAGAAAAAACTATTTTATAAACATTCATAATAAACCCTTTAAAATTTAAGTAATAGAGATAAAAAAGATTTTAGAAAAGAAGATTAGTACTAGCAAAGCCTAAGACTAGGGTAAAGCCATTCGTGGCTTTATCAACTAGTGATAGATTTAGACAATTTAGAGAGCAAATAGATCCGGCTAGGAGCAAGTGCAAATCCAGGGATTATTTGAAGATGTGCTAGTTAAATACTTTGGACGTGTTGTTTCTAGTTCAATTCTCGAATCTATTCAAGAACACGCTGAAAAAACTTCGAAGGAATTTAGAAAGGAACTACATAAAATGTTTTACCTCGAAGATTTTAGCCAGCACAGTCGTGAAGGATTTCTGCGTTGGTTAAACATTGTTAAGAGCAATGAGTCTTTAACTCATCTTCACGATGAGTTTATGAGACGTCTGGCTCAACTTCCCGAAGATGATAGAAATTCTATTAATCCAGATGTAATTATATATTTTCTTAAGATGCTTAATCCTGAGGATAGGGCTGAAATTGAAAGACGAATAGAGGAGCCAGGAAAAAGGTATGGGCTAACTGATGACTGGGAGAAAGTCAAAAAAGAGATAGAGGCTGTTGCTCAAATGAAGCAAACACAAACAATTTTGTATGATAAATCTGATGCTTCTCAGTCTAGAGAGATTCCTACTACAAGGCAAGTTGACATGCCAATGCCTGCTACTATGGCTACGGCTAATAATTCAGCTGCCACTAAAGCTCCCATAGAATTTCAACTAGATATTCTATGTAAGCAAATGGAAAATGTCATGAACATGCAAGCATCTCTTTCAAAAGAAGTTGCCAATTTGAATAAACAAGTGTATTCCATGAGTTTTAATGATCCAGGGGCTAGTAATAGTGGTACAGGGCAAGTACCACCTATTCAACTAGTTATGCCTCAGTATGTTCCACCTCAACCAGTCTTTCAGCGAGCACCACAGCAAGCTCCTCAGTTTGCTGTACAACCACCCTTTCAAAGAAATAATGAGAAAAGAGGGACTGGCGGGAAGCGCTGTGTTTGGTGTGATAGTCAAGAGCACCTATCATTTGGTTGTGAAGAATTAAAAAGCGCTAAGGCAAATTAATTAGTTGTGGAAATAGATAGAAGATTATGTGACTTTAGGTCATGTCTTCCTTTGTCCGTCAATTGGGGCAAAGGAGGAATGAAAAAGCTTTATGAAAATTTAGCAGTCTCAGATGCAACTGCCAGTACTTCGGCTACACGACTAGAACCAGTCGAGGATAGGCCTTCTTCAATGCCTAGTGAAAATCCATATTCAATAGAGGCATTGGTACAAGCTAGAGACGAAATAATGTGCAAGACCGCATGGAAATCTCCTATAGATCAATCCTGTGTCTTTTCTCACATTGCAAATGTTGAGGAAAAACGGAGACGAGAAGATCAACAGGATGATGTAGAAGAAGGTGATAGGAGGGTAACTAGGAGGCAAACAAGAGAAGATGAAAAGAAAACTGACAAAAAAGTTCAATTTGATGAAACAAATTTATCTCAAGAAGAGAAGAGGAAAATAGTAAAGGAAGGAAAAAAGCCGATCGATGAAAATATTCAACCACAAGAAGAACAAAAGCAAGTGGAAAAAGAAACCTCTAAACGTGAAAATAAAGAGGATCAAAAGCAAAATGAAGAGAAAGGGAAGAAGAAGGGTAGAAGAGCTCCACGTGCTATTATGATTTCCGTGCTCGAAAAGAAAAATGATGCTAGGGAGATTTTAAATGACAATCTTCTAAAAAGTCAAGTAACGATGTCACTTGAGCAAGTATTTTCCATAGCGAAACCGGAGTTCAATGACAGTTTTATTCGACTTATTAGAAGAAGACGCTTTCCTTTGCCACAAGACGAAGACATGCAAGATGTGGCAGAGGAAACCTTAGCTATGAATGATGCAGTTACATTGAGTGAAAGCGACTATGAGGATAATGAAGAATTTACAACAGGAAGTGTAAATAGAAATTTTCTAGGACCTATACAACCTGATGAAGAAATGTTAAAGAGTGAGAGCAAATTTAATTCTACTTTCTGGGCACGAAGCACACCAGAAGTAAAGGTTAGAATCGGTGATGAAAAGGATTCTTGTTTAGCTTTGGCTCTCATTGACTCAGGGTCAGAGATAAATGTTATTTCAAAGAAGTTCTATGATAAATTTAGATGGCCAATCGATAAAGAGCACAGCTGGAGGATGAGAACAGCTGACAATGGCTCTGGCATTTTATTAGGTGCATGTGCCAATGTCCCTATTATGATAGGTGGTGTTCGGGAAGAGTTTCACTTCTTTGTTCAAGATAATTGCTCATATGAAGTGATCCTTGGACAACCATTTATAGCTGAAATGAGGATGGAAACAAAAGCAATGAACGACGGATCAGCGTATGCACGAATTCGATCCAAATCAGGGATGGATTCTTTGCAAGTTATGACGGTTTGACCAAACCATACTAGAAATAGAAAGAGCTTAAGAAGAAATCCCATTGACTCGATTAAACATGTTTGTGATGATCCACTGGCTGTAAGAGAATATGGGGCTTATTATGATCAAAATTTCTGCTAGACTCCACTATTGAGCGAGACAATAGTGGACGTTGTTTTGATGTCTCGCCTATTAATGAACATAGATTTGAAAATTATCTAATTTGTACTCCTACAACTAGTTTGCATTATATTACTAAGGAAAATCTTACAAAAACATTTAAAAAACAAACTGAAAAATATTTCAGACAAACCGAATTAATTTCAAGTGAAGAGAAAATTTAGAGTATAATTGAATTATCAAAAAGTTCTACTTTATTAGAAGAGCTAGAAAGTGTTTCTTATGAAAATTTAGAATCGAATCTGATAATTCTTAACTCTATTCAAGAGTATGAGATTATTAGTGAATTCATCCTAGAACATGAAGTTAGCATAGAAACCAAATACAAAACTGTAGAAAAGAAAATAAAGCTTGTAGCTCAACCCTTACCCAAAGATAGTCATGACATACTTCGTCAAGAATCAAATGATACTATTCTTAGAGATCGATCTAAGATAGGTCACATATTTACTGAGGAGAGTAAGAAAAATATTAAATTCGGTGATGAATTTCTTTCTCAAATTGAAAAAGAGCAGTTTTCCAAGATGATTGTTCGTCATGGTAAAGCTTTTTCTTTATTCCCTCATGAGATAGGATGTGCAGACCCAAAGTTAGTAGCTCCGATGATTATTTTCACAGTACCGCATATTCCTTGGAATCTTCGTCCAATTCCAGTTCCAAAGGCTCATTTACCTGAGCTAATGAGACTGTTAAAGGAGAAGATCGCCATGAGAATCTTGGAACCATCCTCAGCACCATACTCTAATAGGTGGTTCACGGTACCGAAAAAGAGTGGGAAGCTACGCTTTATTCAGGATTTACAGCCTGTGAATAAAGTCACTATTAGGAATTTAGGAACGGGTCCCATTGTAGATGAGTTTGTCGAGGCATTTGCTGGTCACTCCATCTATTCAATGGGAGACCTGTATTCAGGGTACGATCAGTTTCAATTAGCAATTGAGAGTCGAGATGTGACCACGATGAAGACTCCTTTGGGTTTAGTACGTATGTGTACTTTACCACAAGGAGCGATGAATTCTGTGGCACATATGATGAATGCTATGAATCTGGTCCTACATGACTTTATCCCAAAAGTGACGATGCCTTTTATTGATGACATTCCAATAAAAGGGTGTGTGGAAAAAGAAAAGGAAGAAAGTTTAGATTCGTCTGGTTGTAGGAAGTTTGTTTCCAACCATATTTCAGATTGTGAAAAGATACTTGAAAGATTTGAAGAGGTTGGACTAACTTTCTCCTAGAGAAATCAACTTTTGGTGTTAATGAAGTGTTAATAGTTGGGCATTTATGTGGCCATTATGCTTGTAGACCCTATCCAGCAAAAGTTGATGCCATTAGTAGTATTTCTGAGAGATGTAAGTGAAGTAAGGAGATTCCTTGGTGCATGTGTTTTCTATGTCATCTAGATCCCTCACTCTGCTCATGTAGCGAATCCGCTTTATGATTTATTGAGAAAAAGGAAGAAATTCTTTTGGACTGATGAGCATTCTAGAACTATGAGGCATCTAAAGCATTTGCTCATCAATGCTCCTATTTTGAAACGTATTGACTATACAGGAAATAAGCCTCTAATCCTAACCATTGACACTAGTCCTATTGGTATAGGCTGAGTCATTGGGCAGGATGATGAGAAGGAACAAAGGTACGCAGTTCGCTTTGGAGCGAAGATTCTTCATGATACTCAAAAGAATTACCCGCAAATTAAGAGAGAACTATGGGGATTAGTTACAGCTTTAAAAACAGATAAAGAATACTTTATAGGAGCTAATGTAATAGTAGAGACCGATTGTCTTCCATTAATAGGTTTAATAGCTAATTGTTCATCTCCGGATATATCTATGCTACGATGGATAGCCTATATTAAATTCATTAACCTTGCTTTTGTTCATATAGCCGGTAAACATAACACCGTTGTTGATATGCTTTCAAGAGCAAAGTTTGATAATGATAGTGAAGCATTAATTAATCATATTAATTTAATAAATTATGAAACATCTACCTATGCGTATGAAAGATTTAGAGAAAATGATTATGAAGGAGAGTGGCGAGATATAGGAAATTATCTGAGTTCGTTTCAACCTTCCCCAAGATGGTCTTCAAATCGATTCTGGAACATCAAGAAGAAGTCTTTCAACTTCTTCTTGAAAGATGGATATCTTTGGACACATGCTAGAGGAAAGGTTCGAAACCCTAAAAGAGTACTAGGTTTGAAGGGTTTTGAAGTGCAAGTTATGTATGAGATGCACGAAAGCCTTTGGGCTGGTCATAAAGGCTTTGTAGCTACATATGAAAAGATTAGGGAAAGCTACTGGTGGCCGAGGATGTATGTAACTGTTAAAGAATTTGTGAGCACTTGTAGTACGTGCCAGTTACACTCCTTTGTCAAGCATAGAGATCCCCTTCACCCGACCTATCCACCTTGTATTCATTACAAGTGGGTAGTTGACCTCGTGACCATGCCTAAAAGCAATGATGGTATGAGATATATTGTTCTTGCATGAGAGGATTTGACAAACCATGTCGAAGGTAGAGTGCTTCGTTCCAATACTACTTATAATGTATGCGTATTCCTTTTGGAAGAAGTTTTATCCAGATTTGGATATATAGAAATAGTAGTAGCGGATAGAGGAGAGTTAGATGCGAGAGAAGCGAGAGAATTCTTTGCACAACATGGAATTCGATTGTCTCTTACGACTGCCTATAACCCATAAGCAAATGGTAAAATAGAACGAGGACATCCTTCCATAGTGAAGGCTTTTTCTAAAGCTTGCCACGGAGATATTGGTCAATGGCCAAAATATCTCCCATTTGCTCTTTGGGTTGATCGCATGACGTACACGAGAACAACTCGTTTTATACCAGCTGAACTCATGTAATGTCAGAAACCATTATTTCCCATTCATACTCAGATAATTAATTGGATGAAGTTAGGTTGGAAAGATAACATTTCAAGAGAGGACTTATTAGCATTTAGAACTAAGCAATTAAAACAAGGAAATGAAAATCTTAAAGAAGCAATAAAAAAATTAAAAACATCTAGGTTGAAAAATAAATTATATTTTGATAAGAAACATAGACTAAGACCGCAACCAATAGAGAGTGGTGACTGGGTGCTTGTATATGATAGTACGTTTGATACTCAATATGATGCACGTCCGAAACTAACTAAACGTTGGTTCGGACCTTACGTTGTTGTTTCAGTTTATGAAACAGGTACATATAAATTACGTGAAATTGATGGTTCTATGCTAAAGAATTTGATTGCAGGGAAAAGAATCAAGCTCTTTAGGAGAAGAGAAAGCAGTAAATTTGAATTGGATGAAGATTTGTTGGAGGACAATGAAGAAGAAGAATAAAAATGATCTGGTGAAAAAGTTCTAAACTTTACTTATTTTCTAGTTGTTAATATGATTTTTGATTGATGCATTATCATAACTAGATATGTACATTCTCCAGATAGGTTAAGAAACCTCTTAAAATTATGAAAAGTAGAATTTACGCTGAAGTAGGGATATGCTTGAAGAGAAGATAGGGATTAGAGACCTATGGTTGTCATATGAATAGTTGAAGGAACCCTTAACTTGCAACTCCTAGTAGAAGTAGACTTGTTTTATATAGGTAAGCTTCCTTAAATCTGACCCATTTAGCTAAACAGATCCTAGTTCCTGCTTTAGCTTACCTCTAGATCCTTTGCTGTGATTAGGGGTTAAGCCTTTCCCCTTCATCAAAAAAGTTGCGAAGAAAAATTGAAAGCAGTACATTAATGGTTGTTGTATATGAAAAAAAATGACAAAAAGAAAAAATTATGATAAAAAATGAGATGAAAGGAAAATCAAATGATTTCAAATAAATCAGTTGTGGTCTCGAAATCACTTCTGAATTGAAAAGCAGGCTATATAAGGCGGATGTATGCTAGAGGGGAGTTAGTTTTTTGTATCTTAATGGCAAGTGGCTAGGAGATGAGGATAGAAGGCCTATATAACATATGCTTTACTTATGAACAGAGTTAATAGAAGAGTTAGTACAAACACTATTTAAATGACTTCTATAGTTTCCTTCTAAAACCTGTTTCCAATTCATGCATTGGACGAAAAGGTTGAAATTCAAGCTTACATAATTTTATAAGTTTTCTTTGCTATTTGAAGATGTACTAATGATAGAAGCATTTTTTATATATAAAGACTATTTGAATTTGAGTCATGAATAAGTTTCAAAAGAATTTGATATTGCCTTCTATGATCTGCAGGTTTGGCCCATCGAGGACGATGTGCAGGATTGGTCGGGGCGAATGTCGAAAAGTTTTCAACCTTTCCATTGATGACTAGAGAAAATGAAAACAACTTTATTGGTGAACTCAAACCTTTTATATCATTGTTGATCAGTTGTTCTGGATTGATGTAACTACTTTTGAAGTGTTTTATAGGTACAAGAAATGACGAAGAACATATGTTCATATTAGGGTTTTCCCTAATTTCACATTTAATGAGTGTTTTATATCTATACATGCAAGAAACATGGGTATATAACCCTAGGATTTCATAAGTTCATATGATTTTATGTTAGTTGGGTTAATCCAAAGGGTCTCAAAAGATTTAATGGGTTACTGCTAAGGTTTATTTAAGTTTCAATGAGTTAATTAATGTTTTTCAAAAGGATTTTAGGAATTTAGTATGTTTCAAAGGATTAAAACAATTGGTATTTAATTAATTTAACTTATAATTTGAACATTGTTTTATTAAAAAGTAAAATATGATTTAAATAATTAATTGAATTATATGTATGTATATTAATACTAAGGTATTGATTAATTAAATTTTTAACCTAAGCTTAAATTAAATAAAATATTTAGTTATGAAAAATTAAGGTAATTGAATTAAAATAATAATTGAAGTGGATAATTGATGAGTGGTGTACGTGAATAGTGTTTAAAGAATGGTGTGAATTAAGTGTGTAATTAAAGTGGATAAAGTGAGTGATTAAAAGTGTGGTATTATCTATGCAAAATAAAAGAGTGGCCTAAATTAATTATACATTTAATGTGCAAAAAGTATGTGGGAAAAAGAATGGAGTATGTGGAATATGTGATTAAAGGGATTAAAAGTAAAGGTCAAAAAGTATGGTTGGGAAAGAATGGTGTAGATGAAAGGACAACTATGAGCATTTAGTATAAATATGTGCTTGTACTCTATTATTTCCTAATGATTTTGCAGGTACTGTTCTTCTTTCTTTCTCCATTCTTCTTCATGTTCCATTCCATGAGCATTATAGTAGAGAGAATGTAAATTGAGCTAAGGATCTGTCCGTAGAGAGAGTTACAATTCGGTTTTTCTTCCCTGCAAATTTGCACACACTGGAGATAAGCTAGAAAGAGGTAATGTCACCTAGCGATAGTTACGTACAGAGAGTGTTGAGAGAAAGAGAGATAAAGGCAAATTCTGGCTGGTAGTGGCTACTGAACGTGTACGGGTGTCAGAGTTAGAGCAAGAGAGAGAGTGGACGACGCTGTAGACTGTAGTGCGTATGCGATAGAGAGAGTAGTAAAAGTCTTCCTTGGCAGCGCCTGTAGCATTCAGAAGTGCGCAGATATGGAGAGAGAGAGTAGATGTTCCTCTTCCCTCGCAGCATCTGCAGCACACAGAGCGTGCACAGAGAAAGGAGAGAGAGGGATTTCATTAAATAAAAAAGAAATCTTAATTTCATTATTCACCTCCCTCCACGGTGGCTGCAGCGCGCAGTGCGCACGTAGAGAGAGAGAGAAAGAAAGAGAGAGAGAGAGAGAGAGAGAGAGAGAGAGAGAGAGAGAGAGAGAGAGAGAGAGAGAGAGAGAGAGAGAGAGAGAGAACGATAGAAAGAGAGAGAGAGAGAGAACGGGAGAGAGAGAGAGAGAGAGACATAGACAGAGAGTTAGGAAAAGAGGGAGAGATAATATGCTAGGTTAAGTATATTGTATTGTTTTAATTAAAGATAGTTAAATCTAATTAGATATTTAGTATATGGTTTTAATTAGGAACAATTAAGTAGATTTAGATCTATTTAATTATTCAGTTATAATTAAATCTAATTAATTATTTTGTTATTGTTAATTCTGAAAGTAATTACATGTTGGATGCATATGCATGTTTTAAGTTAACATGTTAGTGCTTAAATTAATGAGGGCATCTACACATAAGAAGTTTATGGTTGGGTGTATTAGCATACATTAGTATGTGTATGAATGCATGTGGATGAATGAGTAAAGTGTAAAGCATATTTGTGTAGGAATGCATTTATGGAATAGATGCATGTGGTCATACATGAACATATAAATGTATGTATTTGTGTGTATGTTAACCTATAAGTTCATATATGTATGCATGTGCATAAATGCATCTAAGTGTTAATATGAATGTGCATTTACCTAATGCTAGCATGTGCATATGAATGAGTTTAAGTTAGCATATGTGGAATACATACAAATGGATTGAAGAACAATGTTATTTATGATTGAATGCATATGAATGATTGATTGTCACAATTTATAAAGTCAAATTATTAAGCATGTATATGCAAAATGATATCTGACTAATATTTTTAAAGTTTCTTAATGATTCTTGTAATATTACTAATATGGGCTAATGATTTTGTAGAGCCATTGAAGATTAAAGAGCAATTGAAGTAAAGCGAAGTGAAGTGAAGTGACAGATTGAAGATCCATTTACCTTATATTTTCATTTAGTCAATTACCTATTTGTTTAGACATTTATCCTATTACTAAACACTTACATTTGTATTAGAGTTATTGATTTGAGCCATTAGCTTATCGATTCATTTGTTCAAGCAGATTTAACATCAATATTATTTCCCATTGATTTCTTTGATTTCATCTTATGTTGCAAGAGGCCTCATCAAGTAGTTCCTTTCTACCTTCATCTACATTTGAGGCATTATTTCCTAAACAAATTGAAGTTGAAGAACTAGTAAAAGACAAGATAGCAGAAGAAACTTTGCATGACCCTAGTAGAACTTTACATTTACTTTCTATTGTTCCACCTAGCATTGAGAGTAGTGAAGACCTTTTCCCACCATCCGTAGATAGAAACCACGATAATTTTCAAGACGATTCAAACGAAACTGAATGCCTTAAAGATCAAATAGTTAGTGAAAAACTAATCTTACCTTCTTATTTTTACGCGATAGAAAGATATAGAAACGCTCGTCCTTACGGCTCCTAGTTCTAAAAAATTAGTTCTTAATTTAAACTCGAATATATTAGAAATCTATAGTTTTTAACTATCCTAATCTGGGAAAGCAACCAAAAGCCCAAAGCATACTTAGAAGCACCCTGCGTGCAGTCACACGGTTAGATTAGTGTGACTCTTTTGGATGAACATCAGCCTACCTTCACACCCCTCTACGACACCATCAAGAAAATGATGTGCATCGGGGCATGGTTTCAAGCCTACGAAAACCTCCAATTCCTTGCCATTATACTTATATATGCACAGGTTGGGTGTTCCTTGATTGCTAGAGCTCGGGATCACGACTATCTCATCAAGCTCCTACCGATTGGTGACAGTGGTGTGGGCAAGAGTTGCCTACTTTTGTGATTCTTTGATGAAACTTTTACTACAAGCTTTATTACGACCATAGGAAATCGACTTCAAGGAGGCAAAAACAAAGGACAAGGAAAGACCAAGGTTCCTGCCACCCCTTCTCTCTCTCTCTCTCTCTCTCTCTCTCTATCTCTCTCTCTCTCTCTCTCTCTCTCTCTCTCTCTCTCTCTCTCTCTCTCTCTCTCCCTCTCCCTCCCCCGCGGCCCCCACCCATTTCCTCTACCACCTCCACCACCATCTCCCCCTCCCCCTCCACCTCCCTCTCCACCATCTCCCCCTCCTCCTTCTCCACCTCCACCACCATCTCCCCCTCCTCCCCCATCCCCCTCCTCCTCCATTCCCCCCTCCACCTCCGCCCCCATCCTCCCTCCACACCCATGCTTGATAAAATTCACTATGTAGAAGATGACTCTTCCAATTAAGGAATTCATTGGGCTCTTGTATTGGTGGAGTTAAAATCAACCCTCCACCCCACTGCCCCTCCATCCCTCCACCCACACCACCCACAACCTCCCACCACTCCACCGGCACCTCGAACACCACCCACAACCTCCCACCACTCCACCCACACCTTCCACCCCATCCACAACCTCCCATCACTCCACCCACACCCCCCACACCACCCACAACCTCCCACCACTCCACCCACAACCTCCCACCACTCCCATCACTCCACCCACACCTCCCGCACCACCCACAACCTCCCATTACTCCACCCACACCTATCACACTACCCAGAACCTCCCACCACTCCACCCACAGCTCCCATACCACCCACAACCTCCCACCACTCCACCCACACCAACCACAACCTCCCATCACTCCACCCACACCCCCCACACCACCCACAACCTCCCATCACTCCACCCACACCTCCCACACCACCCGCAACCTCTCACCACTCCCATCACTCCATCCACACCTCCCACACCACCCACAACCTCTCACCACTCCACCCACACCTCCCACAACACCCACAACCTCCCACCACACCAACCACCCCTCCCACACCATCCACAACTGCCTATCACTCCACTCACAACCCCCACACCACCCATGACCTCCCACCACTCTAGCCACAACCTCCCATCACTCCACCCGCACCTCCCACACCAACCACAACCTCCCACCACTCCACCCACACCTCCCACACCAACCACAACCTCCCACAACTCCACCCAAATCTCCCATCACTCCACCCACACCTCCCACACCACCCACAACCTCCCACCACTCCACCCACACCTCCCACCAGTCCACCCACACCTCTCACACCACCCACCATCTCCGACCACTCAATATGTAAGGGTCATAAGCTACTACAAGAATTATGTGAAGAATTATGTGAAGGATGTGCTTCTGAGGGTCATTCCAATATCACCGGCGGCACATAATGTGGATCTTAGCTTGCATGCTAAAGTGACATTAAAAGTGTAAGTGGTAAAAGTGGAAGAAGATAAATGAGTGTTGCCGCCAACCATTCATGACGACTGCCTATTTTGAGGATCCAACACAAGACTGGTGGCATATGTGATCCCCCTCCAAATTTGGGGCAATCAATTGGCGCATATTCAGTGAATGTGGGAAATCAGCAAGGCCCTCTTGGCCTATTTGAGCCTATAAAAGCAATGGAGTAGTACTCATTGGGGAGATATAGATACATATACATACACGACGTATTTATGGCATCTATTTGGGTCCTCTCTTGCACTTTGTGGCTACAAACCTACTATAGGAAGTCACTCTATGGTGAGAATACAAAGCCTCGGCTTCCGAGTGGAGGGCTAATAGCACTAGAGTGTGAAGAAGTGGCTTGGTTTTTTCATTTAGTGTGATTCAGTGATATTTTTGTGTTCTTTCCCTTAGGGCAAGTCTTTGTATCATTGTACTGATCAGAGCAAGTATTCATCCACTTGTGTTCATTGGGTTGGACGAACCTCTTGTGTTGATTTTGATTAGTTCTAGATTGACATGTTAGCACATAGCATCAACTTTGGAAGCATTTCTTTTGCCTACATTGTAATCATCTGTTCGGAATAAGGAGTGGTTTCATTCTTCAATACTGTCATTTGTCATTAAATTTTCTCTCTGAGTATTTAGAATACTGCATAACTATTGCGAACTGCCTGCTCATAGAAATGTTAAAGGGTATACTTCCCTAAGGAGAACCTCCCTTGAGTAGGAAAAGTAGAGGAAGTGTATGTTGTATGCTCCTGCTAAACGTAGATACCTGAGTACCTCCTAGGGGAAGACTAAGACTTGAGGAAGAGGTTCAAAGGAAAAGTCTACAAATATGCTTCAAAGATTGGTGGGCGAGAAAGGTTGACAAACCTAGGAAAGAGATGTGTAACATCCTTAAAAGGAAACAAGCAAGGGAAGCCATCCCCTTCTTGGTTGACAACAATGGGATCGAACGTGGCATGCAAGTTGAGAATAGATCTATCATTGTCGAGCACTTCACCCATCTTCTTGGGGTCTTGACTCCTCTTTCCCCGCAGAGGCGTGACTGCATGGCTTCCATCTCAACTGTTGCTCAACCTAGAATCGATCAAAACATGATTTCTCTACTGGATGCTAACATTTCAGAGAACAAAATTATCGAGGCTATTGATGCTCTCCCCAATGGAAAAAGTCCTCGCCCTAATGGACTCACCAATTTAAATTTAATTCTACTTTCTGGGCACGAAGCACACCAGAAGTAAAGATTAGAATCGGTGATGAAAAGGATTCTTGTTTAGCTTTGGCTCTCATTGACTCAGGGTCAGAGATAAATGTTATTTCGAAGAAGTTCTGTGATAAATTTAGATGGCCAATCGATAAAGAGCACGGCTGGAGGATGAGAACAGCTGACAATGGCTCTGGCATTTTATTAGGTGCATGTGCCAATGTCCCTATTATGATAGGTGGTGTTCGGTAAGAGTTTCACTTCTTTGTTCAAGATAATTGCTCATATGAAGTGATCCTTGGACAGGCATTTATAGCTCAAATGAGGATGGAAACAAAAGCAATGAACGACGGATCAGCGTATGCAAGAATTCGATCCAAATCAGGGATGGATTCTTTGCAAGTTATGACGGTTTGCCCAAACCATACTAGAAATAGAAAGAGCTTAAGAAGAAATCCCATTGACTCGATTAGACATGTTTGTGATGATCCACTGGCTGTAAGAGAATATGGGGCTTATTATAATCAAAATTTCTGCTAGACTCCACTATTGAGCGAGACAATAGTGGACGTTGTTTTGATGTCTCGCCTATTAATGAACATAGATTTGAAAATTATCTAATTTGTACTCCTACAACTAGTTTGCATTATATTACTAAGGAAAATCTTACAAAAACATTTGAAAAACAAACTGAAAAATATTTCAGACAAACCGAATTAATTTCAACTGAAGAGAAACTTGAGAGTATAATTGAATTATCAAAAAGTTCTACTTTATTAGAAGAGCTAGAAAGTGTTTCTTATGAAAATTTAGAATCAAATCTGATAATTCTTAACTCTATTCAAGAGTATGAGATTATTAGTGAATTCATCCTAGAACATGAAGTTAGCATAGAAACCAAATACAAAACTGTAGAAAAGAAAATAAAGCCTGTAGCTCAACCCTTACCCAAAGATAGTCATGACATACTTCGTCAAGAATCAAATGATCCTATTCTTAGAGATCGATCTAAGATAGGTCACATATTTACTGAGGAGAGTAAGAAAAATATTAAATTCGGTAATGAATTTCTTTCTCAAATTGAAAAAGAGCAGTTTTCCAAGATGATTGTTCGTCATGGTAAAGCTTTTTCTTTATTCCCTCATGAGATAGGATGTGCAGACCCAAAGTTAGTAGCTCCGATGATTATTTTCACAGTACCGCATATTCCTTGGAATCTTTGTCCGATTCCAGTTTCAAAGGCTCATTTACCTGAGCTAATGAGACTATTAAAGGAGAAGATCGCCATGAGAATCTTGGAGCCATCCTCAGCACCATACTCTAATAGGTGGTTCACGGTACCGAAAAAGAGTCGGAAGCTACGCTTTATTCAGGATTTACAGCCTGTGAATAAAGTCACTATTAAGAATTTAGGAACGGGTCCCATTGTAGATGAGTTTGCCGAGGCATTTGCTGGTCACTCCATCTATTCAATGGGAGACCTGTATTCAGGGTACGATCAGTTTCAATTAGCAATTGAGAGTCGAGATGTGACCACGATGAAGACTCCTTTGGGTTTAGTACGTATGTGTACTTTACCACAAGGAGCGATGAATTCTGTGGCACATATGATGAATGCTATGAATCTGGTCCTACATGACTTTACCCCAAAAGTGACGATGCCTTTTATTGATGACATTCCAATAAAAGGGTGTGTGGAAAAAGAAAAGGATGAAAGTTTAGATTCGTCTGGTTGTAGGAAGTTTGTTTCCAACCATATTTCACATTGTGAAAAGATATTTGAAAGATTTGAAGAGGTTGGACTAACTTTCTCCCTAGAGAAATCAACTTTTGGTGTTAATGAAGTGTTAATAGTTGGGCATTTATGTGGCCATTATGCTTGTAGACCCTATCCAGCAAAAGTTGACGCCATTAGTAGGATTTCTGAGAGATGTCGCAATGTAAGTGAAGTAAGGAGGTTCCTAGGTGCATGTGTTTTCTATGTCATCTGGATCCCTCACTTTGCTCATGTAGCGAATCCGCTTTATGATTTATTGAGAAAAAGGAAGAAATTCTTTTGGACTGATGAGCATTCTAGAACTATGAGGCATCTAAAGCATTTTCTTATCAATGCTCCTATTTTGAAACGTATTGACTATACAGGAAATAAGCCTCTAATCCTAACCATTGACACTAGCTATTGGTATAGGCTGAGTCATTGGGCAGGATGATGAGAAGGAACAAAGGTACGCAGTTCGCTTTGGAGCGAAGATTCTTCATGATACTCAAAAGAATTACCCGCAAATTAAGAGAGAACTATGGGAATTAGTTACAGCTTTAAAAATAGATAAAGAATACTTTATAGGAGCCAATGTAATAGTAGAGACCGATTGTCTTCCATTAATAGGTTTAATAGCTAATTGTTCATCTCCGGATATATCTATGCTACGATGGATAGCCTATATTAAATTCATTAACCTTGCTTTTGTTCATATAGCCAGTAAACATAACACCGTTGTTGATATGCTTTCAAGAGCAAAGTTTGATAATGATAGTGAAGCATTAATTAATCATATTAATTTAATAAATTATGAAACATCTACCTATGCGTATGAAAGATTTAGAGAAAATGATTATGAAGGAGAGTGGCGAGATATAGGAAATTATCTGAGTTCGTTTCAACCTTCCCCAAGATGGTCTTCAAATCGATTCTGGAACATCAAGAAGAAGTCTTTCAACTTCTTCTTGAAAGATGGATATCTTTGGAGACATGCTAGAGGAAAGGTTCGAAACCCTAAAAGAGTACAAGGTTTGAAGGGTTTTGAAGTGCAAGTTATGTATGAGATGCACGAAAGCCTTTGGGCTGTTCATAAAGGCTTTGTAGCTACATATGAATAGATTAGGGAAAGCTACTGGTGGCCGAGGATGTATGTAACTGTTAAAGAATTTGTGAGCACTTGTAGTACGTGCCAGTTACACTCCTTTGTCAAGCATAGAGATCCCCTTCACCCGACCTATCCACCTTGTATTCATTACAAGTGGGTAGTTGACCTCGTGACCATGCCTAAAAGCAATGATGGTATGAGATATATTGTTCTTGCACGAGAGGATTTGACAAACCACGTCGAAGGTAGAGTGCTTCGTTCCAATACTACTTATAATATATGCGTACTCCTTTTGGAAGAAGTTTTATCCAGATTTGGATATATAGAAATAGTAGTAGCGGATAGAGGAGAGTTAGATGCGAGAGAAGCGAGAGAATTCTTTGCACAACATGGAATTCGATTGTCTCTTACGACTGCCTATAACCTAGAAGCAAATGGTAAAATTGAACGAGGACATCCTTCCATAGTGAAGGCTTTTTCTAAAGCTTGCCACGGAGATATTGGTCAATGGCCAAAATATCTCCCATTTGCTCTTTGGGTTGATCGCATGACGTACACGAGAACAACTGGTTTTATGCCAGCTGAACTTATGTACTGTCAGAAACCATTATTTCCCATTCATACTCAGATAATTAATTGGATGAATTTAGGTTGGAAAGATAACATTTCAAGAGAGGACTTATTAGAATTTAGAACTAAGCAATTAAAACAAGGAAATGAAAATCTGAAAGAATCAATAAAAAAATTAAAAACATCTAGGTTGAAAAATAAATTATATTTTGATACGAAACATAGACTAAGACCGCAACCAATAGAGAGTGGTGACTGGGTGCTTGTATATGATAGTATGTTTGATACTCAATATGATGCACGTCCGAAACTAACTAAACGTTGGTTCGGACCTTACGTTGTTGTTTCAGTTTATGAAACAGGTACATATAAATCACGTGAAATTGATGGTTCTATGCTAAAGAATTTGATTGCAGGGAAAAGAATCAAGCTCTTTAGGAGAAGAGAAAGCAACAAATTTGAATTGGATGAAGATTTCTTGGAGGACAACGAAGAAGAAGAATAAAAATGATCTGGTGAAAAAGTTCTAAACTTTACTTATTTTCTAGTTGTTAATATGATTTTTGATTGATGCATTATTATAACTAGATATGTACACTCCAGATAGGTTAAGAAACCTCTTAAAATTATGAAAAGTAGAATTTACGCTGAAGTAGGGATATGCTTGAAGAGAAGATAGGGATTAGAGACCTATGGTTGTCATATGAATAGTTGAAGGAACCCTTAACTTGCAACTCCTAGTAGAAGTAGACTTGTTTTATATAGGTAAGCTTCCTTAAATCTGACCCATTTAGCTAAACAGATCCTAGTTCCTGCTTTAGCTTACCTCTAGATCCTTTGCTTTGATTAGGGGTTAAGCCTTTCCCCTTCATCAAAAAAGTTGCGAAGAAAAATTGAAAGCAGTACATTAATGGTTGCTGTATATCAAAAAAAATGACAAAAAGAAAAAATTATGATAAAAAATGAGATGAAAGGAAAATCAAATGATTTCAAATAAATCAGTTGTGGTCTGGAAATCACTTCTGAATTGAAAAGCAGGCTATATAAGGCGGATGTATGCTAGAGGGGAGTTAGTTTTTTGTATCTTAATGGCAAGTGGCTAGGAGATGAGGATAGAAGGCCTATATAACATATGCTTTACTTATGAACAGAGTTAATAGAAGAGTTAGTACCAACACTATTTAAATGACTTCTATAGTTTCCTTCTAAAACCTGTTTCCAATTCATGCATTGAACGAAAAGGTTGAAATTCAAGCTTACAGAATTTTATAAGTTTTCTTTGCTATTTGAAGATGTACTAATGATAGAAGCATTTGTTATATATAAAGACTATTTGAATTTGAGTCATGAATAAGTTTCAAAAGAATTTGATATTGCCTTCTATGATCTGCAGGTTTGGCCCATCGAGGACGATGTGCAGGATTGGTCGGGGCGAATGTCGAAAAGTTTTCAACCTTTCCATTGATGACTAGAGAAAATGAAAACAACTTTATTGGTGAACTCAAACCTTTTATATCACTGTTGATCAGTTGTTCTGGATTGATGTAACTACTTTTGAAGTGTTTTATAGGTACAAGAAATGACGAAGAACATATGTTCATATTAGGGTTTTCCCTAATTTCACATTTAATGAGTGTTTTATATTTATACATGCAAGAAACATGGGTATATAACCCTAGGATTTCATAAGTTCATATGATTTTATGTTAGTTGGGTTAATCCAAAGGGTCTCAAAAGATTCTAATGGGTTACTGCTAAGATTTATTTAAGTTTCAATGGGTTAATTAATGGTTTTCAAAAGGAATTTAGGAATTTAGTATGTTTCAAAGGATTAAAACAATTGGTATTTAATTAATTTAACTTATAATTTGAACATTGTTTTATTAAAAAGTAAAATATGATTTAAATAATTGATTGAATTATATGTATGTATATTAATACTAAGGTATTGATTAATGAAATTTTTAACCTAAGCTTAAATTAAATAAAATATTTAGTTATGAAAAATTAAGGTAATTGAATTAAAATAATAATTGAAGTGGATAATTGATGAGTGGTGTACGTGGATAGTGTTTAAAGAATGGTGTGAATTAAGTGTGTAAATAAAGTGGATAAAGTGAGTGATTAAAAGTGTGGTATTATCTATGCAAAATAAAAGAGTGGCCTAAATTAATTATGCATTTAATGTGCAAAAAGTATGTGGGAAAAAGAATGGAGTATGTGGAATATGTGATTAAAGGGATTAAAAGTAAAGGTCAAAAAGTATGGTTGGGAAAGAATGGTGTAGATGAAAGGACAACTATGAGCATTTAGTATAAATATGTGCTTGTACTCTATTATTTCCTAATGATTTTGCAGGTACTGTTCTTCTTTCTTGCTCCATTCTTCTTCATGTTCCATTCCATGAGCATTATAGTAGAGAGAATGTAAATTGAGCTAAGGATCTGTCCGCAGAGAGAGTTACAATTCGGTTTTTCTTCCCTGCAAATTTGCACACGCTGGAGATAAGCTAGAAAGAGGTAATGTCACCTAGCGATAGTTACGTGCAGAGAGTGTTGAGAGAAAGAGAGATAAAGGCGAATTCTGGCTGGTAGTGGCTACTGAACATGTACGGGTGTCAGAGTTAGAGCAAGAGAGAGAGTGGACGATGCTGTAGGCTGTAGTGCGTATGCGACAGAGAGAGTAGTAAAAGTCTTCCTTGGCAGCGCCTCTAGCATTCAGAAGTGTGCAGATATGGAGAGAGAGTAGATGTTCCTCTTCCCTCGCAGCATCTGCAGCACACAGAGCGTGCGCAGAGAAAGGAGAGAGAGGGATTTCATTAAATAAAAAAGAAATCTTAATTTCATTATTCACCTCCCTCCACGGTGGGTCCAGCGCCTAGTGCGCACGTAGAGAGAGAGAGAGAGAGAGAGAGAGAGAGAGAGAGAGAGAGAGAGAGAGAGAGAGAGAGAGAGAGAGAGAGAGAGAGAGAGAGAGAACGACAGAAAGAGAGAGAGAGAGAGAACGGGAGAGAGAGAGAGAGAGAGAGAGAGAGAGAGAGAGAGAGAGAGAGAGAGAGAGAGAGAGAGAGAGAGAGAGAGAGAGAGACTTAGGAAAAGAGGGAAAGATAATATGCTAGGTTAAGTATATTGTATTGTTTTAATTAAAGATAGTTAAATCTAATTAGATATTTAACATATGGTTTTAATTAGGAACAATTAAGTAGATTTAGATCTATTTAAATATTCAATTATAATTAAATCTAATTAATTATTTTGTTATTGTTAATTCTGAAATTAATTATAGGTTGGATGCATATGCATGTTTTAAGTTAACATGTTAGTGCTTAAATTAATGAGGGTATCTACATATAAGAAGTCTATGGTTGGGTGTATTAGCATACATTAGTATGTGTATGAATGCATGTGGATGAATGAGTAAAGTGTAAAGCATATTTGTGTAGGAATGCATTTATGGAATAGATGCATGTGGTCATACACGAACATATAAATGTATGTATTTGTGTGTATGTTAACCTATAAGTTCATATATGTATGCATGTGCATAAATGTATCTAAGTGTTAGTATGAATGTGCATTTACCTAATGCTAGCATGTGCATATGAATGAGTTTAAGTTAGCATATGTGGAATACATACAAATGGATTGAAGAACAATGTTATTTATGATTGAATGCATATGAATGATTGATTGTCACAATTTATAAAGTCAAATTATTAAGCATGTATATGCAAAATGATATGTGACTAATATTTTTAAAGTTTCTTAATGATTCTTGTAATATTACTAATATGGGCTAATGATTTTGTAGAACCATTGAAGATTAAAGAGCAATTGAAGTAAAGCGAAGTGAAGTGAAGTGACAGATTGAAGATCCATTTACCTTATATTTTCATTTAGTCAATTACCTATTTGTTTAGACATTTATCCTATTACTAAACCCTTACATTTGGATTAGAGTTATTGATTTGAGCCATTAGCTTATCAATTCATTTGTTCAAGCAGATTTAACATCAATATTATTTCCCATTGATTTCTTTGATTTCATCTTATGTCGCAAGAGGCCTCAACAAGTAGTTCCTTTCTACCTTCATCTACATTTGAGGCATTATTTCCTAAACAAATTGAAGTTGAAGAACTAGTAAAAGATAAGATAGTAGAAGAAACTTTGCATGACCCTAGTAGAACTTTACATTTACTTTCTATTGTTCCACCTAGCATTGAGAGTAGTGATGAGCTTTTCCCACCATCCGTAGATAGAAACGACTATAATTTTCAAGACGATTCAAACGAAACTGAATGCCTTAAAGATCAAATAGTTAGCGAAAAACTAATCTTACCTTCTTATTTTTACGCGATAGAAAGATATAGAAACGCTCGTCCTTACGGCTCCTAGTTCTAAAAAATTAGTTCTTAATTTAAACTCGAATATATTAGAAATCTATAGTTTTTAACTAGCGTAATCTGGGAAAGCAACCAAAAGCCCTAAGCATACTTAGAAGCACCCTGCGTGCAGTCACACGGTTAGGTTAGCGTGATTCTTTTGGATGAACATTAGCCTACCTTCACACCCCTCTACGACACCACCAAGAAAATGATATGCATCGGGGCATGCTTTCAAGCCTACGAAAACCTCCAATTCCTTGCCATTATACTTATATATGCACAGGTTTGGTGTTCCTTGATTGCTAGAGCTCGAGATCACGACTATCTCATCAAGCTCCTACCGATTGGTGACAATGGTGTGGGCAAGAGTTGCCTACTTTTGTGATTCTTTGATGAAACTTTTACTACAAGCTTTATTACAACCATAGGAAATCGACTTCAAGGAGGCGAAAACAAGGGACAAGGAAAGACCAAGGTTCCTACCACCCCTTCTCTCTCTCTCTCTCTCTCTCTCTCTCTCTCTCTCTCTCTCTCTCTCTCTCTCTCTCTCTCTCTCTCTCTCTCTCTCTCTCTCTCTCCCTCCCTCTCCCTCCCCCGCGGCCCCCACCCATTTCCTCTACCACCTCCACCACCATCTCCCCCTCCCCCTCCACCTCCCTCTCCACCATCTCCCCCTCCTCCTTCTCCACCTCCAACACCATCTCCCCCTCCTCCCCCATCCCCCACCTCCTCCATTCCCCCCTCCACCTCCGCCCCCATCCTCCCTCCACACCCATGCTTGATAAAATTCACTATGTAGAAGATGACTCTTCCAATTAAGGAATTCATTGGGCTCTTGTATTGGTGGAGTTAAAATCAACCCTCCACCCCACTGCCCCTCCATCCCTCCACCCACACCACCCACAACCTCCCACCACTCCACCCACACCTCGAACACCACCCACAACCTCCCACCACTCCACCCACACCTTCCACCCCATCCACAACCTCCCATCACTCCACCCACACCCCCCACACCACCCACAACCTCCCACCACTCCACCCACACCACCCACAACCTCGCACCACTCCCACCACTCCACCCACACCTCCCGCACCACCCAAAACCTCCCATTACTCCACCCACACCTATCACACTACCCAGAACCTCCCACCACTCCACCCACAGCTCCCACACCACCCACAACCTCCCACCACTCCACCCACACCAACCACAACCTCCCATCACTCCACCCACACCCCCCACAGCACCTACAACCTCCCACCACTCCACCCACACCTCCCACACCACCCACAACCTCCCACCACTCCCATCACTCCATCCACACCTTCCACACCACCCACAACCTCTCACCACTCCACCCACACCTCCCACAACACCCACAACCTCCCACCACACCAACCACCCCTCCCACACAATCCACAACCGCCTATCACTCCACTCACAACCCCCACACCACCCATGACCTCCCACCACTCTAGCCACAACCTCCCATCACTCCACCCGCACCTCCCACACCAACCACAACCTCCCACCACTCCACCCACACCTCCCACACCAACCACAACCTCCCACCACTCCACCCAAACCTCCCATCACTGCACCCACACCACCCACAACCTCCCACCACTCCACCCACACCTCCCACCAGTCCACCCACACCTCTCACACCACCCACCATCTCCGACCACTCAATATGTAAGGGTCATAAGCTACTACAAGAATTATGTGAAGAATTATGTGAAGGATGTGCTTCTGAGGGTCATTCCAATATCACCGGCGGCACATAATGTGGATCTTAGCTTGCATGCTAAAGTGACATTAAAAGTGTAAGTGGTAAAAGTGGAAGAATATAAATGAGTGTTGCCGCCAACCATTCATGACGACTGCCTATTTTGAGGATCCAACACAAGATTGGTGGCATATGTGATCCCCCTCACAATTTGGGGCAATCAATTGGCGCATATTCAGTGAATGTGGGAAATCAGCAAGGCCCTCTTGGCCTATTTGAGCCTATAAAAGCAATGGAGTAGTACTCATTGGGGAGATATAGATACATATACATACACGACGTATTTATGGCATCTATTTGGGTCCTCTCTTGCACTTTGTGGCTACAAACCTACTATAGGAAGTCACTCTATGGTGAGAATACAAAGCCTCGGCTTCCGAGTGGAGGGCTAATAGCACTAGAGTGTGAAGAAGTGGCTTGGTTTTTTCATTTAGTGTGATTCAGTGATATTTTCGTGTTCTTTCCCTTAGGGCAAGTCTTTGTATCATTGTACTGATCAGAGCAAGTATTCATCCACTTGTGTTCATTGGGTTGGACGAACCTCTTGTGTTGATTTTGATTAGTTCTAGATTGACATGTTAGCACATAGCATCAACTTTGGAAGCATTTCTTTTGCCTACATTGTAATCATCTGTTCGGAATAAGGAGTGGTTTCATTCTTCAATACTGTCATTTGTCATTAAATTTTCTCTCTAAGTATTTAGAATACTGCATAACTATTGCGAACTGCCTGCTCATAGAAATGTTAAAGGGTATACTTCCCTAAGGAGAACCTCCCTTGAGTAGGCAAAGTAGAGGAAGTCTATGTTGTATGCTCCTGCTAAACGTAGATACCCGAGTACCTCCTCTACAGTAACTTGCAATGCCAACAAGGGCTTCTGAAAACTAGGGGAAGACTAAGACTTGAGGAAGAGGTTTGACTGCATGGCTTCCATCTCAATTGTTGCTCAACCTAGAATCTATCAAAACATGATTTCTCTACTGGATGCTAACATTTCAGAGAACAAAATTATCGAGGCTATTGATGCTCTCCCCAATGGAAAAAGTCCTCGCCCTGATGGACTCACCAATGCGTTTTTCAAGTCCTTCAGACATGTGGTGGCCACCCCACTGCACATGATGTGGCAAGAGGCTCTCTCCTTTGGTGCACTCTCTGATTGCCTTAGTAATGTTGTCATCAAGTTAACTCACAAAAGGGGAGATAAGAACAAAATTGGAAACTTGCGACCCATTACCATGCTCCAAACTGGATACAAGATAATTGCCAAAGTTATCGCCAATAGAATCTCTTGTCATTTAAAGTCGTGGCTTTGTGAGGACCATAAAGGCTTTATCAAAGGTAAATCTAGACTTGAAGCAATTGTTGATATTTGGGAAGGCCTTGCGTTTGCTGAGGAGTCTACTCAAGATCTGGTATTCATTAAGATCGACTTTGACAAAGCATATGATAGATTGGAATGGGACTTTATTCTTCAATCTTTTAAAGATCTTGGATGCAGCCAAGAGATCACGAAGATGATTTCCACTCTACTCAGAAACTATTCAACAAGAACAAATATCAATGGTAAGCTCACTTAACCCATACGTTTAAAAAGATCTATTAGGCAAGGCTGCCCACTGGCTCCATTACTCTTTGCTATTGCCTCACATGGCCTTAGTCACCTATTTAAGCATCACTTGGATGCTGGAAATCTCAAGGGTCTCTCCCTACCTCTTGGTCATGACCAAATGATTGCTAGACTCTTTGCCAATGACATGAATGCCTTTGTTCTTAACGATAGCAACTACATTGAGGTGTTTTGGATTTGCCTCCACACCTTTTTTGTGGTGTCATGTTCAAAAATCAACCATGCTAAAAATCCTTTCAGAGCAATCCATGGGCCTCGACCCCAACAGTTGATTGATCAGGGGTGTCAAGTTATTCCTAGTGTTCAAGTCTTCCGTCTCCTCGGTATTCAGATGGGCTTCATTATCTTGATGGATCAACGATGGAACTAGGTGCTATCCAACCTGAATAGCAAACTAAATCATTGGAAGGGTATGCAAGCTAACTTGGCAGGGCATGCAATGGTTGTCAACACATTTATGCTTTCTATGACTATTTACTATATCTTGTGTTGGAGCCTAAGGAGAAAGAATTGGCCAAAGTGAAAAGGATCTATAGAAACTTCCTTTGGACTGGGGACCCCAATAGGAGGGGGATTCCCAAAATCAAATGGGAAACTTGTATTAGCTCGAAAGACCCAGGGGGCCTGGGCATTTTGGATGTCGCTGGGTTGGCTGACAAGTTGGCCACAAAGTGGTTTACCAAGGCTTGGTGCAATAGAGAGTCCTCTTGGGCTAAATTGATCTTCAAAAATATGAAAGACCTTACCTTAGTTGGTCTTCCCGATTGGAAGGACATTGGGATCCTCACGTTGTTGTTCTCCCCCCACCAGGTGTCCCCTAAAGGCTCTAGCCTCGTGTGTTCCTTATGGAAGAGTTGGAACAAAGCTAGACAATTCATCAAAATCAGTGATGAGTGGAACTGGATTGCTAGGATAAGACAAAATGACTCTATCTGGTTCCCGATCAGCAACCTAAGGGAGGTGGAGTCTTGGAGCCTCCAAATGGCTAAGCGGCTATGGAACAAGGGGTTCAAACAGTGGAAACAGCTCTAGAAACAAGAGACCCGCTAGTGGATCAGGTTTGAAGACTTAGACCCGAGACTTAGAATTTCCCTTGAAGAATGGACTCTTCTTCAAAACAGGTGTTTAGTGTGGGACTACTCAACTACCCGCCTTCTTTGCGGACAGGATCTTCCCTGCCTAGAGGACCTCAAATGGAGCAATTCTAAAAAACTATCCATAATTCCCAACTTCAAAGAAAATTTAGATGGTCATCACACTCTTAACAAGGTGTGGAGCCTTTCTTGGACCAAACTTCGATGGGAACTTAAGTTCATGCCTATTTGGCACCCCCTTATTGAGATCAAGAAGTCCGTTCTAATGTGGAAAATCTTGCATAAGGGTATCTGGTACAATGCAAGGGCCAACAAAATTTGTGGTGTGCCTCCTTGGTGCAAGCGGTGCCATCGATGCATCGAAGACCTTGTTCACCTCTTCTTCGATTGCCCCAAGTCTCGTGTTATCTGGCATCATGTGACACAGATTTTCCAACTCTCTAACCAAATCAATTGGCAACCGGCATTGTTGGCTGAGGCAATTGGCTACTCAGCAAGGCTATGGAATGCCATCAGAGGCAAGGCTCTTTGGAAGATTTGGAGGGAGGGATGTGCTGTCAACTTTGGCCAAACCCCAAAGGAATGGTCGATTGAGAAATCCTTGTTTCTTCTAGGTAAAAGAATCTCCCGAGATAAGAGATCTCCACCTTTTAGGCATCAGTGTATTTATCTCCTCGTAGATAACAAGCTGAAACCCAAATGGGTCCCCCATGAGGGAGATGATAGCTTTATATGCCTCATTTGTAATGCCCTCCAGCTTACCGAACTTGTCCCCTACTTTGTGGGATTTGGGGAGTCCCATGGGCACTAGTCCCATTCACGTGTTTTTTTCTTTATTCTAATTAAATTCCGAGAGAATAGACGCAAAAAGGATAATAGACCCTTGCTTGTAGGGAGGAATGCAAATCTCGATAATAGAACGGGCCGACTATATCTCGATAATATAACGGGATGCTGCACACGTGAGCTCGAATTCATTGAGTTTCGTTTCATCATCTCTCTCTCTGACGTAACCATGACTTGCTGATAATGTATATATTGTATTGCGGAACATGAAATTATAGTTTTGAAAACATGTCTGTCTATCAATGATGGAAGAGGATTCTGATTCAACTCCGTATTCATCAAGCATCTTCCATTCAAAACTCTGTTCGTCTCGTAGAATGGCTCAATTGGTCCATCAAATGCACCTGAATCCTTATGCACTTGATACCAGAAAAGGTTCTGGTTTTCATTCTGCAATACGAGGAAAAGTTATTGAATCATGTTTCCTCAACGCCTTACCATAAAAATAATTTATTCATAAAACCATTTTGTAAACATGAGCAATGGTTAGTGAATATATTATCATTACACGCTCATGAACATATATTGCTTCATTTTCTAGAGTACTATATAAATCGTAGATCCCTGTATGCTTCTTGAGTGATCTACCTAGATGCTTCTCCACATGTGTTAGATATTTTTTGAAGCAATCAAATACTTCATTTTTACTATTGATAAAATATAGAATAGTTCATCTACTATGGTCATCAATAACTTAGACATAATACCATGTTCTTGCCAATGAAGGTTCTTGGCTTAGTCCCCATACATCTTTATGTACTAAATCCAATACCTTGTTGTGGGTGTAGCCTTTTTGGTTGAATGGTTGTCTTAGTGCCTTTCCAATTTGACATGCATCACACCAGTTCATCATGTGTTGCTTTGATATGTTTGGTAGTCCAAGAACACTTTCATCCCTTCATATATATCCTTAAAGGTTCTTTCATTCACATGAGCAAGTCTCTTATGACACACTTCTAGCTCTGATACCACTAAAAGAACTTGGAGAACCTTGTAGGAGGTAGAAAAGTGAGTTGCAAAAATGAAGATTAGTCCAACCAACTCACACAACACCAGCACTTGAGCTTATGAAGACTCAACCTTATAAGCATGCAATATGTGCAGTAAAATGCACTATGTACTTTGAACCATCAAGGATAAAGGTTCGATACAATAGAAATAGGTTTTCTTATTGATTAGCTAAAAAATATTACTATCTTTGGATGAGACAATCAACTTCAAATGCTCATAGCAGCCAGCATGATTCAAATTAGAAATGATCCTCTTGGAGGAGTCATACACATAGATTTGAGTGTATAGAATGCACAAAAGTACAAGAAATAAGAAAAATATGCCTTTGGAATGAACGAGACACTCAATAGTGGTACCTGCTATTTTTCACGAATGTGTAGAGATAGACCTATAGACCGAAAAACTAATATTTCTCGCAATCTACTAACCAAATGCTTTGCACATTTATACAAATAACCAAGACAAAAATACCTTTCCAAGGAGTGCTAACACATCCAATTTGGATCTATGGAGAAAGAGCACCAGCCTCTAGAACCTTACTGTTGTTGAATAAGATGATGGAGAAAAATAAAGGAGCAAGACAATGATGGACACAAGTGTATGTATATTGCTTCCATGTAATGTACAATTGAATTGCAGTATTTATATGGACTCTTCAAGTGCTCCATTCAAATTGGGCGCACAAGGCACGATATAAATTCTATCGAAGAATAAAATACATCTGCGCAGAAACGACAACTGCGAAGTTCTTTTAAAGCTCCCTCTCTCTCTAATGGAGTCTTTTTTAACTGCAAATAGACCCATGACTATACCTGGATAAATGAAGAATATTTTGAATGCACTTAGGTCATTCGTTTTTATAGTGAGCTCGAGTTAATTGAGTTTCATTTCATCATCTCTCTCTGACGTAACAATGACTTGCTGATAATTTATATATTGTATTGCGGAACATGAAATTATATTTTTGAAAACATGTCTCTCTATCAATGATGGAAGAGGACTCTGACTCAACTCTGTATTCATGAAGCATGTTCCATTCGAAACTCAGTTCGTTTTGTAGAATGTTCAATCGGCCCATCAAATGCACTTGAATCCTTATGCTGTTGATACCAGATAAGGTTCTGGTTTTCATTCTGGAAAAGGAGGGAAGATTATTGAATGATGTCTCCTAAGCGCTTTACCATAAACATAACTTATTTACAAAACCTTTTTGTAAACGTGAACAGTGGTTAGTAAATATATTATGATTACACGCTCATGAATGTATATTCCTTCATTTTCCAGAGTCCTATATAAATCATATACCCCTCTAGAAGATTACTCAGTATGTACCAGCAGAAATGAATCCGCATAAAGTATGCACAATTTTTCTCTACGAATGCCCTAACAAGCATGTAACTCGAAAAAAGATTTTGTGATTCTTTAATCATTTGAAGCTGTAAAAACAAAATATGTGTACGTAATTTAAGTGTTCAAAGGCATACGAAATCTATTCAAATGTATATCAATGAAACTTTTTGAATAAAACCGAATATCAACAGATCTAGATGAAGCAATGCACAAAGCCTGCAGTTAAAGCTCGCTTGAATTGCACGATTCGCTGAGTGCACAAGAGACGATCTTATCGACATATTGATGCGACATAGTCCGCGTTATAAATTCTGTCGAATAATAAAATGCATCTACGCAGAAAAGTGAATCGCAATGTCATTAGTAATATCAGTTTTTTTTTCTTATGCACCCTTAGTAAGGAGATCTAGATAGATGTTTCATGACTTTTTCTGGTCCACCATAATCCCTTACAACAGAAACTCACTAAAACACTTACACAACTTTATTTATTGCGCAAAACAAGTGTGTAATTGACAAAAATGAAAAATTGATAGTCATCTTTCCCTTCTCCAAGGAAATATCCATTTAGACATTCGATATTTACATCAATGGAAACTGGCTTTAGAGTAATTTTTTGGAAAGCAAGCTCATATACCCCTCTTTAAAATCTCAATCTTCTCAAAAGAAACAATTATTATTCCAAAATAAGATGTTCCCGTGTACGATACATTCAAGGTTCCTCGTTCTCTCATTTTTCCAAATACTAGACTCTCACATTAAGGAAATATTTATTACTTGAATAATTGCGTCAATTGGATTTTAGATTCTCATCTAAATAAAAGAGTTTTCAACAAAACCAAAAGAAACACGAAGTCAATTATCTGAACGATTCCTTAGTCTCGAGGTCTCGATTCCACGCAAAGATTTGATCCGTTTGTATCTGTTTTCATCATCTTTTGCATTTAATCATAGTTTCTCCTCCACTGTCTTGACGTGTTTGAGAAACTATACAGCCAGTTCTTTATACAGACAAGAAAATTCATACATATAGGTAGAGAGGGAGGGGGGGGGGGGGGGGGGGAGAGAGAAAGGCGAAGCTATAGGAAACCAGAAAACAATTATTCTGGTGATTGGGCGCCTGCTTAAGCTATTAGAAAGAAGACATGACAGGCAGCGCAAGGGATAATGTCTCTACTTTCTGTATAAGGCGTTGCAATAGAATGCACCGACTAATGGTTATGAGGCAGCCTTTGCCGAAGAAAAGAAAGAATTACTGATGAACGGCACGTGAAAAGTGGGAAGAAGCCTGCAGTTAGAGCTCGCTGGAATTGCACGATTCGCTGAATGCACAAGAGACAGTCTTATCGACATATAGATGCGACACGTCGACATAACCATATAGAATGATTTTTCGAATAGGGCACACAAGCCACGTTATAAATTCTGTCGAGTAATAAAATGCATCTGCGCGGAAAAGTGAACTGTGCAGTTCTTAAAAGCTCTCTCTCTCTCACAGTTTGATTGACTTGATAAATGAAGCAGATTTTGAATGCATTTCGGTCATTGAGTGATCTTTTCTTGACTGGATAAACGTTCTCGTGCGCATACAGTGATTTTTTAAATTGTCTTTTTTTTTTTGTCAAATACAGAAGAGTAACCGTGTCTCTACACGGAGAAGCATAATAGATGCTTGCCTGCAGGCAGGAATGTGAATCCCGATAATATAACGGTCCTCGCTTTCCTTTCGCTATGTAGGATGCTGCCATACGTGAGCTCGAGTTCATTGATTTCCGTTTCATCATCTCTCTCTTACTTAACGATGACTTGGTGATAATGAATATTTTGCATTACGGAACATGAAATTATATTTTCCAAAACATGTCTCTCTATCAATGATGGAATGCGACTCTGATGCAAGTACGTATTCATGAAGGATGTCCCATTCGAAACTCTGTTCGTCTCATAGAATGGCTCAACCGGTCCATCAAATGTACCTGAATCTTTATGGAGTTGATAAGTACATTCGACCAGATCCGATGCTGGGACTTTCATGCTGCAATACGAGACAAGATTATTGAATGTTGTTTCCTTCGCGCTTTACCATAAAAATAACTTATTGACAAAACCATCTGTAAACATCAACACTAGTTAGTGAAGATATTATGATTACACGATCATTAATATATCTTGATTCATATTCCAGAGTACTAAATGTATATCAATGCAATTTTTTGAAGAAAATCGATTACCGTCAGAACTAGGTGAAACAATGTTTCGCTCTATTGTAGAGTTTATGACGCAATCGAGAACATGTTGCTTACACAAGCTGCATATTGTGCGATAAAATCACATAAACAGAATGACATACATAAAAACACATGACTTAATGTACGTATCATATTTTCCGTTATCATGATTGAAGTAATGTGAGATATTTTTCTCGTCTCCATTTTCTGAGAATAAATAATGAATACAATAAGGGAATCGTTGTGATGATATCTAGTCTTGTATTGATTGTATATCAAGTAGCAAAGGATGCATATAGAGGCTTCCTTGTTTCATGGTTATCATAAGTAAAACTTTGTTTTCTTTTTTAATGGAGGTTCGGCTGAGGCTTACTCCTCCAAGCTTTAACTTGGAAATTGCAATTGTACAATGAAGGGCATAGTACCCATGCGACTCCCCTTATCCCACAAGAATAGGAGTTTACATAGCTAGGTTAAACTGCGGTCACAACTACCATGGGGCAAGACAAACGGTGGCACATCAGCCACAAGGTACAACTTATTCATTGAAATTATTAAAGTACTCTTTTTTGCGTGCAGAACTAAAATCATTCTAGCATCAACATTCTACCTTACGACATGTACTTTTTATTTGGAAACATTTTTTGTGGTTTCATGTGAGATGCAGCATCATTATTACATATCTTTGCATCTTCAAAAATTTGAACTCTTTCGCTAAGCCTTTGAACTAGGGTCTTTCTCAGCGGATTTCTTTATATCAAGTCCTTCTTCACGTTAAAGCTTTAGAGCTCCACCCATATCGAGAAAAAGCAAATCAAGAGGCTAGATATTTGAATGCACCGCTTTTCAGCTCGATAATCCATTATTCAACATCGAGTCAAAATCAGCTCTACCTTTGCATAATAACGACACAAAATTAAAAATCAAATTTGAAAAACAGAATTCCTTAACCTGAAAAAGGTACGAAAATGGACGTTCGAAGTTACCGGTACCTCTACATTTCTCCCTTACAATTCCTAGTCATGGACATTTAGAAGAAAATAGAAAAGTCAAATTATTTACCATATCACTTAACCCCCATCCAAAGTACCTCTCTCAAAAAATACTATATGCAAAAATGATGTACACTTATCCCCATTCCCACTCTTACCAACAAAACCTTAACCTAGATGCATGATTACTAGCACACACAAGAGATAACCACACTTCACAACCAAAATACACAAAGCATGATCAAAAGTACTATGGTCAAGGTAATGGTATCAATTGTAGAAGATGATCATATGCTGCAAATAGCAAAAAATGGAGACAAAAAATGTACTCACAACTAATGAAGACGAGGGAAAGCAAGAAACGGCTCATTCTAAGTGGATTTAGATCAGGAAAAGGAAAATGTATAATTTTTGGTGATGTATTTCAAATCTGATATTGTTTAATCACATCAATCACATTTATGTGTGATGAAGCCTAGATAACAGCAAAAAAACTCCTAAGAAACAAGGAAACTTTTGCACTCGTATATTGACATGAGTTACCCAAGATTCTTTATTTCCTACATGCTGTTAGATTTCATTAATCTTATAATAGGTGAAATAACCAAGACCCTAGCTTAATCTTTCACCCTAATCTCTTTATAGATAATTTTGACTTGCCATATCACATACAATAGGTTGTTTTAATTTTAGCACATGAGCCTTGTGTTGAGCATAGTGTCCTCTCCTAGTGTTTGTATGCATTTATTTTCCTAGTTTCTTAAAGTGATCTCACGAATTGATTTCGAATTTTCCATATTTGAATCTATAAAAGAGTATCATCCATGCTTTATTGTTACTAGGTAGTGAGATGTACTCAGACAATCCATGCTCTAATCTATATATCTTTTAGGGCAGATCTTGTTACATTGCATAAATTCACGAACAATTAGTTGAGGTCAAATATGAAAAGTCAAAGAAGCTCTAATAAATGGTAAAAGTTGGAACTTTGAGTCTGAAGAACTGAATCTTAATTTAATTCATAGATTAAAGTTCACTTGCTTTTAACTTATGCCACGTGCTATTCATCTACGAATCGGCATCGAGTTTAGGTTCTATGTTAATGTAATTGTGTCACATCATCATGAGGAATATGAGTAGCTTATGCTCCCGTACATTTAGAGGAAACCAAATTGTGAAGATTTTAAGAAAACATTACGCTATGCAAAAGTTAGTTCCCCTTATAGCTTATATTTACTCATAGTGAGCCACAAAAAATTCATAAGGTTTGGGAAAGCTATGCTTATCCACACTATCTCTTGGTGGTGGATTGCACTCTCAAAAAAGAATACTTGGAGGATTCAAGAATTAGCAACCAATTACAACTTAAGGTTGTGGATTGATTGAAGTATTATATGCTTGTAGAATTTCAAAACAAAATAGATCGGTGAGGATGAACTTTAAGTAATACCATATCATCAATTTGATATTCAAGTGGTCTTCTCTTCGAATCGTAGAATTTCTTTTGTCTTTTGTGAGCTTCTTTTATGTGTTTCTTAATTTTCTCCATGTTCTTCATCCATCTTATCAATCATTTCTTTGGATACTTCTACTTTATTTGGAAAACCCAAAAAGGAAGGTGGATTCAAACAATTATAACTATACGTAGCCTCAAACGAATTCATTTTTATAGATGCATGCCATGCACTATTGGTTGCAAATGCAACCGAGGGTAGAAATTCAATCCAATGGTCCTTCTTTTCATTCACATACATATGCAAATATCTTCAACTACCTGATTAACCCTCTTGGCTTCCCCATCACTTTGTGGATGGAAAGTTGTACTCATACCAAGTTGCGTTCTAGTGAATTCAAATGCTGCTCTTTAAAATTTTGATGTAAATCTAGAGTCTCTTTTAGAAATTATGCTTTAAGGCATTCCATGCAGTCAAAAAAATTCTTTTACAAAGATTCTTGCACCATTCAAAGCAGTATCAATCTTTTTCATAGGGAAGAAATGTACCATCTTGGTAAGTCGATCAACCACAATAAATATGGTGTAATGCTCACTTCTGGTCATAGGTAATTTAGTGATAAAGTTCGTAGAAAGACTCCCACTTCTGGTTTGGAACATCCAAGGGTTGAGGTATTCCAAGCATTCTCTTAACTTAGTTTTCACTTGTCAGTACTTAAAATATTCATTAACATGTTGTCTAATATCATGCTTCATACATGGAAAGAAGTCACAATACTTTTTTTTAACATAGGTCCTTGAATAACCTAGATGTGCGGAGAAAGGTGCATCATGACAATCATTAAGAGGGACTCAAAAGATATGCATAATCCATTGTTACAATACAAGGTTTCGTTCTGCAAAGGAAATTTGTCCTAATACATCAATCCCCTGCTTGCATTCAAAAAATTCAAAATAGGTGCCTAAAAGGAGTCGTGTTTTAGTTCTTCTTGAATTTTATTGAGAAAATCTTAATTTATCACAGCAAGGAAATTACATGAGGGTCTTTGAGTCAATGCATCAGCGACCTTGTTTTCCTAATGAGGGAGATACTTAATGTCAAAATCATACTCGCTTAATAATTCAGTCCAACGCTTGTGCCTGTTGTTAAGTAATGGTTGTCTGAAAATGTATTTTAGACTTTGATGATTTGTTTTCAATTCAAACTTAACCCCTGACAATAGATGTCTCTAAAGCTTAAGTGCAAGCACAACAACAAGCATATCTAGATCATGAGTAGGATAATTAACTTCATGTTTTCTTATTTGTCTGAACTCATATGCAAACACCCTACCATTGTGTGAAAGAAGACATGCTATCTAACTACCACTTGCATCACATGCAACAACAAAAGGCTTTCCCATTTCTCATATTTTCGAAACACAATTTCCAACAAATTTTTGTTTCAATGTTTCAAATGATTGTGACAGGCATCACTTCATGCAAATCCTACATTCTTTCTAGTCAATTCTATGAGGATAGTAGCTATCTTAGAGAAATCATTAATATGCACTCTTTCATATTGCATCAACCCTATAAAACTTCTAACATCTCTTTATAGTCTCAAAAATTGGCCAATCAACTATTGTTTTTACTTTATCTTCATCAATATGGATTCCTTTTTTTAATTCCTAGATACACAAATTTATCCTTGGCAAAAAAACATTTACTCTTCTTTCCATACAATTTGTGGTCCTTAAGAGTTTGCAAAGCCTTCTTGAGATGTAGTGCATGCTCATGATCATCTTTAGCGTATATAAATATATGATCAAGAAATACTTAGATGAATTCATCTAAGTAATCATGAAAAATATTGTTTGTCAAGAACATAAATCTGGCAAGAGCATTTGTTAATCCAAAAGGTAAAACCGTAAACTCGTAGTGACCATATTGTGTTTAAAAACTATCTTCGAAATATCCTCTATTTTGACCCTAATTTGGTGATATTTAGACCTTAAGTCAATCTTAGTGAATAGTGTTACTCTACTTAAATGACTTAATAGGTCATCTATGTGAGGGAATGGATACTTATTTTAATTGCTCTTTTATTCAACCCCCTATTGTCAATGCATAATCTATAAGAGGCATCTTTGTTCTTCTGAAATAATACACGTGCACGCGAAGGTGAGACACTTGGTCTTATCAAGCCTTTCTTCAAAAGATCATCTAAGTGAATCTTAAGCTCCTTAAATTCATTGATGCTAAATCTATAAGGGGCTCTATGATATGGTTCACTCTTAGGATATAGGTCAACGGCATGGTCAATCTCCCTAGGTGGAGGTATACGAGTAATTCTTCTGGAACTACATTGGCATATTCTTTCAAAAGATTTTCTACATAATTTGTAATACTTTCATTATTATCTTCCTCATGCAGATTGTTCACATACACTACAAATATTTTACTTCCATCATGTATACCTCTAATTATCTACATAGTAAAAATAAGAGTAGGTTTAGGATTATATGCATTACCTAGAATTTGGATACATTCACCATCTAGCCTTAAAGTGATTGTTCTTTGTTTGTAGTCAATTATTGTAGCATTCTGAACTCACCAAGCCATGCATACAATTGTATCACTCTGTCTCATCTCAATCATATTAAAACATCCAAAAAAAAGATCTCTAAGAAAAAGTAAATGCCAGTTTTTCAATGTATCCTTTCATATAGTGCGGTTGTCCGTTGGCCATCTCTAGAAGTCTAGTTATCTGCACAATTAGAGGTATCCCCAAATTCTGTACCAATTTTAAAGATACAAAACAATGTGTAGTACTTGAGTCCATCAGATATCTGATTGGATACATAGAAAGCATACCCCAGCTTGTAGTTATACAAGATTTTGGGAAAGAATAAGCCACCATGAAACATAAAGTAGAGCTAGCGAGCTTACCTCCATCATCTACTTTCTCAATTGTTGTACCTTCCTCAATGATGTTTATTGACTTTGATTGTGCGAGCAAAAAGACTACCTTATTAGGGCACTCATATGTTCGATGTCCTTGCTCTGTGCAACAAAAACATAGAACCACCTATCTACACTTCACAGGGAGATACAATCTTTTCTAATCAATGCTGGAGGCAAGTACTTCTCAGCAACCAAGAAGATCTCAAAGGCTCATCAAAAAGTAGCTATGCAAACAAATTCACTATGTAAGTTATGCACTTATGCATCAGATTCAATAAACTCTAGAGCCTTCCAACTAAAAGAAGCTCAACAAAAAATAGATTGGGAAAAGCATATGCAAATAGAGATGGATGAAATTAAGAAGAAAAATTCTTGGAAACTTGTTTCTAAGCCTTCAAAACATCGTCATAGGCATTAAGTGGCTATACAAAGTCAAGTACAAGTGAGATGGTACATTGACAAAGTGGAACGCAAGACTTGTAGTAAGGGGGTTTAAGTAAAAGCATGGCATTGATTATGAAGAATCATTCATCCCGACTACCAGGTTTACAACCATAAGAATCATTCCTACACTACGTGAATACTTCAAATGGCCCATTTACCATGTTGATATGAGAAGTCATTTCCTGGATGGAGATCTTCAAGACGTATATATTGAACAACCTCAAGGTCTCAAGATTAGATGAGAAGAAGATCAAGTGTATAGTCTTAACAAAGCACTTTACAAACTTCAGCAAGCCTCTTGGGCCTGGTATGAAAAGATCCACAAGTTCTTCAAAGGTAAAGGATTTTAAAGGAACAATATTGATGCTAACTTATACATCTAGCAAGAAGAATTCTTATTTGCAATAATAGTCCTCTATGTTGATGACTTCATCTTCAGAGGCTTGAATGAAGAATGCATTCAATTTATCATCACAAATCTTCACCTTGAGTACTCTATGATAGATATAGGACTACTTCACTACTTCTTAGGTATGTAAGTTTGGCAATGTAAAGAAGGTGTATTCCCATTATAAAAGAAATACTTCTATGATCATCTTTTCATATATAACATGTATGTGTGTCACTCACTATCTACACCACTTGATCCAAACATCAAGCTCACACTCAAGGATTCATCATCACGTTTGGATCTACATACATATCACTAGCTTGTTAAATCCTTACTTTACATAGCCAACACTAGACTAGATATTGTGTATAGAGTTGGGATACTAAGTTAGTTTGCTCATCATGCTCATCACACACATTGGGATGGTACTCTAGGACTACTTGGATATCTTGGCTTCACCTCACATCATAGTTTTTAGTACAAAGGGGGCATCAAACTCACGTGATATTCAAATTCAGATTGGGCTACTATTCTTAATTCTCGATGGCCTAATTTTGGGTACATATTCTTGCTTGGCTCATGAGTTATCACTTTCGCAAGTAAGAAGTAGCCTACAGTTTCCTTGTCATTCGCCAAGGCCAAGTATCGAGCATCCAGCTTTGCTGCATGTGAGGCCATCTAGCTTGGACATTTACTATGTTACATTAATTTTTTGTAGGTTACTTGGACATGCATCTGCACAGATAACTAGTCAGCCTAGGCAATTGCCAAGAATACACTGTTCCATGCTTAGAGGAAGCACATAGAGATCTAGTATGATTTTATTAAGGAGAATCTTATATCTAAGGAGATTACTCTATCAATAGTTTATCTCTCAAGAGAACTTGGCAGATACGTTCATGAAATCTCTACCTCTAGTCTTGCTCTAGCATTTGGTGGAATTCTTTAGCATGAAGCCACTCCAAAATGGAGTTGTACATGGGATGTTGATGACATGATCTCTCTACATCTTTACAATTTGTGTTTGCATGTATGGCATCTCCATTTTCTTTATCTAGCAGGCACTCCATTTCTATTTTATTTCGATTTTATATTGTTTCTCTTTCGTAGTTGGGTACCTTGGCATTTGCTTCTACAAGTGTATTAATTCTTCTCTCAAGGGGAATCATCCCACATTTGATGTACTTTGGATATCCCCTCCCAAATCTATATAAGGAGGGAATCTCTCGTTATATATATGTGGTTAGAAACTCGAGGAGCTTACTCTATGCTCTTCAAAACCTCACTCTAATTCATGGCAGTTTTCCCACTTTGTGGTCTACTCAGTTTGAATCTCATGCTCTTTCTTTTTTCTTTGGGTACATGCTTCTTCTCATTTTGCTTCTCTACATGTAGTCTTTACACTTGAGTGATTAAAACCATGTGATTATGGAACCATTACATGCATCGACTTCAAAGCCTATGATTGTGGAATCATTACATGCACCAACACATGGAAATGCACATATGCCATTTGTTGAAATCTTGGACACGTCTAAAAGGTAACTTTGTATTATACAATTATTGTGTACATTCTTTGTATTTTTGTGAGTGTATTAATCAACACAACATCATAACATAATAGAAGCTCTATACATGCATGTACAACTTGGCGTATTTTGATGATGGAGGATGATAAGAATTTTAGCAGTGATAGTAGTTTTGGCATGCCTAGGATAAGTGGAGATTAAATTCTCGGAGACAAAAATGGAGGAGGATGGTGCGATTCACAGAATGTAGTTTGATTGCGAGATGGTTGATGGTCATTCTAAAAAACACTGATGATTCAGCATATGCAGCAATTCTTCCAAAAATTATGATCTCATGAAGGCATATAATCGTTGGAAGAAATTTATTATATCATAAAGGATCTTGGAGGGTAGCATATGTGAGGGGAGCACTAGATTGTGCTCTCTGCCTATATTGGACAAGATTTTGGAATACACTTGTGATTTCAAGAGCACCCACGTATGGAAAATGATAAAAGAATAGAGGACTGATACAAGACGTCCCACAACTAGGGACTGATGGGTATGAAAAACCTGACTAGACATGATACAAGAGATCTCACAACCTAAGATCGTAAGTATGGAACAAGATATATGGATTACAAGAACTCCTTTCTAAGAGATGAACTGGATATAAGATAGAACTCGAGAAGATCTCGTACTAGGAGATTACAAGGGGATAAGATAGGATGTCCAAGAACTAGACTAGACAAGACTCGAACAAAGAACAAGACAAGAGCTGGAACTAGATCTTGGAGAATTCTTCCTTGGCAGTTACGACTCCTTGAGCTCCCAAGACTGGTATTGTCAAGACCAATTAGGAATGTGGCAAACCCCTCCTTATATAGGTTTTCAAGGGTGGTTCCCAAGGGTGGTTGCGAGTTGATGATGTCATCAATGATTTCAGCAAATCGATCAGGACCACAAAATATTAGAATTTAGCAAATAGACAGTCGATCTTAGGGTTTGGGCATGTTTCAAATGCAGTGGAAGCATTGGTTTCTCCTAGTTCCGAACCAATCATGAGATATAGGATTCACATGGAATTTAAGGTTCAGGATGGTTTTCTTTGTCCATGACATCACCTCCTCCTCAAGCGACAAGTTCCACGAGGAGCGATCATGTTATCTAGTCTCGGCTTTATTGGATTTCTCTTATGGAATTCTTGAACCTTGATTGGTGCTCTCTAAAGGTTTTCTATAGGTTCCCAAGTACGATCATTGATGTCATACCCTTTCCAATGAATAAGGTATTCCAATCTTCCTTGGGATATTCTAGAATCTAGGACATGCTTGACTTCAAATTCTTCATGATCATGAATCTTGATAGGTGGTGAAGGACTACGTCTCTCCCCCCTCAATGGTGAAATCTGATATGGTTACAACATGGATACATGGAAAAGTTGATGTATTCTCATGGTGCTTGGTAGCTGGAGCTTGAATGCGACTAGATTGATCTTGGCCAAGATGGTGAATGGACCAAATATTTGATGATCTAACTTTGCACAGGGCCTTGAAGTTTGCAAATTTTTTCTCAGTAACCATACTTTATCCCCAATTTCATAGGATGGATTTTGAACACGATGTTGATCTGCATAGTACTTATAATGTTCTTGAGCTTTATGGATCTCTTCCTTGAGTTCTTTATGAATTTCCATGAGGTACTTAGCCTTGTCTCTGGCAGCTGGGTTCTTGACATGATTTGCAAGTTGTATGTCCATCCTTGGATGTTGTCAATAAGCTGCAACGAAGGGAGTCTACTTGGTAGATTTATGAACACTATTGTTATACGCAAACTCTGCAAAGCATAAAAGCTCAAACCAATCATTTTGATGATAGTTGATGGTGCAACAGGGATATTGTTCTAGGACTTGATTCACCCATTCTGTTTGTCCATCAGCCTATGGATGATTTGCAGTGCATAGTTTAATTTGAACACCAAGGAGATTGCAAAGACTATTCCAAAAGCAGGATATGAATTGCCAACCTCGATCACTGACAATATCATTAGGCAATCCATGAAGCCTAAAGATGTATCTCAGGAAAAGCCTAGCAGTGGCTGCACCTGTGATTGCCTTGGCAATTGGAATGAAGTATGCCATCTTTGTAAATCTATCCACTATAACAAGAATGGCATCATACTTTTCTGACTTTGGTAGGTCTGTGATGAAGTCCATAGATAATGAGGCCCATGGCCTTTCTAGAATAGGTAAAGGCTGCAAGAGGCCATGAGGTTTATGTTGTGGTACTTTAGATCCATTGCAAGTGTCACAAGTATATATTCTTTAACTTCTTCCCATATTTGAGGCCACCAAAAATACCTTTATATAAGTTCTATTATTTTATTCACGCCAAAATGTCCCGCAACAAGGTTGTCATAAAGGTTTTGAAGTACTAAGATAGCTGATAACTGAAGATGCGCAGGCTTGAGTAATACACTCTCTTGTTGATCAAAGGCCTCCACCCTTCTTTGGTGCAAGGTAAGATGTTCTTGACAAGGCATCTCATGAACATTGTTGCCGTCCTAGACGATATGTGATCACAAAGTCAAACCTGGATAAAAAATTACTCCATCGAGATTGCCTTCTCTTGAGGATGTCGGTGGTCATAAAATAATCTAGGTTCTTGTGATCTATAGACACGATAACTTTATGAGCTTCTCCTTCCAGATGGTGACGCCAAGTATCAAATGAGTCCACTATAGCAAGAATTTATTGATCATGAATTCCATAATTAATTTATGGAGGAGAAAATCTCCTTGAATGATAAGCAACTTGATGTAGGTTTCCATCATCTCCATATTGGGAAAGAATGGCCCCTAGGGCAAAGTCTGATGCATCTGTCTCTAGGAAGAAGGGCTTACTAGATTTAGGATGAAATAGAATTAGAGTAGTAATGGATGCTGATCTCAAGGTCTGAAATGCTTTTTCTACTTCTTCGGTCCATGAGAATTTGGAGTTCCTTGTAAGCTTGGTAAGAGGTGTCACTATCTTGGAGTAATCTATGATGAATATCCGATCGAAGCTGGCAAACCCTAGACAACATTGCACATATCAAACACATGAAGGTGTTTGCTAATCAAGGATTGTGTGAATCTTCTTAGGGTCCATAAAAATTCCTTTATCTGATATAATTTACCTTCAAATCTCCAGTTCTGTCTTATGGAAAGAGCACTTCTCCAATTTCTTATATAATCCTTTTTCTCTTAGTTTCTCTAGAACTATCTTTACATGACGTTCATGATCCCCTAGATTTTTAGAGAATATCAAGATATCGTCAAGGTATATTACAACAAAATCATCTAAATATTTTTGAAAGATATCATTCATCATATGTTGGAAGACAGCTCGAGCATTTTTAAGACGAAATGGCATAAGTACATATTCAAAATGACCATACCTCGTTCGAAATGATGTTTTCCATTCGTCTCCCTCTCTGATCCTAACAAGGTTGTAAGCTCCTTTAAGATCAATCTTTGTGAGGAATTTTTCCTTTCCAAGGTGTTCCAAGAGCTCTGATATAAGTGGTAGCGGGTATCTCTTCTTTATAGTGACTTTATTCGATCCACGATAGTCTACACACATCCCGAGATTCCCATCCTTCTTCTTTACAAATAAAAAAGGAGCTCCTCCTAGAAACTTCTAGTGTTTGATAAACCCATTTGCTAGATTCTCATCAATGTTATTGTGTAGTTATGTAAGTTCCTCTAGGGATAGTCTATAGATTGGCCCAAAGGGTGGTTGTGCCCCCTCTTGAAGATCTAGGGGGCAATCATAAGGTTTATGCTCTAGGAGGATATCTGCATTCTTCTTTTCAAAAACATCTTCAAAGCCTTTGTACTGATTGGGTAGCTGTACTCGATCATCTCTCTTGGATTCTTGAGATGGCATGGCATAGATCATATATGTAGGTTCCTTCCTTACTGCATGTATGAAGACTTTGCCTCTGACATATGTTGGGTTCTTTTGGATCTCTCGAGGGACGATTTTATTCTTTTTCCAATTAATGTCTGGATTATGCTTCTTTAACCACCGCATTCCAATGATAACTAGATGTACTAGGCTCGATATTACATTGAGACATATGTGGGATTCATGGTCACCAAGGTGTACTCTCAATGGTGTGGTTTCCATGGTTATTTTCCTAGATGCTAAATGTCGTCCACCTACTACTTCAGCTACTAATGGTTTGCTCTTTTGAAGTATAGGAATTCCATGTTTCTTAACCAATCCTTCATCAATGAAACATGAGGCGGCTCCTAAATCTACTAGGGTTGTAAGGGAAAGGGTCTTCTTGGGCATGATTAGCTTGAGAAGTGCAAGACATGTTTCTATGGGTGTAGTTAGAACTATGAGACCCTTTCTTATATCATGGTTGGGCTGCATAGTCTTTGTTACAACTAGACTTCCTTGTGTCCCTACTCTACAAGGGTGGCTACGACCCTAGAGTTTGTTCTCTTGTTCGGATAATTAACTGCAATATGTCCAGGGTTTCCACAATAGAGACATAACTTGTTAGCTCTCCTTCTCTATTTCTCTTCTGGTGTTAGAGGATGAAACCTAGTTACATCTATTTTCATGTTTCGGAGTGGGCTGGAAGGGTTTTCACTAGCGAGGTCTTCCTTCTACTTGTTTCTCTTGTTTCCTTTCAAAAAGTGAGGTATCACATTGAATAGCTTGAATGATATATTCATTCAATGTTTTAACCTCTAGCATCATGAGCAAAAGGTCCTTCACATCACCTCTTAAACGCCATCTAAATTGTCTTATGAAATAATCTTCATGCAAAGTGAGATCACATATCAACTACCTAAATTCAGATGCATAGGCAGAAGCAGGGCGGTTACCTTGATGTAGCTTCTCAAGCTTTGTTTCTGCCAATCGACTTGTGTCTGCATCTCCAAATGTGGCAGTGAGTTCTCAAAGAAACCCCTCATAGTCCTGAAGTACTACCATGTTCTTCTCCAAGATTGGGGCAAACCATGATAATGCTTGTCCACAAAGCAAGTTTCCAATAAAGCTGACCTTGGATGCCTCATCAAGGCATCTTTTAGGTTGCATACAAATGTACAATTTAACTTGCTGGAGAAATCCGTGAAACTTTGTGCCATTCCCATTGAACTTCTTTGGCATGCAGATCTTGGGTTCCCTCATGAATGATGTACTAGGTCGTTGATTTTCTTGCGTACTTACTTGATTTGTTTGAAGACTCCCGATTCGTTCTTGTAAGTCTTGGAGGAGTGCACCTACATGCACATGATGTCCCATCTCGACTTTTTTCTGTCGATGAGTTAGGTCTTCGACTTGTTGGAGACTCTAAAGTGATGATACGATCTGCTTATAAGCATTCTCCATGATGACTGGTCTTGGATAGAAGCTAGTCTTGCCAAAATGTCTAGGGAGCATTAGATTGCACTCTCTGACTATACTAGACAATATTTCAGAAATACACTTCTGATTACAAGAGCACCCACTTAGGGAAAATGATACAAGAATACATGACTCGTACAAGATGTCCCACAACCCGAGCCTGATAGGTATGGAAAACTAGACTAGAGATGATACACGAGATCCCACAACCCGGGATCATAGGTATGTAATAAGATATCTAGATTACAAGAACTCCTTTCTTGGATATGAATTGGATACAAGAAAGAACTCGATAAGATCTCGTACTACGAGATTACAAGGGGACAAGACAAGATGTCCAAGAACTAGACTAGACAAGACTAGAACAAAGAACAAGAGAAGAACTGGAACTAGGACTTGGAGAGTACTTACTTGGTGGTCACGACTCCTTGAGCTCCTAAGAGTGGTATTGGCAAGAATGATTATGAATGTGGCCAACCCCTCCTTATATAGGTTTTCAAGGGTGGTTCCCAAGGGCAATTGTGATTTGATGATGTCATCAATCACGTCAGCAAATCGATGAGGACCTCGAAATGTCAAAATTCAGCAAATAGATAGTCGATCTTAGGGTTTTGCACGTTTCACAAGAAATGGAAGCATTGTTTTATCCTAATTCTGAAGGAATCATGAGATATAGGATTCACATGGAATCTGAGGTTTAGGATGGTTTCGTTTCTCCATGACAACCTAATTCTTTGAAGAAATTTGGTATATGCTAGACAAAGGATCTTTGAGGGTATCATAATTGCTAGAAGAAATTTGGTATATGCTAGACAAAGGATCTTTGAGGGTAGCACAACTTGCAAAAGTATGAAAGGAATATGTTATAGTCACCAGAAGCTATCTTATCTACCAATTTTAAAGATTCAAAACACTTTATTAGACAAATAATGCAGGATTTGATCTCCTTGTGCCATAGGAACTTTTTTGTTGTCTTATAGGCCTCATCACACATATGTGTAATTGATGTGATTAAACAATATCAAATTTGAAATATATCATCGAAAATTATACATTTTCCTTTTCCTTATGAAAATCCACTTAGCATGAATGGCTACTTAATTTAAGCTACTAAGTTTTTCTATTGATCTCCTATATCCCCCTCAAGCTTAATCCCAACTCGTCCATACTTAGATTCCTTTTGAACTTTAAACCTTTGCTGATCATAGTCGAACAATTACCTTTGACATGTATCTGATAGAGTTGTGTATTCTCTTATAGAACCTCTTCATTAAACAATTGATAATGTAGACTATGTTACATAAAAACAAGCTCTAAAGTAGTCTTGTGGATTTTATTAATTATTAAAAATGGTATATGGAAGCTTTTGGATCTTACTAGTTATGAAAAATAACATGTGGAGGCGTTCACATCTCCAAAGTTAGAGCAAAAATAGATAAAAGTAGATAAAAGTAGAAGAAAAGGAGAGGTGTCTATTTTTAGACAAGGAAGGCGCTTCTGTTGATAGCCTCTTAATAAAAACAGTGGTTCTCTTAGTGTGGGTGTTCCAATTGAGTGATTCTTGTTGCGTTGCGAAGCTTACAACTTGTACTATATATCTATATCAGTTTCTCTACAATTTACAATGAGAAAACTCCACGCAAGTAGGCGTTGTTGCAGATCTTCTTTCTTGTGTCTATCCGGTGCCCCATCAGAGACATACCTCTCTTCAAACTTTCATATCTGAGTCGTTATGAGGTCTTTTTGAGTGATTTCACTTGGAGGAGCTTCCTTAGCTCTCATAATTTTATCCATATCAAAACTTTGCATAGATCTTGATGTTTTATTGCTTTTGTACATCAGTTTTCAATTCAGATAGTTAGTCATACCTTGCTGTTGCAGGCTTCTTCTTACCTTGAGGTCAAGCTGTTGGTTTGGGAGCTATAATCCACCTTTGTTGATGTTTTTTGTTTCTAAAGCATGCTACTCAGAGTCTAATTTCAGAATGTATGATTAGTTTTGTCAAATTCTGCTCAAAGAATGTCTGGTGGTAATTTTGCTACAGTGTCCTATTTCTATTTTTCGGAAAGTTTGCCGGAAAGTTTGTTTTTGAAGTTTGGAAATATTTGGTTGGTGTTTTGAAGATCTTGGGAGGTCTCATCATGTTTCATTGTGTACTTTGATATTTACAAGTTTGTAAACAATGTTTACAAACAAATCTTTCAAACAACTTATTGAATTGTCTTCTTTGTTTACAACAATTCAACATGGCAAATTTGAGTGCATCGATTGAGAAGTTATCAGATGGGAAAAATTATCCCATGTGGCAATTTAGAATGGAGTCTTATCTCATGTCTAAAGGTCTTATAACAGGTACACAAGTGAAGCTAATATTACCAGAAGCTCCTACACAAGCGGATCGAGCAAGAGGGCAAGAATGGATCGAAAGAGACAGAAGAGTTCTGTTTATTATATCACAAATAGTTTCGAATACTATGCTTGGGCATATAAGAGGTTTTAATACTAGTAGAGAGGCTTGGGAGTCTCTAGAAAGATTATTTGCAACTACCAACAGAGCGAGGCAAACACAACTTATAGGTGAGCTGACAAGAGTAAAAAAGAAGCCACGACAATCAGTTAATGATTATGTTCTTGAGGTAAAATCTCTTATTGAAGCATTAGCCTCTATTTATGCATCTCCTAGTGAGGATATAAAGTTTAATAGCATGTTAAATGGCTTGAGAGAAGATGAAAGATTGAAGTCTTTCATTACTTCTATCATGACTCAAGAGAATCTACCATCCTTTGAAGATTTACAAACGCTCATGATGACTGAAGAAATCAACATAGAAGGTGGGAACTCTTATCATTCGCAAAGAGGTAGTCAAGGAAAAGCTCTTTATACTTTATCAAATAGATCAAGAGGTAGAGGAAATTGGAGAGGAGGAGGAAGATTCAACAACAATGCAAGAGGAAGAGGAAGCTTTAATGCAACTAGAGGAGGAAGAATAATACAACAAAGTCAATAGACTCAACCAAATCAGCAAGGTAACTTTACCTGCCATTATTGTGGTAAAGTTGGTTATTATGCGAGGGATTGCTTCTCCAATCCGAATAGAAGAGGTGGTTTTAGAGGACGACAAAGAGGAAGAGTCCAAGATCACATGCATCACAACAACAACATAGTACAAGAGGAGGCTCAAACACAGAAGGAAAACGTTCTTATGGCTATGCATATAGAGACACATAAGAGGAAGGTAAACAACAAAACTTGGTATGTAGATAGTGGTTGCTCAAACCACATGAGTCACAACATGAATATGTTTGTGAACTTACACAAACCTGATTCAAGAGTCACAGTTGCTACAGGAGATAGTACTGAGCATGAGGTAGTTTACATTGGTGATTGTCCACTTAATGAACATGTCACTCTTAGAGATGTTTTGTTTGTTCCTACCATTACAAGAAATTTGATTTCAGTTGGACAGATGGAAGACAATGGAGTAAAGGTCGATTTTGACAATAATCAGTGGTAGGCTTATCAGAAGAGGGATGGAAATTTTGTTATAAAAGGAAAAAAGGTAAACAGATTATATACTTATGAAGTTGAAGTTCCAGATTATGCAGGTTATACAATGGTTAATGGAACTCAAGTAAGTCAATTGGATTTATGGCATAAAAGATTAGGACACATCACTGTTAGCAAGTTAAAAGATATTGCAAAGAAATCATTGGTTGAAGGTTTACCACAATTACCTAAGCAAGATTTGGATTTTGTTTGCGAGGCATGTGAGTTTGGAAAATAGGTACGAAGTCCTTTTTTGAAAGCAAGATTGGAAAGCAGAGGTATTTTGGACTTGATTCATACTGATGTATGGGGTCCATCTCAAGAAGAGTCCATGGCAGGTAGCAAGTACTTTGTCACATTTATTGATGACTTCTCAAAGTTTACATTCATTTATTTTATGAAATACAAATCTGAAGTGTTTGACATATTCAAAAAGTTTAAATCATTGGTTGAAAAGCAAACAGGTCGAAGCATAAGAAGGTTGAGATCAGATGGAGGAGGTGAATATTTTTCTAATCAATTTCTTGCATTTTTGGAGGAAGAAGGAATAAAAAAGGAGACTACGAACAGATACACACCTCAGCAAAATGGTGTGGCCGAAAGAAGAAACAGGTATATCTTGGAGATGGGTAGGTGCATGTTAAATGAAAAGGACTTACCACTTATTTTTTGGGCTGAAGCATGCAATATGGCAGTTTATGTGATGAACAGGTTACCACCTACTCAAAGTCATGTACAACACGCACCTTATGAATTGTTTTATGGATCAAAACTAGATATTTCTAATTGTAGAATTTTTGGAAGCATATGTTTTGTTCATGTTCCACAACAGTTAAGGTCAAAGATGGATCCAAGGTCACAAACAATGGTTTTCATTGGTATGGCAGAAGGGCAACCAGGATATAGATGTGTGAACCCAGATACGGGAGAGGTAATTGTTTCCAGAGATGTTATTTTTCTTGAAGATAAATCTTGGTATAAACATGAAGTGCAGGTAGATGAAGAAGAAACTACAAGAAGTCACGAAGAAGAGCCAAGTTCTCCAAGTTCACTAGAGAGTCAAATTACACATGAAGAGGCAACTCCTCCCAATCAGAAGTTGAAGAAAATTCTTGATTTGATTTCAAAGGAAATTGAGTCACAAGAAGAAGAAAGTGAAGTTTCTACATCAAGAAGAACTCAAACTCGAAGGCAAGAAAAGCATGGTAGGACAAGAAGCCAATCAAGGTATCAGTAAGAGAAAGAAGGCAACCACAAAGATTTTCTCATGAAGCTTATATTGCAAAACTTCTTGAGGAGCAGGAACCAACAACTTTTAAAGACGCGTCAAAGGTAAAGAAATGGGTTAAAGCAATGGATGAAGAAATGACAGCTTTCTCAATGGTGATTTAAAAGAAGATGTGTACATGGAGCAACCAGCAGGTTATGAAGATTCCAAGAAGCCTACTCATGTATGTAAACTCTTGAAAGCATTGTATGGTCTTAAGCAAGCTCCAAGGGCTTGGAGTTTCAGATTGGTAAAGTTTCTTGAAACGCAGGGATACAGGTGTTCAAATGTAGATACTTCTTTGTATGTTAAGGTTGAAGGATCATTGATTGTTTATATCTCAATTTATGTGAATGACTTGATAATAACAGGAAACAATGAAGGTGAGATAGCCAGGATCAAAGCAGAGCTTGGATCTCAACTTAAAATTTCACATTTAGGAGAACTGACGTACATTCTTGGAATCAAAGTTATGAAGAAGGAAGATGGCATATATCTTCTACAAATAAAGTATATTTCAGATTTGTTAAAGAAATATGGCATGGAGCATTGCAAGAGTATCAGTAATCCAATGGAACCCAATCTGAAGTACAGTGCTGAAGATGGTGAACCTTTAGAAGATCCACTTATCTACAGGTCTTTGATTGGTTCCCTTATATATGCAACTTTAACAAGGCCGGATATTACATTTAGTGTAAGTGCATTGTCTCAATTCATGAACAAACCCACAGATGTTCATATGCAAGCAGCAAAAAGGGTCTTGAGATATTTGAAGGGTACATTAAATGAAGGTCTGGGCTAGAAATATCATGAAGGTTTGGATTTGAAAGCATACAGTGACGTAGATTGGGCTGGAAATAAGGATTATAGAAGGAGTACAGGTGGATACCTGATATTTGCAAGTAATAATTTGGTTTCATGGAGTTCTAAAAAACAGCCTACAGTAGCAGTTTCAAGCAGAGAAGCTGAATATAGAAGTCTTACAAATGCAACATGTGAGATTATGTGGTATTTGAAGCTTTATGAAGATATGAATCTATCTACAACACATCCACTACTCTTTGGAGATAATATAAGTTCATTACAGCTCGCGTCTAATCCAGTGTACCATGCAAGAACAAAACACATTGAAGTGCACTATCACTATATCCGAGAGAAGGTGGTGAATGAAGATATTGATATTCAACATGTTGGAACACAAGATCAATTAGCAGACATACTCACAAAGTAGTGGATGCTCATAAGCTTAAGCGAATCAAAGTACTACTTGGAGTCAAAGCTTTGGATTTAGAGCTTGAGGGGGGCAATGTTACATAAAAACAAGCTCTAAAGTAGTCTTGTGGATTTTATTAATTATTAAAAATGGTATATGGAAGCTTGTGGATCTTATTAATTATGAAAAATAACATGTGGAGGCGTTCACATCTCCAAAGTTAGAGCAAAAGTAGATAAAAGTAGATAAAAGTAGAAGAAAAGGAGAGGTGTCTATTTTTAGACAAAGAAGGCGCTTCTGTTGATAGCCTCTCAATAAAAAGAGTGGTTCTCTTAGTGTAGGTGTCCAAATTGAGTGATTCTTGTTGCGTTGTAAAGCTTACAACTTGTACTATATATGTAGATCCGTTTTCGTATAATTTACAATGAGAAAAAACCGTGCAAGTAGGCGTTTTTGCAGATCTTCTTTCTTGTGTCTATCCGGTGCCCCATGAGAGACATACCTCTCTTCAAACTTTCATATCTCACTGGTTATGAGGTCTTTTTGAGTCATTTCACTTAGAGGAGTTGCCTTAGCTCTCATATTTTCTATCCATATCAAAGTTTTGCATAGATTTTGAAGTTTTATTGCTTTTGTACATCATTTTTCAATTCTAGTAGTTAGTCATACCTTGCTGTTGCAGGCTTCTTCTTACCTTGACGTCAAGCTCTTGGTTTGGGAGCTATACTCCCCCTTTGTTGATGTTTTTTGTTTCTAAAGCATGATATTTAGAGTCTACATTCAGAATATATGATTAGTTATGTCAAATTCTGCTTAGAGAATTTCTGGTGGTCCTTTTGCTACAGTGGAAATATTTGGTTGGTGTTTTGAAGATCTTTGGAGGTCTCATCATGTTTTGTTGTGTACTTTGATATTTACAAGTTTGTAAACACAATAGACTATAAGAGCTTACTCATAGATGTAATCTTACTCAGATTACGTTTTTCTAATATGAGGAATTATGGCTTCACATATCACTTTTTTGCCCTTGCAAATATTCAAATTCTAGAGAAAGAATAAAATCAAGCACTTATGTTACCATCAGCTAATGGTAGAGCAAGAAAGGTATGTAAAGCATGATGAAAGACATTTTTGGAGAAAACGTCTATTTTCCTATGCATACTCTACCTTTCTCTTATATAGCATTTTTCTCCATTATTTCTTCCTCATTTTCAATTCACAACTAGAAAACATAATCAAGCTTTAATTGGTCCCATAAGTTTTTGTCTAAACCATCAATAAACATACCTTCTTCTTCCCATCGATCATAGATAGCTTCCGCCTTTATGGCAACACCATTATGGATGATCTCTAAAACTATGTAAACTAGGCATCTCTAATGAATAATTTTCAAAAGGTCATGATTGGGAACACAAACAGAAAATTAATAGGTCCCCGAAAGGAGGAAGTAGTTCAACCAAGGTTAAAATCTTGAAAATTGCCCTTTAGGTAGGATTAGTAAGTGTGGTTGAAGCCTATTTTTGTACCACCATGCCCACTAGCGTGATATAGGAAGAGCCAAATATGATGTAATGAACTTCTTTGAAGTCTCTTATGAATTTCTTTATTGGTGACCTTGATCTCATGAAGATAGATAAAATCTAGGTTCATGTTCCTATTTTCACTCAAATGAATAGTCATTGGTCACTTGTAAGGGAGCAGAACCTCGCCCAATTCTAAATGATATGATAATCATGCGTGAGGACTAGTATTCTCCTCCTCTTTCCTGTGTCTCTCTTTATCGCGTTTCTTTGATATGGGTACACCATAGAAAGTGAGCGTATCGCTGATGGGTCTCTTCCGTGTATCTCAACCAAGCATGTTTTGCATGAGGTTGGCAAGCATTGAAGAAAATCAATATAATCCTCAAAAAAATGAAAAACGATGGGCCATGACACCACGTAAAGGATAAGCCCAGAAGGTTGCATATATGCTCTCAAACATGGACATCCCTATGCATTAACCAAGAAAGAGAGGAAAAATACTTGATTCTTCCTCATTCTGAATTGTTATTATCATGGAGATCGACAAAAAAAAAGAGCATTCAAAGAGACAATAAAATTCATACCCAAGGCTCTCAGAAGATTGGATGAAGTTTGGGGACATGGTCATAAGCCTCAAGATAGATAATGAAGGCATGTGCATTTTTAAGAATAGCATCACTTCTTGAAAAACTTTAGAGGTCCCTCTCTTTATTAATGGTGAGGTCCATCACTAAAATGGATCGAGGTGGAGACATTACAACAAGTTATAAAAACAATCGAAACTCAATAAGCTCAATAGGAGCCTAGAAGATTCATAACTCAATAGGAGCCTAGAAGATTCAATAGGGGCCTAGAAGATTCATAAACTCAATAGGAGCCTAGAAGATTCAATAGGAGCCTAGAAGATTCGAATTGGAGAAATTACAACAAGTTATAAACTCAATACGAGCCTAGAGGATTCAATAAAAGATGATGCACCTATTAGTCGTTGTAAAGTTCAGAATTCAGGTTTCGAGAGATTTGGTAAATGAAGGACGCGATTATCGAATTTGTAAATTCTGCATGCGGGGTAGAAAAACATTCAATGCCATGCTGCGCTGGAAGAGGTGTTATAGAGAGGACATAGGAAACCTCTTTCTCTTGTCTTCAAAAAGTGCAAGAGTGTGAATATAGTAAATCCATTTCTGTGCTCTCCAAAAAGTGATAGGGTTTGGAAAATTTCTCTTGTTAGCGTAGTCAAATTGTCAAAGACTCTTGAAATTATAGACAGAAAGATGCGTCGACAACTTCCAAAGATGCGTCGACAATGCTCGTGCTTGATAATAAATATTAAAAATAAATCTCCCCTTTAAACACCAAAAAATGCTCCTGCTTGAGAATGGGAAGATGAGAAGAAAATGGATCTCTCATGCTTTGTGCCTCTATCTAGCTCCCTTGTCTTTATCTTTTATTTTAAAAACAATCATGCTAAGGAGAAAAGATTAAATACGATCAGGATCAATAATTCTATCATTTAAATATAATGAAAACATTCAAAAAAATCCTTTAGGAATAAAAAGTAGAAAAATCTGTAGCTGATATATATGAAGAAATGTCCGTTATTACGAGAATTGCCCCCCTTTAGAAACCATTTACTGTTCACGTATAGAGCAAGAAGTTTGAAGCGAAATGGGTCTCCGATGAAAGCGAACAAACGTTTATCAACTTTCTTTAGAATTCTCTCTAATTTTCTTGTAATTTGTCCCTTTTATAATTTAAATCACGCATATGTAAGAAAATTAGTAATAAATACAAATGAAATGGAAAAGAATAATCTCACCATATACACACCGTCTTTTCGGTTATGTACATGAAAAATAGTAACATATACACACTGTTTCCTCACTGATGAACCTCAAAGTATGCACGCTGTTCTAGTGTGAAAACAATAAAAACTTCGACGTCGACAATCTACGGTTCAAGTGTGTTTTATTCTTGTGAAGTTTGGGCCTTTCCTTGTTACTTGGATGCGTATTCTATGAAATTTCATGAAGGTATTCCTTTGTATGAAAAAAATGCCATTGACAGTTTGTTGCAGTATTTTCGCCTTGAGGAATATGGACACATTACAATTCAACGGAATAAGTTTTTATGGTTCAGTCCTCATGATGCTCAATTTGCATTTGACATAGAACTTGAATAGGAATTTACTGGATTCCTTATTTTTGTGTGCAGCACTATGATAAACATTTTCTCTGATGTGTCTGAGTTGAGTATACTTATGCACAGACTATGTCAAACATTCACACATAATGAGGTGTATCTTCGCTACTTATCTAGTAGCCAATGGCATCTGTTCTTTTATCCTAAAGAAGAAGCAAATAAACTGCAAGTAAGACTTAGTAACGTACAAGTACATATGAACAATAATAGAAAAAATAATGTAGAACTAGAAAAGTTAGAAAAAAACAACTATCAGCCTAGGATATTTAGGCTTAGTACATAACTAGATATGTTAAAAAGAATGTCATTGCTAATATGAGTTTTTTTTTTCTCATGCGTCCTTACTAAGGAGATGTAGATAGATGTTTCATGAATTTTTCTAGTCCTCCATAATTCTTTACAAGAGATCTTGACGGAAACATCGATAAACCTAAACTTATTGCGCAAAACGAGTGTGTAATTGATACAAATGAAAAATTGATAGCCAACTTTCCCTTCTCCAAGGAAATATCCCTTTAGATATTCAATATTTACATGTAAGCAAGCTCATATACCAGTTTAGATACTCTCTAAGTACTAGTACCACATTAAGGAAAGATTGATAGTTTGAATTGTCGCGTTAATTAGATTTTAGATTCTCATTTCAATAAAGGAGTTTTCAGAGAGAACTAAAGAAACGTGAAGTCAATTATTTGAACGATTCCTTCGCCTTGGGGTCTCGATTCCACGCAAACAATTGATCCTTTTGTATTTGTTCTCATTATCCTTTTTTCATTTTATCATGGTTGCTCCTCCATTGTCTCGTGTTCTTTGAGAAACTGTACAGCCTGTTCTTTTATATATAATTTAACATTTAGGAAATGTGCAGTGATTTATACATACAAGAAAAGGCAAACGTATAGGTATAGAAAAAGAGAGAGAGAGAGAGAGAGAGAGAGACAGAGAGACAGAGAGAGACAGAGGCGAAACTATAGGAAACCAAAAAATAAATACTCTGCTGATTAGAAAGAAGACATGACAGGCAGCGCAGGGGATAATGTCTCTACTTTCTGTATCGGGAGATGGGATAGAATTGACCGAGTAATATTTATTAACAAACCTTTGGCGAAGAAAAGAAAGTAGGCATGATGGACGGCACGTGAAAAGTTGGAAGAAGACCCGAATACGTGATGCTCATTTGGAAAGCCTGCAGTTTAGGCACGCTGGAGTCGCACGATCCGCTGAATGCATGAGAGACGGTCTTATCGAAATATAGTCCCTTTCCCTTGTATAGATTGATTTTTCGAATTGGGCACGATATAAGTTCTGTCAAATAATAAAATACATCAGCGCGGGAAAGACAACTGTGCAGTTCTTTAAAAGCTCTCTCTCTCTCATGCACGCTTTCTTTAACTGCAAGTAGATCCATGACTATAAGTGGATAAATGAAGAATATTGTGAATGCACTTCGATCATTCGCTGATCTTTTTTAGACTATATATGCGTGTTCCTTGATGTGAGTGCCTTAAATTCTCGGGGGTATACAGTGAGCTTTTACATTGTTCTTTTTATTAAATAATGAAGAGTACCCACCGTGTCTCTATACGCAAAAATGTAATAGACGCTTGCCTGTAGGGAGGACTGGAAATCTCGATAATATAACAGGCCGACTATATCTCACCCACCTCTATGTAGGGTGCTGCACACGTGAGCTCAAGTTTATTGAGTTCCCTTTCATCATCTCCATCTCTCTCTCTGTCTCTCTCTCTCTCAGTTAACAATGACTTGCTGATAATGTATATTTTTGAAAACATGTCTCTATCAATGATGAAAGAGCACTCTGATTCAACTCTGTTCCTCTCGTAGAATGGCTCAATCGGTCCATTAAATGATACCAGATACGATTCTGGGATTTTCATGCTGCAATACGAGGGAAGATTATTGAATGATGTTTCCGAAGCGTTTTATCATAAAAATAACGTATTTACAAAACCATTTTGTAAACATGAACACTGGTTAGTGAATATATTATGGTTACACGCTGATGAATACATCTTGCTTCATTTTGCAGAGTCCTATATGAATCATAAATCCCTCTAGAATATTACTCAGTATGTACTAGCAGAAATGAATCCGCATAAAGTATACACAGTTTTTCTCTACGAATGGCGTTACAGGCATGTAACTCAAGAATAGGTTATGTGATTCTTTAATCATTCGAACCTGTGAAAAGAAAATCAGTATACGTAAAGGAAATCAGTATACGTAATTTAAGTGCTCAAAGCCATACAAAATCTTTTGAAATGTATATCAATCAAACTTTTTGAATAAAACCGAATATCAACAGATTGTAGCAGTTTATGACGCAATGGATGAGATGTTGCTTACGGAAACTACATATTGTGCAATAGAATCACACAACTAGAATGACATATATACAAAACATATGACTTAATGTAGGTATTATATATTTGGATGACACGATTTAAGAAATATGATTTATTTTTCTCGGGTCCCTTTTCTAAGAATAAATAAGGAATACAATAAGGGAATCTTTGGGATGATATTTTGTATCGTATTGATTGTATATCACGTAACCAAGGATGCATGTAGAGGTTTCCATATTGATGGTTATCATAAATAAGACTTTATTCATTGAAATTCATTAATATAATCAATATTGTATGAACATTCTACCTTACGACATCTACTTTTCTACGGAATCATTTTTTGTGGTTTCGTCTGAGATGTAATATCGTTATTCCATGTCTTTACATCTTCACAAAATTCAACTTATTTTCTAAGCCTTTGAACTACATTCCTTTTCAACGGATTGTTTGATATCGCCCCCCTTGGCTTTAAGCTTTCGATCTACACCCTTATCAAGAAAAACCAAATCAAGAGCGTAGATACCTGAATGCACCGCGTTTCAGCCTGGACTATCCATTCTTCAAGATCAGATCGAAATCAGCGCTACCTTGGCATAATAAGGTCACATAATGCGAAAAAAAATATATGAAAACGGAATTCCTTTACCTGAAAAGCTAAGAAAATGGACATTGAAAATTACCGCTAACTCTGCACTTCTGCCCTACAATTCCTAGTCATGGACGCTCATAGGAAAACAGAAAAATCAAATTATTAACAAGATCACTTACCCCCCATACAAAATACCTTCCTCAAAAAATACCTTATGCGAGAATGATGTCCCCTAAGCCCCATTCCCGGTCTGGCGAACAAACGTTTACCTCAATGCATGAGTACTAGCACACACAACAGACAAGCACAAGAAAAAAAATAAGCACATTATGATCATAAGACATACGCTCAAAGTAATGATATTAGATGTACAAGACGATCATATGCTGCAAAAAGCTACAAATGGACACAAAAATATACTCACAACTAATGAACAACAGGTGAAGCAAGAAACGGGTAATAAAAAAATCTACACAGATGCTAAGACTAAAAAAGGAACTCCAAAGAAAACTGGAAAAGACTACGAGGTTCTTTTTAAAGTCTACAAGCATATACTACCTCAACTCCTCCATAACCTCAAGCTGTAATTGGTTGCTAATTCTTGAGCTCCTCCACGTAGTTTTTCATGAGAGCGCACTCCACCACCAAGAGAGAGTGTGCCTGAGAATAGCTCTCCCAAGCATTATGTATTTTTTGGCCTTGATGAATATGGAAACATTACAAATCACAGGAATACGATTTTATGTAAAATTGCTCATGATGCTCAATATGCATTTGACATAGTATTCCAATAGGAATTTACTGGATGCCTTATTTATGTGTGCATCACTACGCTTGACATTTTCTCTGATGTGTCTGAGATGAGTATATTCATGCATAGAATATGTCACACATTCACACATAATGAGGTGTATCTTTGCTACATATCTAGTACCCAATGGCATGTGTTGTTTTGTCCGAAAGAAGAAGCAGTATAACAAGAGTTAAATGATTTTTTTCTTTGATGTGTCTGAGGTGAGTATATTTATGCATAGACTATGTGACACATTCACAAATAATGAGGTTTGTACTTATCTAGTACCCAATGGAATGGGTTTTTTTATCCGAAAGAGAAGCGGGATCACAAGATGTAAATTATTCTCTTTCCTTATTCCAAAATCAGATATCCTCGTGTACAATACATTCAAGCATCCTTGTTCTCTGATGTTTCCAAATACTCGATTCTCTCATTAAGGAAATATTGATTGTTTGAATTATTGCTTCAATTAGATTTTAGATTTTCATCTGAATAAAGAGTTTTCAATAAAACGCGAAATCAATTATCTGAACGATTCCTTAGTCTCGAGGTCTCGCTTCCACGCAAAGATTTGATCCGTTTTGTATTTGTTTTCATTCTCTTTTGCATTTTGTCATATTTATCTCGGCGTGTTCTTTATACAGACAAGAAAATTCATTTAAATAGGTATAGAACGAGAGAGAGAGAGAGAGAGAGAGAGAGAGAGAAAGAGAGAGAGAGACAGAGAGAGAGATGGAGAGAGACACAATTACTCTGCTCATTGGGCGCCTGCTTATGCTATTAAAAGAAGACATGACAGGCAGCACAAGAGATAATGTCTCTACTTTCTGTATAAGGCACCAATTAATGGTTATGGAGCAACCTTTGCGGAAGAAAAGAAAGAAATACTGATGGACGGCACGTGAAAAGTTGGAAGAAGAGCCGAATACGTGATGCTCACTTACAAAGCCTGCAGTTTAAGCTCGCTGGAATTGCACGATTCGCTGAATGCACACGTCGAGATATAGATTCGACACGTCGACATAACCACAATCTCTTGCCACGATTTTTCGAATAGGACACAAAAGCCACGGTGTAAATTCTGTCCAATAATAAAATGCATCTGCGCGGAAAAGTAAACTGTGCAGTTCTTTAAAAGCTCTCTCTCTCTCTCTAAGACCCATGAGTACAACTGGATAAATAAAGCAGATTTTGAATGCATTTCGGGCATTGAGTGATCTTTTCTTGACTGGATAAACACACAAGCATACGCAAACATTTAAGCAAGTACATTAAGTTCTCGGACGCATACAGTGATTTTTTACGTTGTTCGTTTTGTCAAATACGGAAGAATAACCGTGTCTCTATACGGAAAAGCATAATAGGTGCTTGCCTGTAGGAAGGAATGTGAATCTCGATAATATAATCGTCCTCGCTTTCCATTCGCTATGTAGGATGCTGCCACACGTGAGCTCGAGTTCATTGATTTCCGTTTCGTCATCTCTCTCTTACTTAAAAATGACTTGGTGATGATGTATATTTTGCATTACGGAACATAAAATTATATTTTCCAAAACATGAAATTATATGCATTACGGAAGGCGACTCTGATGCAAGTCCGTATTCATGAAGGATGTCCCATTCAAAACTCTGTTCGTTCTAGAAAATGGCTCAATCGGTCCATCAAATGTACGTGAATCCTTATGGAGTTCATAAGTACATTCGACCAGATACGATTCTGGGACTTTCATGCTGCAATACGAGGCAAGATTACTGAATGATGTTTCCTAAGCGCTTTAACATAAAAAAAAACTTATCTACAAAACCATTTGTAAACATCAACACTTATATGATTACACGATCATGAATCGTAAATCACTTATATGATTAGTAAGAGTACTAAATGAATCGTGAATCCCTCTAGAATATTAGTCAGTATGTGTTAGCATAGATGAATACGCATAAAGTATCCATAACTTTTCTTTACGAATGGCGTTACAAGTATGTAGCTCAAAAAAAGATTGTGTGATTCTTTGAACATTTGAAGCTGGTAAAAAAATTAAGCTTACGTAATTTAATTGCTCAAAGGCATACGAAATGCTACTGAAATGTATATCAATGTAATTTTTTGAAGAAAACCGAATACCGTCAGATCTAGATGAAACAATGTTTCTCTCTAGTGTACATTTTATGACGCAATGGAGGACATGTTGCTTACACAAACTGCATATTGTGCGATAAAACCACACAAATAGAATGGCATACATAAGCATGATGAAAAACGTTTTTGGAGAAAAACGTCTATTTTCCTATGCATACTCTACCTTTCTCTTATATAGCATTTTTCTCAATTATTTCTTCTTCATTTTCAATTCACAACTAGAAAACATAATCAAGATAAGAATTAGAGAGATAATATATAAGTTTTCATCCCTAGATATTGCATATATGAATAGAAATATGTAAACACGCATTCTAAACATTGTCCACATAATGTTTAACACAAAGTTTAAACTTAATTTTCTCAATATCTTAAGTCTTACTACACATATACAGATACAAATGCACGAACATAGAAATAGAATTATCTTATCTTCTATAATTAGTATGATCTTTTATAAACTAATCAAACATACAAATAGATTTGTCTTCTCTTTCTAGTATGGGTTTTTATATATACATTATATGTTTTACAAAATTAGAATGTATTTTTCATATGTAAGACCTTCTTCAAGATAGAATAGAGGCGAGATAGAGGAGGTTGGGAGATGGCAACAAGTTCCACCAAGCTATGTTTCTGCTCTGTTGTTGAGTCCGTTCCTTCATGCAAGGTTTCGGGGTTTGCAATTCACTTCTCCTCCTTATTCTACTGCTCGCTTAGGAAGCTTCCTTTGCTGATCATTCTTCCCACTCCTTTGCTCTCCCTTGAGAGGGGGGAAATGGAAAATCGAGCAAGTCTTGCTGCTGATGGCTCATCCATATGGAGCTCTAATCTAGCGGGGGGGGGGGGGGGAGGGGGGGGGGGGGGGGAGGGGGGGGGGGGGGAACTCAAGAAGGTCAATGCTCAAAAGATGTGGCTCCAGATGGTATGACTGAAAGATTCCAATTAGCTACCTGCCACTCTCCTCCCAACCTTAAATAGCCCTTGCCCTTGGCACCTCTAGAATCTTCTCTAAGGTCCAAACTCTCCTCATATGGCCACTCTGAGGAGATGGAATAACCTTGAAGATCCGTGCTAGAGCCTTGCCTCCTCCGAGCTCCTCATATGGCCACTCTAAGGATATGGCCATATCTTGAGATAGGAAGATCCAAATTCAAAAATTCAAAGTGCTATAGATTCCTTGCTTCAAGAGATTTCTAGTGAAAGGTTATTTGATAGATTTTGAATAGATATGGCCATTTGTACAGAGCTTGGAAGTTGACTGAATAGTATCGTGAGGGAGTCTTTAGGCATGAATGAATTCTTATTTCTTTCATAGATGTTTTTGGACATGGTTCCTTTTCATAGGAGATAATTTTTCTTATACTTATCTTCATTTAGGATCATAAAGAACATATCAAATCTTAAATTTCTTATAGAAATTGAAGTAGAAGAAAGGAAGAGGATCTTGTTCATAGCTACTTTATTAGGATGCATTAGATATTGAAATTCTTCATTGATTGATTTTGTTGAACGCATTTTGTCAATTCTACATGGGCGTTCGTGAATGCATTTATTATTATTATTCTTCATTGAAATTCAGTTGTATGAATTTGAAGATACAATTAGTATTACAACTAGTTGTTTACAAGAGAGTGAGTGGATGTATGCATTGAAAGAAAAATATGATTTTGGTAATCTATGGACATTAATTTGCATGCACTCACCAAAGAATTTGTCCTAATAATCAATTTACATATACATATAGTTCTATTGATTTAAGCATTTAGAATTTGCTATATGTGTTTTGTTAGAATATAATTTGCTTGTTGTAAATAAATAAATTCATGATGAATGATTTGTTGCATATGAATCTTTTTTATTACTCATGGAACCATATTTGAGCATATCACTTCATTATATGGTTTTATTATAGATGAGCTAGCTCTGATACCAAATGAAAGATCCCAATTAGCTACCTGTCACTCTCCTCCCAACCTTAAATAGCCCTTGCCCTTGGCACATCTAGAATCTTCTCTAAGGTCCAAACACTCCTCATATGGCCACTCTGAGGAGATGGAATAACCTTGAAGATCCGTGCTAGAGCCTTGGCTCCCCCGAGCTCTGGTCCTTGACCCGGCTAGGGTCCTCGACCAAATGCAGGTAGACCAATGGTAGACCATGGAGGTCTAAGTAAATCTAACAATGATGGCCTTATCGGCTCCATGAAATTCGGAGGAAGTCTCTAGTGCCATGAATTTCTCTACCTCCCTCCCAACCCCTCGCACAACAGGTATGTCATCTTCTCACAAGCGCTCCCCCAACTAAAACATTTGTTGAAGCTCTCTCCATGCACAACAAAGACCCCTTTGAGTTTTCTCTTGCATCAAGTAAGCATCTTGGTTCTAATTCTTTCAAATATCAAGGGCTTCTCACTAATGACTTTAATACCCATTAGTTAGATATTGATTGGATGTCAATAGTGCTAATGACTCCAAATTGATCATTCATTGTAACTCCTTGGAAATGTGGGGATCGCAATTATCTAAAAGGGTGGGTATTTCCCTCGATCCTGGAACGAGACCCCCCTAGGAAGTCTTAAAACATTGGATTAGGGCTAATTGGGAGAGATGTGGTATGTATGTGAAACGTATTCACTATTTGCGAAGTGGTTACTTCTTGTTCTATTTTGATGACTCTAATAGTGCTCTCAAAGTCATTAGAGAGGGACAATGGATTATCAAGTCAACCCCAGTAACATTCTTCAAATGGCTCTCAAGATTCAGTCCTTCAGGTCCTAAACCCATGAAGGTACCTGTGTAGGTTGAGTTCCCCGATCTCCCAATAGAATTCTACCTCTGGATAGATAGCTTATGCTCCCTCATTGGTAAGGTCTTAGGGCAAGGGGCTAGGGGTTGTATTAACGCCAAGTGGGATCCTCGATCATAGTTGAAGTAGATATGTCTAGACCTATTAAAACTAATCTGATAATTAAAGACTCGGATGGTAGATGATTACATGAGCAAAAGGTGTTGTATAGAAATCTCCCCAATGTTTGCTTTAACTATTATAAGCAAGGCCATTGGATAAAATATTGCCCTCTTCTTAAAGAAAAATCTACCTCCCCCCCAACAACAAAACTCTGTGAAGACCTTCCTGCATCCAAGGTTAACCAAAGATAGATAACCAAGAAAAATCACATAAAAATCACAAGAAAAAAGGGTAAGAACTAGATTAATACATTTGATGTTCTCCTTGAAGATGTATTCAATCCTTTTCCGAAAGCTAATGATTCTCTTGGTGATATAGAATCTCCAAGCACAAAAATGAACCAAACTCGTATCATTGGGAGTATATGTTATCATATGGAAGTTGATAGATGATACGATGTTGCAGGTGCTAAGGAGCCGACCTGTGAATTAGATTTAGGATGGACCACCGTGGTGAACAAAAAGAAATTGGTTGAGTGGGATTTAAATCATGAATCATGCTCAAAAACTATGGCAACCCCTTACTGTTTGTGTTCATCTCATTGCAGGTTCTCTCAAGAGCTAAACACCCATTACACTAAAGAGATTGATAAAGTACAACAAAATGGTATTGATCTTGAGGACCCTCAAAGGACAGAGAAAGATAATGAAGATCCCATCAGTTAGAATTCCTTCAAATATAAAAGGAAAGATGGTAGTTCTAAGACAAGGGGGAAAGATATTCTAAGGAACTCTATGTCCTTGAACAAACTTACCAAGAATATTAGAAAATGATGTTCCCGTACTTTAAGTTGTCTTATTATCTACTTTCATTTACCATGGATGAGATCAATTGTATTTTTTTAATGCAAAAGGGTTTTTGGACCTATTTAGGGCTAAGTGCATCTCCAAATGTATGTTTGACCAATCTCTTAGACCTACCTTTATCTCTCTTTACAAGATAAAGTTGAGTGGTAGTAAGCTTCCCTTTACATCTGAATCTTGTGTCTAGCAATCACTGCTAGTTCTTTTTTACTAATCATCCTAAGGCGAGAGGTGAGACGGCCACTGGGTTATCCGACTCCATTAGTCACCTTGTTCAGGATACCCATTTTAGCCCCACTTACCAATGGGTTCGTATTTCTCTTAAGAAGCCTTTTGATTGCAGTATCATAAGTGTCTATGCTTCTAATGGTTCTTCTCGTAGGACTTAATGTTGGAATGAAGTGAGAAACCTTCTTGGCCCCATCATACTTATATGTGATTTTAATATGATGACCTCTATTAATGATAGATCTTATAAAAAAAGGTTTTATCACTAGTGGCCTAGAGTGGAGATCCTGGATGAATCTTGTCTCCATGGAAGATCTGATGGATATATTGACTAATTCTAGTCTCTCATGGAACAAGAAACAAAAAGGGGATCACCACTTGTCTGCTAGATTTGACAGATGTTCTTGGTGCAATTAAGCCCAAGTCCACCTACTTGATATATACTCATTAGCTCGATGTATTTCCATATAAATTGACAAATTTTCATATGTACTCCCTCTTGTAACTTTGAGTATAATTACTCTTAGTAAAAGTGAAGCTAGCATCCCTACCAGGAGTTAGGAAGCATCAAACTCGTATCATTTGGTAGCTGAAGTTAAGTGAGAATCTATCCTGTACTTTAGGATCACTTTTAGCTAAGCATTTGAATTTGAAATCACGTGCTTGCCTCCAAAAATGCTATAAAAGATGAGATATAAATTTTTGTGGAGGTGATTGCAATCCGGGTGGATCGGGTCCGATCGCGACACACAAAGAGTATATGAAGCTAGTGAGTGTTGGAAGGTCTTTGCGATGAAAATGTGAAGGTGAAGATGAATTTGGGTATGGGGGGAGATATGTCATGATTTAGTTATTAAAGAGGAACATTTGGATGTATGCATGATGAGAACAAAAAGAAAACCACACACATTAATCAACTTTTGAAAGGAAGAATGGTCCACGAATGGAGCTTCTTATACACTTTCGAAAATTAATTCATAAGCATGGGTTCTTGTGGATGTATGCATGATGAAAACAAAAAGAAAACCACACACATGAATCAACTTTTGAAAGGAAGAATGGTCCACGAATGGAGCTTCTTATACACTTTCGAAAATCAATTCATAAGCATGGGTTTTTGTGGGTGGTATGAATGCATGTGGGTCATGATGTAAAAAATAAATAGAAAATTATTCTCTCAACCTCCATGGATCATACTCACTGGTTCAACGCAATATTGTGGAGCACTTCAACATGGTTCAATCATTGTTTACCATGTGGCAACCCTTCAGGCCTTCAATTTTCTTATTCTAGGAAAGTGCGATGACCTTGAAAACTGGATTTTCTGCTCTTTGAACCTTCAAATATCCTTTGATCAAGATAGAAATTTGTAGTGCTATCTTTTGAAAGGTCTGCTTTAAAACTATGCTGAGAAAACTCCGATCGGAATCTCCCTTGTACAAGTTTGACTATATTTGGAAGCTTACAAGGTGGCATTAAGGTGTCTAGGAAGCTCTGATAGCCTTGAAACATTGCATAAATGTCTAGCCACATATGGTATTTATACATGCCAAACCATATGGCTAATGAAAATTCCTATACAAGATTTTGTAGGGTCTAAGTGGAAAAATTTCATTTTTTACAAAATGCACATGGCATATCAATGTCCTAGAAAATCCATTTTCATGTGAAATTCGGGATATAGACTAGCTTTAATGGGCTTGAAAAGTATATGAATTTTCATGTGATTTGGAGTCATTGAAAATATTTTCGTAATTTCCAAAGTTTGACCAGCTTTGACCGCTACCCAAATTTGCTTGATTTCTTCCAAAGTTTGCATGTGAACTTCCTTTGACATCCTTGATGCATCTTGGAATTCTTAGGGAATTCTGGCCACCTTCACTGAATGTGTTTCTTGTAGGCCTTCATGAATGAGAGAGGAGAGAAAATCTTGACGACATTCGTGCCCACTAAACATGTGATTCATCCGGAAACACCACTCTAGTCTTTCTGAAAAACAAAATGTTCTAGGCATCAAATTCTTTTATAGACAACATAAGAAACATGGAAGAAAGAATTGATTATATGGATGAATGAGTAGGAAACGTGGCATGAAGCAAAATTTGAATGAAAGAAAGAATTGAAAACAGGCAACATGAATATGCATGAACAATTATGAAACATATGTGAACATGCAATATTGACAACAAGAAAGAAAAAAAACAAGCATCAATATGAAGTGCAAGTGAATGTTTTGAGTCGTTTTAGGCATTAGTTTCTCTCATCTTGAAGAAAAATTTGTACCTTTCTCATAAAGAAATCTAGCTTAAATACGATTATAAACAAAGATTTAGGATTTTCAAGAGACATCTTTAATCTTTAGCTTATTTTAGATCTACCTCTTTCCTACATAAATATGAATATGCTCTTTCTCTAATAACATGCAAGGAAATCTAACTAAACTCCACTAATGCATAAATCTGCCTATATAGCCCGTGATTTATTCTACTATGCCTCCTAATCTTCCTTTGGCTTACTCTCTCTCTCTCTCTCTCTCATTTTTGATGATGATGATGATGATTTGGCAACTTTATGGTTACGATCACGTTTTTGGGGTGGAAGAAAGTGTAAACTTCCTGGTAACATATAGCAGGTTTTATTTTTTATGACGGAGAAAAATTAAACCCCAATACAAGGTACAACCATTTTTTATGACAGAGAACAGTCGTTTAAACTCCCATACAAGTGTTGTGATGTGGACTAAAGATGTATAAACATGCAGTAGTAGGAGCTATGACTTCAACAATTATGCTTTCGATACAAGATACATATGCATGTTTATATATGAAATTCATGTCACAAAAATAAACCTCCAAATCTACATGTCCCATCTTTCCATAATCCTGGATTATAACCGATTTCTTAGTAGATAAATTACTACTCAAGATACAATTTTACGCAAGTAGAGAAATCATCATTTGCCCTTTTTGCCTCAAGTAATGTGGATATGCAATGCAATGCAAAGACTGAAAACAAACATGCATGAAGCAAAAATGGAGAAAAAGTAGAATGAACGTGAAAAAAAAAACAAATTAACATGAATTTGAAAAATTAATGATATTTTTATATGTTTTTTATTTTTTTAATTTTTTAATTTTTTAATTTTTTAATTTTTTTAATTTTTCTCCTTTTTTTATTTTTATAACATGGATAATCCTGTTTATGGATCGACCTCATTGTTGTCATCTTCTTCAATGTCCTCATCCAAAATGTACTCGTCATTATTACATTTCCTGAATAGCTTTATCCTTTTACCTGCGATCAAATTTTTCAGTGCAACACTATTTAATTCACAAAGAGCATACGTACCATTGTTGTTGACTTTTGATACAATGTATGGCCCAAAACACCATTGAGTGAGCTTTTTGCATGCATCATATTGAGAGCCAAATGTACTATCATAGATGGGCACCCAATCTCCTATTTCAAATGGCTTAGGATGCAATCGATGAGTTTTATCAAAATAATGCTTGTTGTTCATTCTAGATTCTCTTAATTTTTTAATGGCATCATCAAGTCTTAATTTACCTTGTTCTAATTGTTAAATGCAGAAAACTCAAAAAATCATCAGTAGACATGTTTTTAGACCAAGGCAAATTTGACAATGCAAAAATATGAGACTGAATTGGAAACAATGGTTTTTGACAGTACATGAGTTCAGTAGGCATATACCCAGTAGCACATGTGCACATCATTCTATCTGCCCAAAGTGCAGAAGGTAAGAATCTAGGCCATTGTTTGATGTCACCATTACATGCTTTAGATATGACTTTTACAATAGGTGGTTGCGCTCTCTCTATTTTACCATTGGCCTCTGGATTATATGGAGTACTAAGAGAAAAATGAATACCGTGATGTTCAAAGAACTCTCTAGCTTCTTTCGCATTTAACTCTCCACGATCGGCAACTACTTTCTCAATGTACCCAAAGTGACTTATGACATCTTCAAGCAAGAATTTGCAAACATTCTAAGTGTTCTTAGATCGTAGTGCACGTCCCTCTACATGATTAGTTAAGTCTTCTCTTGCAAGTACAATGTAATGCATTTTGTCAATACCCTTAGGCATAGTTACAAGATCTATGACCCACTTGTAGTGAATACAAGGTGGATAATTAGGATGCAATGGATCTCTATGTTTGACTGATGAATGAAGTTGACAAGTAGAACATGTAGAAACATATCTACTAATGTCAACATACATCCTAGGCCAATAATAGGTACTTCTAATTTTTCATATGTTCCAAAAACTCCGTTATGACATGTCCATAATGTCTCATGAATTTCCTTCATTACTTGCAACTGAAGTCCTTGTTTTCCTAGGACTTGTTGTGGATTCTTAACCTTACCCTTAGCATGTCTCCAAAGATAACCATTACATAGGAAAAAGTTATAAGCTTGTTTCCTAATGTTATGGAATATATTCGTAGTCCAGCTAGGTAATGGTTGTAGTGTACTCAGATACTTTCCTATGTCTCTCCATTGATTTTCATACTCAAAATCATGAAATTTCTCATACTCGTATATATGTGGAACATAGTCAACTAAGTTCACATTCTTCATTAGATCACTTTCAAGATCATCATCAAATGAGAACAAAAAGAAAACTACACACATGAATCAACTAATTTTGAAAGGAAAAATGATCCATAAATGGAGATTCTTATACACTTTCGAAAATCAATTCATAAGCATGGGTTTTTGTGGGTGGTATGAATGCATGTGGATCATAATGTAAATAATGAGTAGAAAATTATTCTCTCAACCTTAATGGATCATCATCACTGGTTCAACGCAATACTACAGAGCCTTCTCACACATAGAAAGAGATAGAAGGTGACATGTAAAAACATATAAGAGACAAAGAGATAAAAGACATGAGACATGAATTAGAAGATATTTTTATGACAGGATAGATCCCACTTCCTTTATCCTATGTCTTTCTAGGATCGTAATGTGTTTCTAAAGAAGTATAAGATACATAAAACCAGCTCAAACTCACTCACACGCTCCACTGAGGGTGAGCAAAGAAAGAGAAACTGGGTTAATGAGCCGATCCTAGAGAGGAAGTCTAAAAATTGAATCTAGGAATTATGCTCTTACTAGCCCACCTTGGATCCTCATAGGCTCAACTGAGGGTGATCGTCTCAAGGAAACCATGTGCTAGCAAGGTCCCTATGGATGCGTAACAATGATGCTCTAGGGGTTTGGGGGGGTTTATATAGTTTTTTGAATGAATTTTAGCCCTTGGATCTAGAGAAATCAACTCTCAACCCTAAGATCGGCTTCTTTTGAGTACAACCATTGGATTTATCAAATGGATGGTTAGGATTGGTACTTTATATGATATCTAGGACAAAGGGGAGGAAAATAGGTGCCTTCATTCTCCACCATTGGATCTGGGGCTGTTTTGGATCATTGGATTCGTATTGATATCAATTTGGATAAGATAAGCTACTATTCTTGGACAAACTTTGCATTATTGATCTTTGATCATCAAAAAAGGCTTATCCGGTGGAAAACCTCGTGGATCCTCCTTGCTTTATGCTTTAGTGCATCTCCACCCTTGAATATGAGCTCATCTTGATCGTACAACATGGTTCAATCATTGTTTGCCATGTGGTAGCCCTTCAAGCCCTCAATTTTCTTATTCTAGGAAACTCTGGTGACCTTGAAAACTCGATTTTTTACTCTTTGACCCTTCAAATATCCTTTGATGAAGATAAGAATTTGTAGGGCTATGTTTTCAAAGGTCTCCTTTAAGAATATGCAGAAAAAACTCTGATCTGAATCTCCCTTGTACAAGTTTGACTACATTTGGAAGCTTGCAAGGTGGCATTAAGGTATCTAAGAAGCTATGATAGTCTTGAAACTTTGTACAAATATGTAGCCACGTATGGTCTTTATATGTGCCAAACCATATGGCTAACAAAAATTCCTATACAAGATTTTGTAGGGTCTAAGTGAAAAAATTATATTTTTAACAAAATGCACATGGCATATCAATGTGCTAGAAAATCCATTTTCATGTGAAATTTGGGCTATAAACTGCATTAAATAGGCTTTACAAATATATGAATTTTCATGTGATTTCGAGCCATTGAAAGTTTTGCCCCTTTTTCCAAAGTTTGACTAGCTTTGTCCGCTACCCAGGATTTGCTTGATTTCTTCCAAAGTTTGCATGTGAACTCCCTTTGACATCCTTGATGCATCTTGGAATTCTCAAGGAATTCTGGCCACCTTCACCAAATGTGTTCCCTGTAGGCCTTCATGAATGAGAGAGGAGAGAAAATCTGGACGACATTCTCGCCCACTGAACTTGCGATTCCTCCGGAAGTGCCACTCTAGTCGTTCTAAAAACCAAAATGTTCTAGGCATCAAATTCCTTTATAGACAACATAAGAAACATGGAAGAAAAAATTGATTATATGGATGAATGAGTAGGCAATGTAGCATGAAGCAAAAATTTGCATGAAAGAAAGAATTGAAACAGGCAACATGAATATGCATGAACAATTATGCAACATATGTGAACATGCAATATTGACAACAAGAAAAAAAACAAGCAAGCATCAATATGAAGTGGAAGTGAATGTTTTGAGTCGTTTTAGGCATCAGTTCCTCTCATCTTGAAGAAAAATTTGTACCTTTTACATAAAGCAATCTACCTCAAATACGATTATAAACAAAGATTTAGGATCTTCAAGAGACATCTTTAATCTTTAACTTATTTTAGATCTACCTCTTTCCTACATAAATATGAATATGCTCTTTCTCTAATAACATGCAAGGAAATCTAACTAAACTCCACTAATGCATAAATCTGCCTATATAGCCCGAGGTTTATTCTACTATGCCTCCTTATCTTCTTTTGGCTTACTCTCTCTCTCTTTTTTACTTCTTTTTCTTATATGATGATGATGATGATTTGAAGACTTTATGGTTACGATCGCTTTTTTGGGGTGCAAGAAAGTGTAAATTTCCTGGTAACATGTAGCAGCTTTTTTTTATGACAGGGAAAAATTAAACCCTGATACAAGGTACAACCATTTTTTTATCACGAAGAACAGTCGTTTAAACTCTGATACAAGTGTTGTGAGGTGGACTTAAGATGTAGAAACATGCACTAGCAGGAGCTAGGACTTCAATAATTATGCTTTGGATAGAGGAATGCATGTTTATATATGAAAGTCATGTCACCAAAATAAACCTCCAAATCTACATGTCCTATCTTCTCATAATCCTAGATTATAACCGATTTCTTAGTAGATAAATTACTACTCAAGATACAATTTTACACAAGTAGAGAAATCATCATTTGCCCTTTTTTACTCAAGTGATGTGGATATGTAATGCAATGAAAAGACTGAAAAGAAACATGCATGAAGCAAGAATGGAAAAAAGGTAGAATGAACGTGAAAAAAAACAAAGTAACATGAACTTGATACTTTAATATGTGTTTTTTATTTTTTTTATTTTTTATTTTTATAGCATGGATACTCGTGTTTATGAATCCGCCTCATTGTTGTCATCTTCTTCAATGTCCTCATCCAAAATTTACTCGTCATTATCACTTTTCTTGAATAGCTTTATCCTTTTACCTACAATCAAAGTTTTTAGTGCAACACCATTTAATTCACAAAGAGCATACGTACCATTGTTGTTGACTTTTGATACAATGTATGGCCTAAACCACCGTTGAGTGAGCTTTTGCGTGCATCATATTGAGAGTCAAATGTACTATCATAAATGAGCAGCCAATCTCCTACTTCAGTTGGCTTAGGACACAATCGATGAGGTCTATCAAAATAATACTTGTTCTTCATTCTAGGTTCTCTTAGTTTTTCAATGGCATCATCAAGTCTTAATTTACCTTGTTCTAACTGTTTAATGCGCAAACTCAAAAAACCATCACTAGACATGTTTTCAGACCAAGGAAAATTTAACCACGCAGAAATATGAGACTGAATTGGAAACAATGGTTTTTGAGAGTACATGAGTTCAATAGGCATATACCTAGTAGCACGTGTGCAAGTCATTCTATCTACCCAAAGTGCAAAAGGTAAGAATCTAAGCCATTGTTTTATGTCACCGTTAAATGCTTTAGATATGGCTTTCACAATAGGTCGATGCCCTCTCTCTATTTTACCATTGGCGTTTGGACTATATGCAGTAGTGAGAGACAAACGAATAATGTGATGTTCAAAGAACTCTCTAGCTTCTCTCACATTTAACTCTCCAGGATCGGCAACTACTTTCTCTATGTACCCAAAGCGACTTATGACATCTTCAAGCAAGAATTTGCAAACATTGTAAGTGGTCTTAGATCGTAGTGCATGTCCCTCTACATGATTAGTCAAGTCTTCTCTTGCAAGTACAGTGTAACGCATTTTGTCACTACCTTCAGGCATAGTTACAAGATCTACTACCCACTTGTAGTGAATACAAGGTGGATAAGTAGGATGCAACGGATCTCTATGTTTAACTGATGAATGAAGTTAACAAGTAGAACATGTATAAACATAGCTACTAATGTCAACATACATCCTAGGTCAATAATAGGTACTTCTAATTTTTTCATATGTTCCAAAAAATTCCTTATGACCCACCCATAATATCTCATGCGTTTCCTCCATTACTTGCAACTAAAGGCCTCATTTTCCTAGGATTTATTATGGATTCTTAACCTAACCCTTAGCATGTCTCTAAAGATAACCATTACATAGAAAAAATTTATAAGCTCACTCCTAATGTCATGGAATTTATTCGTAGTCCAACTAGCTAATGCTTATTGGGTACTCAGATACTTTCCTATGTCTCTCCATTAATTTTCGTACTCAGACTCATGAAATTTCTCATACATGTATATATGTGGAACATAGTCAACTAAGTTCACATTCTTTATTAGATCACTTTCACGATCATCATCAAATGTAGCTCTCGATAATATATCAGCAACTGAGTTTCACTTGCCTGAAATATGAAGTAACTCAGGATCTATGAACTTAATATATGAGATCCATCTAAGCATGGCTATATCAGGAGATGAACAATTGGCTATCATCCCAATGAGAGGCAAACATTAAGTATCAACTTTGACATTTTCACAAATGAAATATTCTTTGTTTGTTTTCAAAGTTGTTACCATACCCCATAGTTCTCATGTGATCTCTGGATATTTTCATTGTGTTTCATGTAAACTTTTGGCACCAAACCTAATTGCATATCTATTCCCTTCACTATTATCTTGACTTATGACCCAACCTATACCAATAGGACTAGTATCAATAGTAAATATAAGGGGTTTGTTAGCAGAATAGTCTCCACGCTTAAGGATGGGAGCCTCAAGCAATAATTTCTTCAATTTACGCATAGCTTGAGTGTGTCTGTCAGTCCAAATAAATTTTTGTTTCTTCCTCAACAAGTCATAGAGACAATCAGCAACATGAGCAAAGTGTGGGATCCAAATAAAATAAAAGATGCAAGCACCAAGAAAACTGCGTACCTCACTCACGTTGGCACATGTTTCAAAAATCTTGCTAATGGCATCAACTTTTTGTGGGTATGGCTTTCGACCATAAACCACATAAATGTCCAACAATAAGAACCTCCTTGATAGCAAAAACAGATTTCTTTATGGAAAATGTGAGACCTACCTCTTCAAATTGTTCAAATATTCTTTCACAATCAGAGGTATGGTCAGAAAAAAATTTACGACATCTAGATGAATCTAAAGTAATGTCCTTTACACGTTCCTCACTCCCTTTAATGTGAATATCATCAATGAATTCCATAGTTATATGAGGGATAAAATCATGTAACACCATATTCATAGCACTCATCATATAAGCCATAGAATTAGACGTTCCTTGAGGTAAAGTACACATTCGCACTAAGACTAAAGGAGTTTTCATTATGGTTATTTCATGAGTATCAATTGCTAATTAGAATTGGTCATATGCAGAATATAAACCACCCGTTGAATAGATAGAATTTCCAGAAAATGATTCAGCAAATTTATCTACAATGGGTCCTCTTCCTACATTCCTTATGGTGGCTTTATAGACAGGTTGGAGATCTTGAATAAAATGTAGTTTCCCATTCTTTTTAGGCATACTGAACCATCTATTTGAGTTAGGTGCAAAAGATGGCTCTAAAATTTCATGTTTATCTTGTCCTTAAGTAGTTTCATTAGCTCAGGTAAGTGTGCCTTTAGAACTGGTATAGGGTAAGGATTCCATGCAATATGTGGAATAGTAAAGATTATCATGGGTGCAACTAGCTTAGGATCTACGCAAACAATCTCATGAGGATACATTGTAAAGGTTTTCCATGGCTATGTATGAATCTCTCAAATTTATCTCTCTCTATTGGAAAAAGAAAGTCATTATCTGTACCAATTTTCACATGTTGGATTGTCTCATCTGTGAATTTATGTCCTATGTTTTTCTTATCTCGAAGAACTGGATCGTTTTTCACATCAATAATTTTTTCATTACTTCCTTGGGGTAATGGTTGAGCTATGGGTTTGATTTTTTTGTCCATAGTTTTGTACTTTGTTTCAACTAAGGCATCATGTTTTCGGTTAATTTTTGAGCACTTGTCAACATTGAGAGCATATTCTTGGATGAGAGCATACTCATGAAGGGAAGACAGAACAATAATATGGGAATTAGAATTTTGTTGAAAACATAACTCTAACTCCTCAAGAGTAGAGAAACAATGAGATGTTTCAATCACATGGTGAATGTTCTCATCATGTTCCATGATTTTGTTGTTTTTATAATTTTTTTGGGTTTTTTTGGATAAAAGACTTGAACAATTGATTCTTATGAAGAAAATCTAATCTAGAATGTGGAAAACAAAGTGAGAAACTATTATACATGTTGGTTGGATGCGAGATGTCAAACCAATATCCACTGTTGTCCCACTCAACAATGGATTCTATCCAAAATTTTGATCATATGTAGCTCCAAACTTGAATCGAGGTGCACAATCACTACAAGCATGCTCATGACCCTGAGTAACAATAGGTTTCTTTCTAATTGACAATCGATTCCTAGGATGATTCACTCCTACCATCATGACTTGAAGTGATTGCATTCCATCCTTAGACTTAATTCTAGCATAGGTAGACCCATCATCCATGGCTTTAGTTTCCATACGACTGTCACAAATAAAGGGTTGACCTAAGAGAACTTCATAGGAGCAATTATCTTGAATAAAAAAGTGAAACTCTTCTGTGATTCCTTCTATGGATATGGGCACACTAGCAGAAGCTCCATACAGGGTGCCTACACCATTATCTACAGTTCTCATACACCATGCACAATCTTTATCTATGCCATGGAAACTTGTCGTAGACTTCTCTTGAAATCACTTTGATTTTAGAGTTGGAATCTACCAATGCATTTACAGTGATACAGTTCTTATCATTACCTATTTTAACATGCATCTTTGATGTAACTCTAGACCAAAATTTTCTTTTAAAGTGACTTTCTGGATTGTTTTCATGATTTTCATGGTCAGGTTGAGTAGGTCCTAAGAAATTTTTATTAACATTTACTTCATCATCAAAGTCCTCTTCATCAGATTCATCAAAGTTTAAGGCTTCATTCATAACTTGACCTTGATCTAGAGAATCTTGCATCTTAGTATCTAGATTAAGCGGAAACCTCTTCCTTTTAATTATGTCGATAAATTTATCTTTAAAAACATGCTTTGCAATAAAGAAAACCTGTTCTAAAGACATAGTCACTTGACTCTTAAGAAAAATGTCATTTAAATTCTCCATAGGATTTATTTTTCTCTCAATTTCTGAAATCAAGATGGCTTTAGGTTTTCTCTTTGGTTTCTTTTGTTTTGTTCATATTCTCGTATTTGGTCTTTAGTTTGTTTTGATTGTTCTTGTTTATCTAAAGGCTTTGGTTCTGTTTTTCTTTGCTTTGTCTTCTTCCCTTTTTGTTTCTCCTCTTGTTTTTGTTCATTGGGTTGTGATTCTTGTTTTTTATCTTTGGATTGTGATGTTTCTCCTTGCTCTATGATTTTTTCTATTCCCCCTGAGGTTTTTTTTCGAGTCACTCTTCTTTCACTAGGCTAAGCTTCATCTCTTTTTCGTTTTTCTTCTACATTGGATATGTGAGAAATAAGAGTTTGATCTTCTAGTCTATTGGTGACTCCCAAGTCATTATTCTCCTAATCGCATCTCATGCTCTTACTAAATCCTCAATGGAAAGTCAACTTCCTTTGTGGGTTTACTTGATTCTATTTCTTTTTCATCAAGAGCTTCTAGTTTCACTCCTCTAGTTCCTACGTCCGCTATGTTTATATTTTCATAGTGTTTTCTCATTCCTCCCTTACCATAATTTCCTTGCAAAGGTAACCTAGGTCCATAGTCATAGATTTTCTTGTCTATGTCTATTACTAGTCATTGCTCCTTAGCAGCCTTCAATAGTTCACAATCTCTCAAAAAGTGCTCTAACGAATCACACCAAGGACACCTACGAGGGCCACGCACAAAACCATTTTGATTTTGAGGATTTTGATTAACTTGTGGTGGGAAATTTTGAAATTGAGGATTTTGTTGATAAGGTATTGGTTGAACATGATAAATAGGATTTTCATAAGGCAACTGATGTATTTGAGGAGCAACATGTGGTAGTTGAGGTGCAAGAGGAGCTTCCATAGTATACAGTTGATGATTTTGAAAATTTTGATTTTGAGGATTTTGAAAAGCTGTTTGAGAAGCTTGAGTATACATGTTTTGATACATTTGAGGATTTTGCACATGAGGATGAGGATTTTGCATTGAAGGATTATGCATTGGAGGAACTTGATATGCTTGAGTAGGAGCTGCTTATGGATTTTGATTGGGAGCTATAACATGTTGATTAGGCTCTTGAAAAGACATTGGGTTTATTTGATTTTGGAAAGTTTTGGTGTAATTAGATTGTAAAGCATCTATAGTCTTGGCCAAATTGGATTCTGTAGCAATAAGACTTTCTATTTGCATAGTGAGAATTTCCACTTGAGATTGTTCAACTACACTTTTTTTTGGCTCTACTTTAAAACCTCGAGTAGGCTCCATCATTTGAGGAATAGGAGTAGAGTCAAAAAGCATATCATGGGATTTTTCTCTAACTTGCTCCTTAGTTTGTGGAAGGCTAGCTTGAGGAAGACTAGTTTGCTCATAAAGCGTGGATTGTCTTTAATGTCTATTGGCTATAGCCTCTACTACTTTACGCACTTTTTGCCAAATATTAGTAAGACTATAGTGCTTATTCAACTCTTCTAATCGCCATTCAACTTCCCTATGAGTTTCAGGATGAAGAAGCTTAAGAAAATTGATCACAAGATCAGGTTCTAAAGTTATGTTGTCGTCATAAGGAAGTTGTTCATAGCGTCTAATATACTCATTTTGTAAGTGAGTGATAGAGCTACTAGGCTTTGGGGAATTGACTCATCCTAAGAATCCATCCTGATTATGTTGGCTATAATCTTCAAGATAGATTTCTTTGAGCATCTCCTTTCTAAAATCACTCCAAGGAAAAGTATCATATTGCGTGATAAAATTTATGATAGAGCTATCAACAATTTGTTCAAAGAATGATATCGAAAGATCTTCGAGAAGATAAAAAATCATAGCTTGCTCTTCAAACAAATCTAAGTAGCTTGTAATGTTGATGTCATTGAATTTTCCCTTCTCTCTCAACATAGAAGAGACTATTCTTTGGCCTTGTTTCTCAAAAATAAGGGATTTGAGTCCTTCCTCCATGTTATGTGAATAAGCGAGTGATGCACGATGTTCTAGATCTCTCACAAATGCATTTACTTCACAATGAAGATGTGCACGATATTGTGAGAAATCTAGTGCAACGCTCAAGCATGATGATGATGATGATTTGATGAGGATGAGAAATATGAAATAAAAAAATATGGTTCACAACCTCCCAACAAGATCAAAAGCAAATGCCACGAAGCAATTCACATCGGCTTCAAATATGGTGGTGATCGCAATCCGGGTGGCTTGGGTCCGGTTGCGGCACACACAGAGTGTATGAAGCTAGTGAGTGTTGGAAGGTCTTTGTGACAAAAATGTGAAGGCGAAGATGAAGTTGAGTATGGGGAGGGGATACATCATGATTTAATTATGAAAGGGGAACATTTGGATGTATGCATGATGAAAACAAAAAGATAACCACACACATGAATCAACTTTTGAAAGGAAGAATGGTCCACGAATGGAGCTTCTTATACACTTTTGAAAATCAATTCATAAGCATGGGTTCTTTTGGATGTATGCATGACGAGAAGAAAGAGAATACCACACACATGAATCAACTTTTGAAAGGAAGAATGGACCACGAATGGAGCTTCTTATACACTTTTGAAAATCAATTCATGAGCATGAGTTTTTGTGGGTGGTATGAATGCATGTGGGTCATGATATAAAAAATGAATAGAAAATTATTCTCTCAACCGTAATGGATCATCCTCACTGGTTCAACACAATACTGTGGGGCCTTCTCACTCATAGAAAGAGATAGAAGGTGACATGTAGAAACATATAGGAGACAAAGAGATAAGCGGCATGAGACATGAATTAGAAGATATTGTTATGAGAACCATATACATGAATGTTGTGAAATGTCAAGCTAAGAATTCTACTGGTCAAAGGTGGTTTGCGAGACCCTCTCACCATGACACTTCAATTGAATGTCACACGTAAGAGGATAGGTCCCACTTCATTGACCCTACATCTTTCTAGGATCGTAATGTGTTTCTAAAGAAGCTTAAGGCACATAAAACTAGCTCAGACTCACTCACACGCTCCAGTGAGGGTGAGCAAAGAAAGAGAAACTGGGTTTATAAGCCTATCCTAGAGAGAAAGTCTAAAAAGTGAATCTAGAAACTATGCTCTTACTAGCCCACCTTGGATCCTCACACGCTCAACTGAGGGTGATTGTCTCAAGGAAACCATGTGCTAGCAAGGCCCCTATGGTTTCCTAACAATGATGTTCTAGGAGTTTGGAGGGGGGTTTCTATAGTCTTTTAAATGAATTTGGGCCCTTGGATCTAGAGAAATCAACTCTCAACCCTAAGATAAGCTTCTTTTGCGTAGAACCATTGGATTTATCAAATGGATGGTAAAGATTGGTTCTCTATATGATATCTAGGGCAAAGGGGAGGAAAATAGGCGCCTTCATTCTCCAGTTTTGGATCTACGTTTGTTCTGGACCGTTGGATTAGTGTTGACATCAAGTTCGATAACATAAGCTACTATTCTTGGAAAAACTCTACATTATTGATCTTTGATCATAAAAAAAGGCTTATCCAGTGAAAAAACTCGTGCATGCTCCTTTCTTTATGCTTTAGTGCATCTCCACCCTTGAGTATGAGCTCATGTTGACCGCACAACATGGTTCAATCATTGTTTGCCATGTGGTAACCCTTCAAGCCTTCAATTTTCTTATTCTAGGAAAGTATGGTGACCTTGAAAAATAGATTTTTTGCTCTTTGAACCTTCAAATATCCTTTGATAAAGATAAAAATTTATAGGGCTATGTTTTTAAAGGTCTCCCTTAAGAATATCCAGAAAAAACTCCGATCTGAATCTGCCTTGTACATGTTTGACTACATTTGGAAGCTTGCAAGGTGGCATTAAGGTGCCTAGGAAGCTCTGATAGCCTTGAGACTTTGTACAAATATGTAGCCACATATAGTCTTTATACATGCCAAAACATATGGCTAACAAAAATTCCTATACACGATTCTGTAGGGTCTAAGTGGAAAAATAACATTCTTTACAAAATGCACATGGCATATCAATGTGCTAGAAAATCCGTTTTCATGTGAAATTTGGGTATAGACTGCCTTTAATAGGCTTTACAAGTACTTGAATTTTCATGTGATTTGGAGCCATTGAAATTTTTGCCCTAATTTCCAAAGTTTGACCAACTTTGACCGCTACCCAGAATTTGCTTGATTCCTTTCAAAGTTTGCATGTGAACTCCCTTTGACATCCTTGATGCATCTTGGAATTCTCATGGAATTTTGGCCACCTTCATCGAATGTGTTTCGTGTAGGCCTTCATGAATGAGAGAGGAGAGAAAATCTCGACGACATCGTGTGTGATCGTGAGGTTCAGAAATCATTCCTTTGTACTTTCATTGTGAAGCGTAGCTCATAATATAGCTCTCTCATCCTACACTCATTGAGAAATGCATTATTTCCAATGATCTTGTAATTGTACATGAGTTAATCTATACATGTTCATTATTTCCTACTCTCATAACTTTGTCACACTCTATCAAAATAGTGTTCTTGTATGAATTGTTTCTCACTCTATGGTGCATCCCTTTGCATGATTCAAAGCATGAAATCTTTAGCATACTATCTACATTACTCCTACAAATTTTCATCTACATTGGTTCACTCAATCGTCAGATATTAATCAAAGGTTGCTCTCTAGTATGTGACTGTGTAAGCCCGTAAAAGTAGGGAGTGTTGCTTCACTTGCTAAACATAATTCTGTGCACATGGTTCATCATTTTAGATGATTCTACTCATGAATGATATCTTATTATACTAATTAAAGTTACCCAAAAGTAATTTTCCAATTGCTTCTATACAAAGAGAATTAAGTGAAACAATGAGCAGTTGTCTCAACGAAACTAGTAAGTTTTGTGCATTGGATCATACGCTTGCCTATGTGTTTTGATCCTATCATTTTTGCATCATATTCCAAGAAAAATATATGAGCATTCATGCTTATAAGCTAGCTAAGGAGGCCCACAACACTCTCCAGCCACCAATTGTAGTAGGTGTGAAGCACGATTTGGCTACACCATCTCATCTGTTGTGATTATCCACCATCTCTCTCAACAGTGGTATCAGAGCAAGCACAATCAAGATGGAAGATGGTTTTCCATCCGTTGTCGAAAAATTTTCCACCTTCCAGTTGACGTCCAGGAAAATTAAAACATGAGTATTGGTTAACTCTAACCCCTCTAACACACTATTGATTAAATATTTTTCTTGGAACTAATCTCTCTTTAAGTTTTTGCAGGAACAAATTGATGGAGATTACATGTGCCCACATTAGGGTTTACCCTAAGTGCACATTGAAGTGTGTATTTGTACCCATTTAAGCATGGGTCATGGGTATAAAACTCTAATTTTCCTTGTGTTTATGTGTATTTATGTCAGAATTTTGGTGTTAGGTAGATAATTATTAGGGTTCCTAAGGGTTTCTAAGTGTGTTTGTGTGTGTACGGTTGAGTGTGAATACATATTAACATTAATCTAAATGGTGAAACATTTGATTTAAGAAATAAATATTTATAATCAGTTAAATTAACTTATAAATTATATATATATATATATATATATATATATATTTAATCTAAATTAAATTATGATTTATTTAGCTATTTTAAAAGTGTTTGTAAACATTAAAGTAATTAATTAAACCCTTAATGTAAGCTTAAATTAAGTGAAATAGTAAATTATAAAAAATAAGGTTAATTAAATTAAAATGATAATTAAATTAGATAAATCATTAGTGGTATGTCTGAGAGAGTAATTAAAGAGTGGTTCATAAAAGATGTGCAAATAAAGTGAAAAAGGTGGATAGAAGAAAGAATGGTGTGTGAGTGAGGATATTAAAATGTGGTTATGTTTCACCCTAGTCTCTCCTAATGTTCCTTGTAGGTACTTATTTTTCTTCTTCTTTTCTTGCTTTTTATGTTTAGGAGAGAGTTTTTCTTCCTCAATAGGCATGCACCCATGCATCTGCGTTCATCATGTTTATCTAGTCATTGTAGCTCTATATTCGGTATTAAAGTGAGTATTTTTTAATGTTCAGAGAGAGGATGAGGGAGAGTTAATTTTTCATCTCCTTGCATCTTGATAATTTAGAGAGGCCATGGGCTCTTAACGTGCAGCACTTGAAGAGAGTTTAGAGGGAGAGAGAGAAGATAGAGCCTCTGATGACTGTGCAATTAGACAAAAGCTGAGAGAGAATGATGTCTATTGACTGTCGGCTATCACATGTGCAAGTAAAGAGAGAGAGAGAGGGGGCAGTATACCCTAGCACCTATCACATGTGCAAGAAAAGAGAGAGAGGAGGCAGTACACCCAGATGGCTAGGATGGCAGACAATATTTTATTTTTTATTCCCACCACCTTTTGCTTTTATTGGCACGGAGCAATACGCATGGCAGGGCCTTCAAAAGTAAAGAGAGAAAGATTTTTTTGTTTTAATTTACTCACTCTCCCCCCCCCCCTGCCACAACTACAGCCCGTAGCAAAGCCAAAAGAGATGTGGCAGAGGGAGAGCTTCCCATGGTGGGGGACTCACGGCAATTAGACACAAGAAAATAGACCATATATCTAAATGACTCTCGATAAGAGAGAGCATGGCTAAAGTTGTAGAGGGAGAAAGGCAGAGAGAGAGAGGAAAAAAGAGAGAGAGAGAGAGAGAGAGAGAGGAAGAAAGAAAGAGAAAGAAAGAAAGAGAGAGGAAGAAATAAAGAGGAAGAAAGAAAGGCTCAGGGAGAAAGAGAATGTAATGGAGAGGAGAGAGAGTCTGTTAGAGATAGAGAAAGAGAGATAGAGAAGAAATTAATATAAGTAATCAATTTAATTTGTAGTTAATTAATTTATTAAAAGTAATTGAATGTTTAAATGCATGTGAATATGTACATATGGACTTATGTGTGAGTTGTGTTATTGTTTTTCATATGCATGAGTGCATGTATATGTCATATGCATGTGAGTGAGTATTATCATAAGTTTAAGTTTATTAATTGAGTTAGGATGTGTGTTAAAGTGCATGAATGTATGTTTATTGTATGCATATGTATGTATGACAATGAATGTGTTTTATTTTTAATGTATATGCATAAAAATATGTTTACATAATTGCAAGTGTGCATGTGCATATTCATAAGAACGTGAGCATACATATACATTAACACATATGTGTGTTTGTATATAGGTGATTTGTACTAGCAAGAGCATAAACATAGGTGATTTGTATATAGGTGTATGAACATGAATGTTAGGAATGCATGTCTAAATGTTTATATGCATATTAGCATGTTGTAGAATATGTGTTTGCATTCGCATGTATGCTAGCATGAGAATTGATATAAATTAACATGAGTATAGGTGTATATTAAGCATGAGAATGAATACATGTGCAAATTAGATAATATACATATTAGCGTATATGAACATATGTATTAGTGTGAGCATGATTAGTATGCTATGGACCTAAATGAGAATGAATATGGAGAAGGGAGTTAATATGTTTTAGCAAGTTAGCATGGGAATGTATTAGCATAAGTATGCAATAGATTGCATATAAATGTTTTAATGTATGCATAAACATATGCATGTGTATGAGGATGTTATATGTACATGTGAATTATGTCTTGTAAGTCTGTTTAAACTTCTCAATGATTTCTTGTAACATTACTTATACCCTAATGTTTCTCGCAGACATTGAAGTGAAGAAGTGTCCAAAGAGCATTGCCAAAGAGAGAAGAATTTGACAATTATATGATGCAGAGATCCATCTATCTTATGAAAACCCAATGAAGCTTACTTTTGATCTAGCTATTTACAACATTCTTTGTATAGGAATCATTAGAATTCATCATCATTTTAGCTAAATTTATCATTTAGAAAGAATTAGCATTAGGAATATTATTCTTAAAACCTTTTCTTGTTAATCATCATCAAAGTTCTCTTCATCATCATCAAAATCCTCTACATCAGATTCATTAAAGTTTAAGGCTTCATTCATAGATTGATCTTGATCTAGAGAATCTTGCATCTCAGTATCTAGATTAAGTGAAAACCTCTTCCTTTAATTACGTCGATAAATGTTTCTTTAAAAACATGCTTAGCAATAAAGAAAACTTGTTCTAAAGACATAGTCACTTGACTCTTAAGCAAAATGTTATTTAAAATCTCCATAGGATATATTTTTCTCTAAATTTTGGAAATCAAGATGGTTTTAGGTTTTCTCTTTGGTTTCTTTTGTTTTGTTCATGTTCTCGTATTTGGTCTTTAGTTTGTTTTGATTGTTCTTGTTTATCTAAAGGCTTTGGTTCTATTTTTCTTTGCTTTGTCTTCTTCCCTTTTTGTTTCTCCTCTTGTTTTTGTTCATTGGGTTGTGACTCTTGTTTTTTATGTTTGGATTGTGATGTTTCTCCTTGCTCTATGATTGTTTCTATTTCCCCTGAGGTTTTTTTTCGAGTCACTCTTCTTTCACTAGGCTCAGCTTCATCTCTTTTTCGTTTTTCTTCTACATTGGATATGTGAGAAATAAGAGTTTGATCTTCTAGTCTATTGGTGACTCCCAAGCCATTATTCTCCTAATCTCATCTCATGCTCTTACTAAATCCTCAATGGAAAGTGAACTTCCTTTGTGGGTTTACTTGATTCTACTTCTTTTTCATCAAGAGCTTCTAGTTTCACTCCTCTAGTTCCTACATCCGCTATGTTTATATTTTCATAGTGTTTTCGCATTCCTCCCTTACCATAATTTCCTTGCAAAGGTAGCCTAGATTGATAGTCACATATTTTCTTGTCTATGTCTATTACTAGTTGTTGCTCGTTAGTAGCCTTCAATAGTTCACAATCTCTCAAAAAGTGCTCTAACAAATCACACCAAGGACACCTACGAGGGCTACGCACAAAACCATTTTGAATTTGAGGATTTTGATTAACTTGTGGTGGGAAATTTTGAAATTGAGGATTTCTTTGATTGGTTGAACACGATAAATAGGATTTTCATAAGGCAATTGATGTATTTGAGGAGCTTGAGGAGCAACATGTGGTACTTGAGGTGCAAGAGGAGCTTCCATAGTATATGGTTGATAATTCTGAAATTTTTGATCTTGAGGATTTTGAAAAGCTGTTTCAGAAGCTTGAGTATACATGTTTTGATACATTTGAGGATTTTGCACATGAGGATGAGGATTTTTCATTGAAGGATTATGCATTCGAGGAACTTGATATGCTTGAGTAGGAGCTACTTATGGATTTTGATTACGAGCTATAACATGTTGATTAGGCTCTTGAAAAGACATTGGGTTTATTTGATTTTGGAAAGTTTTGGTGTAATTAGATTGTAAAGCATATATAGTCTTGGCTAAATTGGATTGTGTAGCAATAAGACTTTCTATTTGCGTAGTGCGAATTTCCACTTGAGATTGTTCAACTACACTTTTATTTGGCTCTACTTTAAAAGCTCGATTAGGCTCCATCATTTGAGGAATAGGAGTAGAGTCAAACAGCATAGCATGGGTTTTTTCTCTACCTTGCTCCTTAGTTTGTGGAAGGCTAGCTTGAGGAAGACTAGTTTGCTCATAAAGCATGGATTGTCTTTAATGTCTATTGGCTATAGCCTCTACTACTTTACGCACTTTTTGCCAATTATTAGTAAGACTATAGTGCTTATTCGGATCTTCTAATCGCCGTTCAACTTCCCTATGAGTTTCAAGATGAAGAAGCTTAAGAAAATTGATCACAAGATCAAGTTCTAAAGTTGTCTTGTCCTCATAAGGAAGTTGTTCATAGCGTCTAATATACTCATTTTGTAAGTGAGTAATAGAGCTACTAGGCTTTGGGGAATTGACCCATCCTAAGAATCCATCCTGATTATGTTGGCTATAATCTACATGATAGATTTCTTTGAGCATCTCCTTTCTAAAATCACTCCAAGGAAGAGTATCATATTGCGTGACAAAATTTATGATAGAGCTATCAACAATTTGTTCAATGAATGATATCGAAAGATCTTCGGGAAGACCAAAAATCATAGCTTGCTCTTCAAACAAATCTAAGTAGCTTGTAATGTTGATGTCATTGAATTTTCCCTTCTCTCTCAACATAGAAGAGACTATTCTTTGGCCGTGTTTCTCAAAAATAAGGGATTTGAATCCTTCCTCCATCTTATGTGAATAAGCAAGTGATGCACGATGTTCTAGATCTCTCACAAATGCATTAACTTCACAACGAAGATGTGCACGATATTGTGAGAAATATAGTGCAATGCTCAAGCATGATGATGATGATGATATGATGAGGATGAAAAATATGAAATAAAAAATATGGTTCACAACCTCCGAACAAGATCACAAGCAAATGCCACGAAGCGATTCACATCGGCTTCAAATGTTGTGGTGATCGCAATCCGCGTTGATCGGGTCCGGTTGCGGCACACACAGAGTGTATGAAGCTAGTTTGTGTTGGAAGGTCTTTGTGATAAAAATGTGAGGGCGAAGATGAAGTTGGGTATGGGGAGGAGATATGTCATGATTTAATTATGAAAGGGGAACATTTGGATGTATGCATGATGAGAACAAAAAGGAAACCACACACATGAATCAACTTTTGAAAGGAAGATTGTTCCACGAATGGAGCTTCTTATACACTTTTGAAAATCAATTCATAAGCATGGGTTCTTGTAGATGTATGCATGATGAGAACAAAAAGAAAACCACACACATGAATCAACTTTTGAAAGGAAGAATGGTCCACGAATGGAGCTTCTTATACACTTTCGAAAATCAATTCATGAGCATGAGTTTTTGTGGGTGGTATGAATGCATGTGGGTCATGATATAAAAAATGAATAGAAAATTATTCTCTCAACCTTAATGGATCATCCTCAATGGTTCAACAGAATACTGCAGAGCCTTCTCACTCATAGAAAGAGATAGAAGGTGACATGTAGAAACATATAGGAGACAAAGAGATAAGAGGCATGAGACATGAATTAGAAGATATTGTTATGAAAAACATATACATGAATGTTGTGAAATTTCAAGCTAAGCATTCTACTGGTCAAAGGTGGTTTGCGCGACCCTCTCACCATGACAGTTCAACTGAATGTCACACGTAAGAGGATAGGTCCCACTTCATTGACCCTACATCTTTCTGGGATCGTAATGTGTTTCTAAAGAAGTTTAAGGCACATAAAACTAGCTCAAATGCACTCACACGCTCCACTAAGGGTGAGCAAAGAAAGAGAAACTAGGTTTATGAGCCTATACTAGAGAGAAAGTCTAAAAAGTGAATCTAGAAACTATGCTCTTACTAGCCCACCTTGGATCCTCACACGCTCAACTGAGGGCGATCATCTCAAGGAAGCCATGTGCTAGCAAGGCCCCTATGGATGCCTAACAATGATGTTTGAGGAGTTTGGAGTGGAGTTTATAGAGTCTTTTAAATGAATCTGGGCCCTTGGATCTGGAGAAATCAACTCTCAACCCTAAGATCAGCTTCTTTTGCATACAACCATTAGATTTATCAAATGGATGGTTAAGATTGGTTCTCTATATGATATCTAGGAAAAAGGGGAGGAAAATAGGCGCCTTCATTCTCCAGTATTGGATCTGGGGCTGTTCTAGACCGTTGGATTAGTGTTGACATCAATTTGAATAACATAAGCTACTATTCTGGGACAAACTCTACATTAATGATCTTTGATCATAAAAAAAGTTTTATCGAGTGAAAAAACTCGTGCATGCTCCTTTCTTTATGCTTTAGTGCATCTCCACCCTTGAGTATGAGCTCATCTTGATCGTACAACATGGTTCAATCATTGTTTGCCATGTGGCAACCCTTCAAGCCTTCAATTTTCTTATTCTAGGAAAGTATGGTGACCTTCAAAAATAGATTTTGTTCTGTTTGACCCTTCAAATATCCTTTGATGAAGATAAAACTTTATAGGACTATGTTTTGAAAGGTCTCCTTTAAGAATATCCAGAAAAAACTCCGATCTGAATCTCCCTTGTACACGTTTGACTACATTTGGAAGCTTGCAAGGTGGCATTAAGGTGTCTAGGAAGTTTTGATAGCCTTGTAGCTTTGTACAAATATGTAGCCACATATGATCTTTATACATGCCAAAACATATGGCTAAGAAAAATTCCTATACAAGATTTTGTAGGGTCTAAGTGGACAAATATCATTTTTTACAAAATGCACATGGCATATCAATGTGCTAGAAAATCCGTTTTAATGTGAAATTCGGGCTATAGACTGCCTTTAATAGGATTTACAAGTACTTGAATTTTCATATGATTTGGAGCCATTGAAATTTTTGCCCTAATTTCCAAAGTTTGACCAGCTTTGACCGCTACCAAGGATTTGCTTGATTTCTTCCAAAGTTTGCATGTGAACTCCCTTTGACATCCTTGATGCATCTTGGAATTCTCATGGAATTCTGGCCACCTTCATCGAATGTGTTTCGTGTAGGCCTTCATGAATGAGAGAGGAGAGAAAATCTCGACGACATCGTGTGTGATCGTGAGGTTCAGAAATCATTCCTTTGTAGTTTCATTGTGAAGAGTAGCTCATACTATAGCTCTCTCATCCTACACTCATTGAGAAATGCATTATTTCCAATGATCTTGTAATTGTACATGAGTTAATCTATACATGTTCATTATTTCCTACTCTCATAACTTTGTCACACTCTAACAAAATAGTGATCTTGTATGAATTGTTTCTCACTCTATAGTGCATCCCTTTGCATGATTCAAAGCATGAAATCTTTAGCATACTATCTACATTACTCCTACAAATTTTCATCTACATTGGTTCACTGCAACATCAGATATTAATCAAAGATTGCTCTCTCGTATGTGACTGTGTAAGCCCGTAAAAGTCGGGAGTGTTGCTTCACTTGCTAAACATAATTCTGTGCACATGGTTCATCATATTAGATGATTCTACTCATGAGTGGTAGCTTATTATACTAATTAAAGTTACCCAAAAGTAATTTTGCTAATTGCTACTATAGGAAGAGAATTAAGTGAAACAATGAGCAGTTGTCTCAACCAAACTAGTAAGTTTTGTGCATTGGATCATATGCCTCCCTATGTGTTTTGATCCTATCATTTTTGCATCATCTTCCAGGCAACATATATGATCGTTCATGCTTATAAGCTAGCTAAGGAGGCCCACAACACTCTCCAGCCATCAATTGTAGTAGGTGTGAAGCACGATTTAGCCATCTCATCTGTTGTGATTATCCATCTCTCTCAACAGTGGTATCAGAGCAAGCACAATCAAGATGGAAGATTTTTTTCCATCCATTGTCAAAAAATTTTCCACCTTCCAATTGACGTCCAGGACAATTAAAACATGAGTATTGGTTAACTCTAACCCCTCTAATACAATTAAATGTTTTGCTTGGAACTAATCTCTCTTTACGTTTTTGGAGGTACAAATTGATGGAGATTACATGTGCCCACATTAGGGTTTACCCTAAGTGCACATTGAAGTGTGTATTTGTACCCATTTAAGCATGGGTCATGGGTATAAAACTCTAAGGTTACTTATGTTTATGTGTATTTATGTCAGAATGTTAGTGTTAGGTAGATAATTATTAGGGTTCCTAAGGGTTTCTAAGTGTGTTTGTGTGTGTAAGGTTGAGTGTGAATACATATTAACATAAATTTAATGGGTGAAACATTTGATTTAAGAAATAAATATTTATAGTTAGTTAAATTAACTTATAAATTATATATATATTTAATCTCAATTAAATTATAACTTATTTAGCTATTTTAAAAGTGTTTGTAAACATTAAAGTAATTAATTAAACCCTTAATGTAAACTTAAATTAATTGAAATAGTAAATTATAAAAAATAAGGTTAATTAAATTAAAATGATAATTAAATTAGATAAATGATTAGTGGTATGTGTGAGAGAGTAATTAAAGAGTGGTTCATAAAAGATGTGCAAATAAAGTGAAAAAGGTGGATAGAAGAAAGAATGGTGTGTGAGTGAAGATATTAAAATGTGGTTCTCTTTCGCCCTATTCTCTCCTAATGTTCCTTGCAGGTAGTTATTTTTCTTTTTCTTTTCTTGCTTTTTATGTTTAGGAGAGAGTTTTTCTTCCTCAATAGGCATGCACCCATGCATCTGAGTTCATCATGTTTATCTGGTCGTTGTAGCTCTATATTCGGTGTTAAAGTGAGTATAGTCTAATGTTGAGAGAGAGGATGAGGGAGAGTTAATTTTTCATCTCCTCCCATCTTGATAATTTAGAGAGGCCATCGGCTGTTAACGTGCAGCACTTGAAGAGAGTTTAGATAGAGAGAGAGAGAGATGATAAAGCCTCTAATGACTGTGCAATTAGGCAAAAGCTAAGAGAGAATTATGTGTATTACTGTCGGCTATCACACATGCAAGTAAAGAGAGAGAGAGAGGGGGCAGTATACCCTGGCGCCTGTCACATGTGCAAGTAAACACAAAGAGGGGGCAGTACACCCAGATGGCTAGGATGGCAGAGAAATGTTTCAAGTAAGGAAAGGGATAGTATTTAATATTTTATTCCCCCACCTTTTGCTTATATTGGCACGGAGCAATAAGCATAGCAGGGCCTTTAAAAGTAAAGAGAGAAAGATTTTTTTGTGTTAATTTACTCACTCTCCCCCCCCCCCTTCCACAACTGCAGCCCATAGCAAAGCCAGAAGAGATGTGGCAGAGCGAGAGCTTCCCATGGTGGGGGACTCACGGCAGTTAGACACAAGAAAATAGACCATATATCTAAATGACTCTCGATAAGAGACAACATGGCTAAAGCTGTAGAGGGAGAAAGGCAAAGAGAGAGAGAGGAAAAGAGAGAGAGAGAGAGAGAGAGAGAGAGAGGAAGAAAGAAAGAGAAAGAAAGAAAGAGAGAGGAAGAAATAAAGAGGAAGAAAGAAAGGCCCAGGGAGAAAGAGAATGTAATGGAGAGGAGAAAGAGTCTGTTAGAGATAGAGAAATTTCTCAAACTTGAATAGATGTCGAGAGCTAATTTTGTTCTTGTGTGACTCCAATTTGAATAAAGCTTCAAACTTACCTCCAAGCCTCTCTAACTGCAAGTTGAATAGAGGCTCAAACTTAAGTTTGAGGCTCTCTAACTCCAAGTTTAATAAAGGATCAAACTTAAGCTTTAACCTCTCTTACCACTATGCTAAGAAACAAGAACTTATGTTTTAGCCTCTTATAAAACTTAAGCTTAAGTTTGAACCTCCATTCAATTTGAAGTAAGAAAGGGTTGAACTTAAGTTTGAGCATCTTGAACTCAAAACATTGAAAACTCAAACTGTAGTTTGAGCCTCTCAATCAACTTAAGTTTGAATTAGTTTTTCTCATATACCAATAGCTTGGAACACAAATTTGAGTCTCCCCCAAGCTCTTTTTAGTAGAGGGACAAGTTCAAACTTAAATTACAAGTTGCACCTTAAGTTCGAGTGTATGTGACTCCGACTTGAATAAAGACTCATACCTAATTCTGAAATTTTCTACCTCCAAGGTTAATAAAGACTCAAACTTAAATTCAACACTTTCTGACTCCTAGTTGATAAGAGGCTCAAACTTAAGTTTAAGGCTTTATTACTTAAAGTTGAATAGAAGTTCGGTTCAAGTCTATCTTACTCAATTTTTTGCCTCTCTCACTCCAATTTTAAAAGAGGTTCAAAATTAAGTTTGACCCTCTCTGACTTGAAGTTTACTAGAGGCTCAAACATAAGTTCAAGATTATATGAATCCAAGTTGAATAGATGCTCAAATGTAAGCTCAAGGCTCTCTAAATGCAAAGATGAGAATAGATTCAAACTTAAGTTCCATCATATGTGATTTAAAGTTGAGTAGAAGCTTAAGTTTAAGTATAATTTGTTTTTGACTCAAATTTGAATAGATGCTTAAACTTAAGTTCTAGCTTCACTAGCTTTATGTTCAATAGATGTTGCACTTTAAGTTCAAACATATCTTACTCAAGGTTGAATAAAGGCTCAAACTTAAGATCGAATCCAAATTGAATATAGGCTCAAACTCCTAGTTCAATAGAGGCTCAACCTCCCTCTCACTCCAAGTTGAAGGGAAGCTCAAACTCAAGTTCAAGCCTCCCTGGCTCCAATTTGAATAGACACTCAAACATAAGTTCTACCTTCAGTGACTTCAAGGTCAATAGAGGTTCCATTTTAAGTTTGAACTTCTCTTACTCAAAGGTGAATAGTGGCTCAAACTTAAGTTTGACTCAAAATTGAATAGAGGCTCAAACAATAAGTTCAAAAGAGGCTCAAAATCTCTCTGAATCCAAGTTGATCTCAAACTTCAATTTAAGCTTCTCAAATTCATAGTTGAATAGAGCCTCAAAGTCAAGTTAGAGCGTCTTTGATTCCAACTTGAATAGAGGCTAAGACTTAAGTTTGAGCCTCTCTAACTTCAAGTTAAATAGAAGCCCAAATTTTAGTTCAATCAACTTTGACTCGAAATCGAATAGAGGCTCCAACTTAAGTTCAAGCCTCCTTGACTATAGTTGAATAGAGGCTGATATTTAAGTTTCATTCTCCTTGACTCCAAGTTGATTAGAAGTTGAAGCTTGTATTCAAGCCTCTCTCACTCCAAAGTTGAATAGAGTTTCCAATTTTAGTTGGAGCCTCCATAACTACAAGTTGAATAGAGACTCAAACTTTGAGCATGTTTCACTCCGAGTTGATTTGAAGCTCAAACTTAAGTTTGAAGCTCTCTAACTCCCAAACTTAACTTAGCCTATCTAGATCTAAGTTGAATGGAAACTAAAACTTAAGTTTAGACCTCTCTGACTCTCAAAATCAAATTCAAGCCTCTCTAACTCTCAAACCTAAGTTTTAGCTTATAAGACTCAAAAGTAAATGCAAGGTAAAACTTAATTTCTAGCCTCTTTGATTTCAATTTGAATAGAGACGCAAACTTAAGTAGGCCTTTCTCACTCTAAGTTGAATAGAGATTGAAACTTAAGTTCAAGCCTTTCTAAGTCTGAATTGAATAGAGGCTCAAACTTAAAGCCTCTTAGACTCCAAGGTGTACATAGGCTCAAACTTAAAGTTTAATAGAGGTTCCAATTAAAGTTCGAATCTCTTTGGCTCCAAGCTTAATAGAGACTTAAATTTAAGTTTGAGCTTGTCGGAGACTCAAACTTAAGATCAAGCTTCTTTGACTCCCAAACTTAAGTTTAAGCATGTCTAATTCCAAGATTAATGGGGGCTGAAACTTAATTTTGAAGCTCTCCAATTTGAATAATGCCTCAAACATGAGTTCGACACTCTATGCCTCCACATTGAAGAAAGGCTCAAACTTAAGTTTCATCCTGCCTAATTTGAGATTCATTAGAGACCCAAACTTAAGGCTCAAATTGAATAGAAACCAAAACTTAAATTGGATCTTGTCTAACTCCAAATTGCATAGAGGTTCCACCTTAATTTTTGTTCGAGAAGATGGTGAGATGGTGCTGCGAATTCAAACTTCACGCCTGCCAGAACTAAGTTGAGGATTTCAAAGTAGACCTCTTGGGCTTTCCAAGAAACACAAATAATCACTCAAGTACTTTGGAAGATGATCCTTACATCATTGGATCAAAATATATAAGATGGAGTTTCATTGTGAACCAAAAACTTGCTATTTTGGTCACTACACCTACTCACGGAACTGAACAGTTCTCTTTCTCTGCTAACAAATGAGTAAAATCCTTTTGGGGATTTCTAATTAACTAAGGTATCTAATTTTGACAAGTTATTTCACTTGAAATGATCAACTATGCACTGAGAATGAATCTTAGCAAGTTAGAGATGCATCCCGATATTTTTGAGAGCTAATTGTACGCAGACCAGAGGGAAATGTTTTGCACATAACTCAAGCATGGTTGAAACAAATAAAATTAAAGTTCATAGCAACAATATGGACTATCTAATGAATCTATAGCAAGTTACATAACTGAAGATGATCAAGTATACACTGAGAACTAGATCAGAGAATTTCACTGTTCTCAATGCTTCATGATAGACTAGAAGAGATGAGATATGAGAAAACTATATGTATCAATGCACATACATTACATTGACATTGGCCATGCATGCTTTCACAATGTGAGGGCAATAGTAGATCGATGATGTGAGCTCAATATGCCACACAAGTTCCTCTAAAATCTTTCGTATATTTGGTTGCATTCCCCATGACTAGATGATCCTCATTTATCGGCTTTTTGTTGGAGCCAAGATTCAAGTTTGAATTTGAATCTTTACACAAGATAGACCAAATTCAATTATTTTAAATATGTTTATATATACATACATACACACACACACACATACATACATACATATATATATATATATATATATATATATATATATATATATATATATATATATATATATATATATATATATATATATATATATATATATATATATATATATATATATATGTGTGTGTGTGTGTGTGTGTGTGTGTGTGTATTTTCTCATGATTATTATAGTCTTTGGAGATTATATATATATATATATATATATATATATATATATATATATATATATATATATATATATATATATATATATATATATATATATATATATATATATATATATAATAATCATGAGAAAATGTGAGGAAAAGTGGTTTTGAGTTTATTCACACTTATGATGACATGATTTTTAACTCAGTTCTTCCTTTTTGAACCCTAGAAATTCCTCATGGATATATGACTTGATATTCTTTTTGCATGTTCCATGGGAGCTTATGAAAGAAAAATTTGATTATTCAAATAGATAAACGAAATTGAATTATTTGGAAACATTGGATTATCAATAAATATTTCAACTTAACTATTGGTCAATGACAATTGATGGGTGGTAGCCAAAGTCTTTTTTAGCCAATATCAAGTACCGAAACATTTTTGTAAAGCTTGTTTTTTAGCTTTTGTGGAGGCAACATCGGCTACTAAGTATATTGAATTGCATTATGAAAGGAAGGGAAAAAATCTATCAAGGTGTCCCATTATGTTTGGCACACAAAAAGTGTAGACGAGATAGGGGGAAAACTTGAAAAAAGCTCATACATTCGAAGAGACTGAAGTGGAAGTTGTTAAGGAACTCAAAAAATAAGCATCCTCTAAAAACATATAGGCTTTCTTTGTACTATTATAATAGGCATAGAGTTCAAAAAGGAGGGTTACATCATTTGCATCATCATTGGAGGACCAACAGAAGTTGAGGTAACTATTATTGTTGAGAATAACTAGACTTGGAAGTGCTAAGAAGATCATTTGGAAAAGTCCAATTTTAATCAAAAATCTCATAGAAAATTTGGAAAAGTCCAGTTCTAATTGATCCCATATATATAGGCCTTTGATTTTTTCTTCAAGAAGGATTTGTATTAACTCACCTAAATGCTGAGATCTACCACTTTTGCACGTATGAACACACATGGACTTCTTCTCTCCTCTTCCTTTCTAGACTTGGTCAATATTTTTTTCAACTTTTTTATCTTTCATTTCTTTTTCCCTTTTCTTTCTTATTCCCATTTTAATTTTCTTTTTATTTCTCCATTTTTATTTCTTGCTTAGGGTTAATGGATAAACATAAATCACACATAAGGGTTTTAGGGTTTCCAAATGGTTTTCTAGAGTTGCAACATAGGGCTTTTAATAAAAACATTTTGGGCTTTCACAACTAAGGTTTCCCAACATATATACATAGGAGATTAAGGGTCTACTCACATGGGTTTTTAGGGTAAATATATCCATATGGTACCATTCATACTCTCCACTTAGATAGTGTATACATACAAATATGGTTTAGGATATTTTTAGGTATTTATTTAGAGTACTTGGTATTTCAAGGGTTCACTTAGGACTTTTGGACATAGGTTTTGAAGGTTTAATGAGCATAGGTTTTGAAGGATCAACGGACATAGGGTCCTTATACAAGAAAGTTTTTAAGAACTAGTGTGTTTATAGGAAATTAGAGTTTCCAATGCTCACATATGGGTTCTCATATTTATAAAATTGGAAGTTCTCATTACACACTTATTCAAAGAAATTCAGGCATTGAACATAGATACAACTTTATTTCTTCTTCTTTTTCTTCCTAGAGGTTAAAATCATTAGTCACACCATCAAATCACAATCAGTATAGAGAGAAATGATAAAAAAGAGATTAAACTTGAAATTTTCTAATACACCAACCATAAGGGATTTTATCCTGACAACAAGTCAAATAGTTGAAAGAGAACTGCACATTAAATTCAATTAAAGAGGGGGATGGACTCGTGGCTGAAGGTAGGAAACAGGGAAGGATTTTTACATTGGATGTGAAACCAAATTTAAACCATAAACCTAGTTTTTATATAGAATTAGAAAGCAAGTAGAATTGGGTCCTTTAGAGGCATTGACATATCAATACTCAGAGGTTCAAAGGCGTGGAGAAGAAGAGGTTCATAATTGGATTACCAAATCTTCACAATTAAAATCTTAGAAATTCGTGTGAATCTTGATGATTGGGTATGAAAACTAGTTTAGCATTTAACGAGATTAACTATGTGATCTATCAAGGAATTAGTTTGTTGCATACAATTGTTTGGGGACCAATAGGGGGAATTCAAATGGAAATAATAGATAATTTTTAGGCTTCATTGATGTTTCTAGAAGGATGACTTGCATTTATTGCATGAATTATAAATCATATGTCTTTTATTACTTCAACAAGTTTAAAGCTCTTGTAGAGAAGCAATGTGATAGGCACATTAAATGTTTAAGGTTTCTTTTATTATGATGAAGTGTTTTGCTATTTGAGATACTAATAACTTTTTTGAGTTATCGTCATACATCGAAGTTGCTACAATCACCCTGCATGAGCCGTTGAACAAGGTAGTTGAATTGATCCATGAACTGGGCATTCCCATCCACTCAACACCTTGAACCTGACATGAAGAAATGGCACTGCAACTTAGGTATGCATAATTTATATTTTCATGCATAAGCATTGACAATTAGCAAGTAGTCATGGGCTTCTTCTTCCTTGTGAGTGGTAGCTTGATTCCTAAACCTTGCACTTTTCTGACCATAAAAGATTCACTCCTAGCCCTTGACATAGAAGCACAACTAGAGTCCATAATCGAACTGTTAGATGTTTCTAGTGTGATCAACTAGGCCATATATATGGGAATTGTAAAGCATATGAGAATGCATGTAGACAAAAGTTGGTACTTGAAATTGAATGAAAAATATGTAATTATCATGATCACTTACCTCTACACTTGAATTTAGGTAGAGGTGGTATGAAAGCGTATTTCGACCACTCAAGACATTGGCCAAGATCATCAAATAGATTGAAGAAGAAATGGAAGTCAAAGAAACATACCAATACTCAATCTAATGATCATCAAAGTAGTTGTTCAACTAAAAAGGAAGAAACCGCCATAAGTGTGAATCAAGATGAATCATTAGACATAGATACAGAAAGATTTAAGAAATTTTTGAATGAACGATTACAACTAAATAAACAAGAGCACAAAAAACCAATTAAAGTGGAAAGTAAGGAAGATGGCACAACCTATGTCCAACTTGATGCAAAGTGTTTGTATAATGATAAGGTTTTTTATCCTGAAAAGATTAAAAGATTTATGGAAGAAAAATACAATCATATTCTAACCAAATTCAAGATGATATTAAAGAATAAGAAGATGATGGAAATATAAGTACAGAAAATAACCAAGAAAGTAATCAAATTATCAACATGAAGATCAGACCAAAGTAGCAGGAATTATAAATAAACTTGTGATACAAATTGAGAGCCATTTTCCAGATTCTTTTGTTCCTTTGAATATGAAAAAGGAAAATAGCAAATATTACATGAAAATTTTGATGAAAAAGAAAATCCTTTTGTCAAGTTCCAAAATACCTTTACTAATGTGTTTTGAGAGTCTGTTTTGTAGATATTGAAGATGAACCCTGAAGAGATCCATCGATAGGATATTATGAGAGAAATTGTAGTGAGCTTGATATGTAAAGCATGTTTTTTTCAGTACTAAGTTTTGATGTTCTTTATGAAAGAGAGACGTGCTTCTTCAAAAATTATCTTTGATGATAATGATGGTCAAGATTATTGAGCATGTTGGAGTGATTTGAGAGAATTATTGAGTGATGAGTGTTTTGCATTTTAGTCTTCTTTTCTATTCTCCATTATTTGCACCATATTAATTCTAAATTGCATTTTCATTATGCATAAAACAATATAGATACACATATGTTTATTTCTTTAGTTTGCACAATCTACTTGCACATAAAAACAGACCTTCAAGTTGACAATCAATTTAAAAAATAGATTCTAAAAAAACTTTTTCATCAAATGCTCTTACCCCTTATGCACCATAATTGTTTAAAAACACACTTAGAGTATGCATTGTAGGGTTTCACTTCATGACCTTGCATCAAGGCACAAATTGATATTTACATATGCACACAAGAGTGATTAAAAGGATTGATGTATCTGCACATAAATATGTATGTGAGTGAGTGCACAAGCTTCACCATCAGATGCATTGTAGCCTAATGTTTGCACCATATTTGTTTCTCCATGCATTTCAAAGTATGCATTCAATAGGGCTACATAATAAGGCTGTGCATAGACACTTATGTTTTGATCCGATGCACATAGCAAATTAAGTAAATTAATATTAAAAATAAATTTATTTCTGAACCAACATGTTATTTGGACCATCGAGGACTTGGTGGGGATGAATGTCAAAGAGAAATAATCTCCCCACTTGGAAGACAAATCATTAAAAATAGATCATTCACATAAAGAATATTAAGATCATTGATCATTGATTATGATCTTCCTTGCAGAAATAGAAATTGACCAAGGTTGATGGAAACATGACTCTTTGGCTCATTGCAATGTTTCATGATCCATGGTACAAAGGAAACTATAAACATCAAGGCAAGAGAAAAAGTCTTACCACACAAATCCTTAGTATGGAGCAATGCTTGCACTAGCTGCTTGTGGATGTGCACACTTATCGACAACTTGTTGGCTCATTACTCTACCTTGCCAACACTAAACTAGATATTTCCTCTGTAGTTGGTATACTTAGTCATTTTGCACATGAGCCTCATCAGAATCATTGGGATGCTCCTAAGACACTACTTCCATACCTTGCCCTCACTTGACATCATCGTCTTTGGTACAGAGGAGGCATCAAACTTGCCAGACATTCAGATTCAGATTGAGGTGGTGATCTTGATTCTCAATGGTCCACTTTCAGATACATATTCCTGCTTGGCTCAGGACCTATCTCTTGGGCAAGTAAGAAGCAGCCTACAATTGCTTTGTCATCCTCAAAGACCCAGAACCAAGCATCCAGCTTCATATCATGTGAGGCCATCTAGCTTCAACATTTATTATTTGACATTGGTGTTTTTTAGGTTACTCCGACATGCATCCACACGGATAGCCAATCAGCTTGGCCATTGCCAAGAATCTAGTATTCCACGCTCCGATGAAGCACATCGAGATCTACTACCATTTGATCCGCAAGACGCTCATGTCTTAGGATATTACTCTAGAGTAGTGTACCTCTAAAGAGAACCTAGCAGACATGTCCACAAAGGCTCTACCTCTAGTTCTACTCTAGTGCTTGGTGGACCTCTCTAGCATTGAGCCGCTCCAAAATGGAGCTACACAGCGGGTGTTGATGACATGATTTCTCCTACATCAACTCCATTTGTATCTGTATGAGTGCATATCCATTTTGTATCCAGGATGCACTACATGTCTAATTTATTTCCATTTTATATTGTATCTCTTTTGTATCTGGGTACCTTGGCATTTACTTCTGCCATCGTATGCATTCTCCAATGAGGGGAATTATCCCACATGAGATGCACTTTGGAGAGGGCCTCTCCCCCCATTTGTACTTGCTTAGAAGCTTGTGGAGCCCACTCCATGCTCTTGGCAAGCTTATTTCTAATCCATGTGAGTTTACCTATTTCTTGGTCTACTCACTTTGAGCCTCTCATACTCTTTCTTTTGTGAGTACACTCTTCTTTTCATTTTGCTTCCGTGTGTGTACTCTCCACACTAGCAATGCACAATGTATGTCTTCTATCATCAAACCAAATGGAAATCTTCAACCAAGAGGCAGTAGCATCCCCTTTCACATCATTTCTCGAATGTCCGTTTAGAGAAGATAGTTGATGCATGATGAAGTAAGCAACCATGGATGACAGTGAGAAACCCAAAGATCTTCATTTAGATGGACAATAAATTTGAACATTCTAAACTTGGAGCTTATGATATGCCAATTGCAGATGACTTTGACAGCTGTTGAAACATACATCAAAATACTCACCAAGTTCCTGGACCCCAAATAAAGCACAACCATAAATGTTGGCACATCTCATCTACCATTTGGACATCAAAAGTTCTTTTCTCACTAGAGATCTTCAAGAAGAAGTATATGTTGACCAACCTGAAGGTTTCATGATCAAAGGAAAGGAAGATCAAGTCTACAAGCTTCACAAATCCCTTTATAGACTTAAGAAATGTAGCGTTTTTCTCAATCACAATCTGTCCCCAATCACAATCTTTTGATCACTCAAAAATAACAGTGGAGAGAAGAACAAAGAGATTGCACAAGGTAAGAGAAAATCTGATGCAAAAGAGTAGAAACAAATATGACACAGAGAAGGAAGAATTTTGATATTATAGATGTGAATCAATGGTTACAATAGCTTTGGACAATAGCTTCTTGATGAAGCCTCTACCTCCCGACCACCCCTGAGCTATCACAATCGCATTCACACTCGCACTCTCAATCACACTCTCACTCTCACTCTCACTCTTACTCTCAATCACAAAGTAATTCTCAGATTTTTGTGTGTCCCCTGTTTTGACGCGCAGGTCTCCCTATCTCAGAGTTTGATCGCTGCCCTCCCCAAAGAAGTATGCGATCCACCAAATTTAGAAAAAATCGAGTTTCTCCAAAACTTTCGCAAAAAGCCATGCGATCGTAGTGTGCTTTCTTTCTTTAGCATACCTATAAAAAATGGGAGAAAAACACCAAAAAGACAGGTCCTAAAATATCCATATTTAAACATGGTGACACGTGAGCATCAGAATCACGGGCTCAAATAGAATTAGATAAGCCCTCTTTTTTTTCAAGTGTTGGAAAGCGACACTTTTCAAAGCCTTGTAACTCAAAAACGGTGAGGAATTAGCTTATGCTTGTGAGAGACACTTTTATTCAATTTTGTGATGTGAAAAATAGTGTTTGAGACGTTCCAGGTCCAAATCCACCTCCAAATGCCACTTTTGAGCCCTACAAGTTTCAAAATTCTAGAGAGAGTAAAATCAAGGCATTTTCTTACAATGAACTAAATGTAGGACCCTGAACAAGGTACTTAAAACATGATTCACAAAAATTTCACTCAGGCACTTTTATTCTCCTACACTTGCTCTACCTTTCTCTCATGCAGAGTTTTTCCTAATTCTTTTATCTTCACCTTCAAAATTTGACTAGAAAACATGATGCAAATAAGGTCTAGAAAGAGAATATGAAACTTTTCAACAAAGTATTGACTTTGAGGAAAATTGTATTCCTATATCTTAGGCATTTTCTCTTAGGTATTGAAGTTATTTACAAAAGGAATGGAATCTTTATCATACAAAGGAAATATATTTTGGACAATCTGAAAACGTAAGCACTTTTAAGATGCAAACCATTGGGCAAGCAAACGGAAGTTAATGGGAAAGTGACAATTGAAGGTGGTGGGCTTATGGATATGAAAAATATATAGATCAATAATGGGCTCACTAAAGCAAAAATTAACAAACTTAATCTAGCATGCACAATTGGTGTACTCTCTTAATTTATGCACACACCAAGAGTTCCTCACTTCTAGATAGCAAAGAGAGTGGTTATGTGCATTAAAACTACATTGAATAAAGATCTATTATAGCCCTTTGAAGGTGATTTTCACGTAAAAGCATACACAAATGATGATGGGTTAGCTCCAAAGAAGATAGGAGGAATACAAGTGGATATGTGGCCTTGATATGCAAGAAGTTTCTCTCTTGGCTATCAAAGAAGAAGCTTATAGTTGTCTTATCCTCAAAAGAATCTGAATACATGGTTTTACCACAAGAAACATGTGAGATAATGTGGCTCATGACATTAGTTGTTGATTTGAAATTGTAGGTTCAATAATTTCCTATATATTTTAACAATATAAGGAGCATGTGCCTATCTACCGACCCTGTGCTCCATGCTAGGAGAAAGCACATAGAAGAGCACTACCATCATATATTATAGAAATTTCTCACTAGGGATGCCCATGTGCAACAAATAAGTAACAAGGATCAATGTGTAGTTATGCTTAACAACGCGCTAGATTCAACCAAGTTTTGAAGATGCAAGATAGTCACTAGAATGGTGGAATTAGATTGAATGTTGAATCTTGAGGGGGAGTGTTCGAAATCAAGATCCAAGCTTTGGAGCCAAAGTGGGTGGAATATTGTTCCATGTGGGACCTTACAAAGAAATAATAAAAGTATATGATTGGATACTCGAATTTGAATTGGAATCCCCCTCATTTATTGTTGGTGCATTTTACCCAAGCCTACATGCTTGATATGTTTGATATCATCCTCATTTCTAAGTCACATGAGTAGTCATGTGAACACCTCTTGTAAAAGAGTTCATTTTTATCTCTTGTAATTTGAAAAAGAAAAAAGGAAAAGGATGGCTTACCTCATGCATGATGTAAAAGCAATTTCGTGGCTCTAACTACCAAAACCCACGACTTTTTGAGCTGAGGGAATATCTCCTAACTTTGGGGATCACTTTTAGGTGGAGCCATTCGAATTCGAATTCAAAACTCCCTCCAAGAATAGCTATAAAAGGAGCAAGAAGGAAGAGGTGATTAGCAAGCCTTTTACGTGACATGTCATTTTGTAGAGATTGAAGAGCTTACTCCATAGCTCTATCATTCTACTCCCATTGTGCAAAGTTTCATTGCCAATGTGGTTGTAATCATATATGAATTTATACATTTATCATCATTCACTTCTCTGTTTTGTTCTTTGCTATACTCACTCAGAGCAGTACCTTCATAAGGTCATATCTCGAGTTACACTGATCCTCTTTCAGTGATTTAACATGCGTTGGATAGCTAGTACTAACTATTTTTTTCATATCAATTTTCAAGGTCATTGGAGTTACAAGTTTGGAGATAGCTTCATTTTACTGCTCACTAGTCTATTTCTGCAGAGCCCCGAGAATGGTGGGCATGTTCCAGAAATTGATGAAACTTGTTCTCAGTGCTCAGTCCATCATTTTAAGTGTTTTAACTTGGAATAGCAAGTTTGACAAGTCTATTTGCTATGTCCAAAAGGAATTTTTCAAATTCTTACCAGGTTGAGAGCACTGTTCATTTTTTCCAGCAGGTGTATGTCCAAAAATAGCAAGTTTTGGGAGCTAGTCATTTCGCAACTAGTCTGTCTTGACTTAAACTCTTGGGATACATGTTCCAAAGTACTTGGCTGATATTTTGGTGGATTTAGGAAGCTTAAAGGGTCTACTAATCAACTCTAAAGTCTCAGTTGGCTGGTGTGAAGCTGGTTGTAGCAACACCTACTCATCTTTGGATTGCACCCACCATCTCTCTTCACAGTGGTATCAGAGCATAGTCAAGCAACATGGGAGATGGATTTTCATCAACAATTGACAAATTGGATCGAAACAACTACCCGGCATGGTCTCTAAGGATGGAGGCTTACCTTCAAGGGAGGAATCTATATGGATTCATATCCGGAGATGAAGCAATGCCAACCATGAGGAACAAGGGGCAACCATCACATGAAGAAGTGGAAGGACTTTCGAATTGGTGTTCGAAGGATGCACTTGCAAGGTCCTATATTCTAAACTCAATCTCTGATTTTCTTTTACCTCATGTCAAGGGATGCAAGACATCAAGAGAAACTTGGAATGCACTTGCTTCGTTCTTCTCTTCCAACACTCGAGCAAGGAAGAACCAATTGTGGATGGATTTCACAGCAATGAAGAAAAGCCCGAAGCAAAATGTGACTGATTATGTCACAAAGATGAAGGAGATTTCTGACCAACTTGGAAGCATTGGAGAGGTAATTGAAGAGGAGCAAATCATAAGACAAATCATGAATGGAATCAAAGCAGATGACAAGTGGGAGTCATTCACAACAGCCATGGATTTATACATGGATATGCATGTACCCGACCTCAACACACTCATGGGCCAACTCTTCACTCATGAAGCAAAGATTAGCAAAGGTGGTGAGTCCTCAAGAGGTAATCAAACCTCTGCCTTATATTCTGATAAAGCTAAGGTCAAGGACAAGTCAAAGAATAGGAAGAATGAAGATGAAGGAAGCTGTTTCCAAGCAAACTTTGCAGGTAGAGGAAGAGCTAGAGGAAGAGGCAGAGGTGGAAAGCAAGGCAGGGGGAGATTCCAATCATCTCAACCTTGCAACATATGTGGCTTATCTAACCATACTACTGAAGAATGTTTCAAGAACCCAAGGAACTCAAGAGGAAGAGGATTCAATAGAGGTGGCTATGGATCAAATAGAGGCAGATACAATGGAGGCTACAACAACTACTACAACAACAATTACAACAACAACAACTATCAAAGTGGCCATAGAGGAAGAAGAGACTAAAATAACTATGCAAAGGACCAAAGTCAAGAAGATTCATTATTGATTATGAATCTGTCAGCGAAGAACGGTAAGGATGATGATCACATATTTTACATTGATTCGGGATGCTCGAACGATGTAGCAGGAAATGTGGCTTTACTTTCTGATTTGGAAGATCCTCATAACAAGCATGAAGTGCAGACAGGAGATGACACAAAGCACTCAGTGGAGAAGATAGGTAATGTGAAGACATCAGATGGGAATATGAACCTCTTAAGCAAAGTCTTGTGTGTCCCTACAATTACCAAAAATTTAATAAGTGTTGGACAGATTGTTGAAAAAGGATTGCAGGTTAGATTCAATCGATTTGGAGCATATGTTGAAGACCCAAGGCAAGGCTTTCGAAGGATTGCCAAAGGAGAAAAGACAGGAAGGCTTTTCACTTTTGAAGTGGAAGATACAAAGAACATAGCTTTGTTTAGCTATGGATCTCAAACTCTAACAGAGTTGGAGATATGGCACAAAAGGCTTGCTCACATTGGTGAGAGGACACTCAAACAGATTTGCAGGGACCAAAGTGTACTTGGTTTGCCTAATATCACAAGGCAACACATGATTTATAAGTGTGAAGCTTGTCAACTCGGCAAGGCTCATAGACAACCTTTCAATAAGAAAGGATATATGTATCAAAATCCTTTGGATCTAGTGCACACGGATGTGTGGGGTCCAAGTAAGGAGCCATCTATATCAAGCTCAAGATATTATGTGTCTTTCATAGATGATTGTAGCAGGTGGACCATTTTGTTTTTCATGAAGCACAAGGATGAAGTGTTTAATTGCTTTAAGAAGTATATTGCTCTTGTTGAAAACCAAACATGTAGGACTTTGAAACGACTCAGATCAGATGGTGGAGGAGAATACTTCTCTTCTGAATTTGATGCCTTCTTGCATGAAAGAGGCATTAAAAGGGAAGTCACTACAAGGTATACACCCGAACTCAATGGTGTAGCAGAGAGGAGGAACAGAGCTATGGTCGAAGCTGCAAGGTCCATGCTCAACGAAAAGGGATTGCCAAACTACCTATGGGCAGAGGCTGTGTCTACAGCCACATATCTCATAAATAGACTTCCATCTAAGTCACTAGATGGAACCACTCCATATGAAGTGTGGAATGGAAGAAGACCTAGTCTAGAGCATTGCAAAATCTTTGGATGCTTAGCCTATGCTCACATTCCTTCTCAAGTAAGAGGGAAATTGGATCCCACGGTAGAGAAGTGCGTATTTATTGGTTATGATCAAAACCAAAAAGGATATAGATTGTACAATCCAACCAATAAAGGATTTTGTGTGAGTAGAGATGTAATTTTTGATGAAAACAAATCATGGTTTGATGATGACAGGAAAGTGAAGCTGCCTTATGACTTGGATGAAGATTTTCCATCACTTCAACCAAAGGAGCCAAAGCAGATTGAAGAAAGTGATTCAGAGATTGACCTAGAAGACTTGGAAAGACTAAAGCTATGGAAGAACAAAGGAAAATCAAAGATGCAGGATGCTACATATGGACCCGAGAGCTCACATCAACCACTTAGAAGGTCTTCAAGGGAGAAGAAGAAACCAGAGAGGTTTGGTTATGATACTTCTTTGGTCACCAAGCACTCAATCTACATTGCAAAGGATTCAACCAATGAAGAACCTACCACATTTGAAGAAGCACAAAGCAAGAAAGCTTGGAGAGATGCAATGGATGAAGAAATGGAAGCCTTGAAGGAGAATGACACTTGGGAGCTTGTACCTAACAAGCCATCTATGAAGATAATCGGATCTCGATGGATATACAAAATCAAGAGGAATCCAGATGGAAGTATAAATAGACACAAAGCAAGGTTAGTTGCTAAAGGGTTTGCTCAAACCCATGGTATTGATTATGAGGAGACTTTCTCTCCTGTTGCAAAAATGCCTACAATTAGGGTTCTCATTAGTCTTGCTGCATCTAGAAATTGGAATCTTTATCAACTTGATGTAAAGAATGCTTTCTTTAATGGATGGATTTTTGAGGAAGTGTATGTGGCACAACCTCCTGGATATGAGGATGCACATCATCCTAACTATGTATGCAAACTAAAGAAAGCTTTGTATGGATTGAAGCAAGATCCAAGAGCTTGGAATTTCAGATTGGTGACTTATTTGCAGGACCAAGGATTCAAAGCTAGCAAGGTGGATACCTCTTTCTTCATAAAGAGGAATGGATCTGAAGTGATCTATTTATGTGTGTATGTTGATGATATTATTATCACAGACAATGATCTTGAAGGAATCAAACAGGTAAAGAGTCAAATGAAGGAGGAGTTCAAAATAAGTGACCTCGGACCACTCACTTATTTTCTTGGATTGGAGTTGATTTACACAGATTCAGGTATATACATCATACAAAGGAAGTATGTCCATGACATGCTCGTCAAGTTCAAGATGGAAAATACCAAGAGTGCAGGTACACCTATGGAGCAAAATCATAAGCTTAGTGCTTATAAAGGAGAGCCAATTGAAGACATCACAAGCTATCAAAGCTTGGTTGGAAGTTTGAACTATGCAACACTCATAAGGGTGGATATATGCTATAGTGTTAGCATATTGAGTCAGTTTATGCATAAGCCGAGAAGACCACATATGGAAGCGGCCAAGAGAGTCATCAAGTACCTAAAGGGGACCATGAATGAAGGTTTGTTCTATTCATATACTTCAGATATTGAGCTAAAGGTCTACACAGATGTAGATTGGGCCGGATCTAAAGATGATAGAAGAAGCACATCAGGGTATATATCATTTGTAGGTTCAAAAATCATTTCTTGGTCATCGATGAAGCGACCAACCGTGGCATTATCTTCTACTGAAGCAGAATATAGAGGTTTGGCTAATGCAACTCAATAAATCATGTGGTTAAAGTCTTTGTACATAGATCTTGGACTTCATTCTTCAACACCTCACATTTTTGGTTACAACACAAGCTCACTACATCTAGCAGCTAATCCGGTATACCATGCTAGAACCAAGCATATTGAAGTCCACTACCATTATGTAAGGGAGAAGCTAATGAGCAAGGCTATTCAACTATCCTATGTCTCTACAGATATGCAATGTGCAGACATGTTGACTAAAGCTCTTGAGGGTACAAAATTAAGTAGATTCAAGTTGATGATTGGCTTGCAAGAAATCACAGACAATTGAAGACTTATTTGAAGGCCAAGCATGTAAGGCTTGAGGGGGAGCTGTTGGTGCATTTTACCCAAGCCTACATGCTTGATGTGTTTGATATCATCCTCATTTGTAAGTCACATGAGTAGTCATGTGAACACCTCTTGTAAAAGAGTTCATTTTTATCTCTTGTAATTTGAAAAAGAAAAAAGGAAAAGGATGGCTTACCTCATGCATGATGTAAAAGCAATTTCGTGGCTCTAACTACCAAAACCCATGAATTTTTGAGCTGAGGGAATATCTCCTAACTTTGGGGATCACTTTTAGCTGGAGCCATTCGAATTCAAATTCAAAAATCCCTCCAAGAATAGCTATAAAAGGAGCAAGAAGGAAGAGGCGATTAGAAATCCTTGTACATGACCACTTCATGTCATTTTGTAGAGATTGAAGAGCTTACTCCATAGCTCTATCATTCTACTCCCATTTTGCAAAGATTCATTGCCAATGTGGTTGTAATCATATATGAATTTATACATTTATCATCATTCACTTCTCTATTTTGTTCTCTGCTATACTCACTCAGAGCAGTACCTTGAGAAGGTCATATCTCGAGTTACACTGATCCTTTTTCAGTGATTAAACATGTTTTGGATAGCTCGTACTGTCTTCTTTCTTCATATCAATGTTCAAGGTCATTGGATTTATAGTTTTGGAGATATCTGCATTTTACTGCTCACTAGTCTATTTCTGTAGAGCCCCGAGAATGGTGGGCATGTTCCAGAAATTGATGAAACTTGTTCTCAGTGCTCAGTCCATCATTTGAAGTGTTTTAACTTGGAATAGCAAGTTTGATAAGTCTATTTTCTATGCCCAAAATGAATTTTTTCAAATTCTTACCAGGTTGAGAGCACTGTTCATTTTTTCCAGCAGGTGTATGTCCAAAAATAGGAAGTTTTGGGAGCTAGTCATTTCGCAACTAGTCGGTCTTGACTTAAACTCTTGGGATACATGTTCCAAAGTACTTGGCTGATATTTTGGTGGATTTAGGAAGCTTAAAGGGTCTACTAATCAACTCTGAAGTCTGAGTTGGCTGGTGTGAAGCTGGTTGTAGCAGCACCTACTCATCTTTGGATTGCATCCACCATCTCTCTTCACATTTATTTCATCGAAGTCAGTTCTTTGCTAGAGAATAAGGGAAGTGACTCTAACTTGTAGGGAATCTTCCAAAAATCGATATGTTTGAATATCTCATCAAATGGAAACATCCAAATCTCATTTTACTTGAGCACTCGTGTGGGAGTAAGGAGGGAAGCACCCCCTTACTTAAGCTAACCCCCTTGCCTAGTTCCAAGTGTATTAGCTAAGTAGATCTAATATACTATTTGTTTTGAAAGTGTACTAGCCAAGTAGATCTTATTTACTTTTTCTCATCATATGCTCCTCATCATATGCTCTTCATCATATTCTCCTGCTCCACCGCACAAGTGTGGCGAGACCCTAGCTTGCTATAGGCGCTATGCTCCTTGGATGTTAAGTGAGGTTGTGTCAGGTAATGCTCGACACATTTGCGCCTGTTGCTAAGGGAGCTTCTCATTTCTACTCGTCTCCCCCTAGGGGGAGACCATTTCTCTATATGATTCTTTGAAAGATGGGATGACCTGAATGAGGATGTCTCCATGGAATGTGTTGATGCTTGTAATGATTCCATCAAAGTCAAAACAAGAACCTCAAAGTCTTACATAGAGATGGCAATAGGTCCACTGCAAGTCTCCATCATCCTAGGCATGTTGATCGATTATGAAGGTATGCCACGTAAACCTTGTCAAGATTCTGATCCTAAAGGAAAAAGGAAGTTAGAAGATGACCCCCACTATGTGGACATTGATAGTCAACAGGTTGGTGATGATGGCTCCCTCGTGGTTGACATAAACTCGTCGTGATTGTTCTCTGTCATGGACCACAACAACCTCAAGAGACACTAAAACAATCGATTAAATCAAACTAGGAATCTAGAGGTCTATTTGTTAGGAAAATCTAGTACTTGCCTAATGGATACTTCCTTTTTTTGTTTGATTTCTCTAAATGTGCTTTACAAATAATATAAGAGGAGCAATGATTGATTAAGAACATCCCCATCTCTTTTTTTTATATGGTATGTCGGTTTTAACCCTGGTGGCCCAAAGCACACTAAGCTTCCAATTTGGGTTGACTTTCTTGATTCACTTGTTGACTATTACCCCTGGATTGAAAAACTTGGGAGTATTCTTGGTAAAGTCTTGGGGAAAAATTCTAGATGGGGAAGCATTCAACCTAAGTGGGACCCCATGATAATGATTGAAATAGATGCGTCCAAACCAATTAAGTCCAATATATGCATTAAAGACTGATGGTTTGTTGCTCCATGAACAAAACATTATTTATAGAAACATCCCCAATGCTTGTTTTAAATGTTACCAACAAGGCCACTTGATTAAAGGTTGCCCTTTGATTAATTCTAATATTTCTAAGAGTATATTTGAAGGTCTAGGAAGGAAAACTAAAAATCAAAAGAAGGAATCCTATCATGAAGCTCCCCTAGCTAATCATGCCTTTCGTAGGAGAAATGCTCCTAAAACAGCTAAGAAGAAAGGAAGTAAAAATGCTAACCCTTTTGATGTGCTTCTTAAGGAAGTGTACAATCCTTCTATTGATCCTTGGATGTTTCTGAGGAAGGTCAAGAAAACCCTCACCCCAATATTGTTTATGGAGCAGAGAATTATGCTAGAAATTCTCCTTTGCATGATGATAAGGTGTAGGGCTGATAACCCTATTGAGTCCTTCACAAAAGAATTGAATTCGACAGTCAGAGAATTAATGGCAAACATGGCTCAAGAAGATAGGAGCTAAGAGGACGTGCAAGTTCATCATAGTAAAGTGGATCAAATTGTGAGTCGACTCCAAGATAAACCTAATAGAAAAGAGGTTCTCAAATCTTTAGGTTCCCCTATTAAACCTACTAAATCAAGTAGAAAGTAAGTTTTGGTGTTGTTTGATATCTCCCTTGTTCTTTCTTTTTGGATTCAATTAACTTCTTGTCATTAAATACAAAAGGATTATTTGATCCTTTGAGAGGAAAAAGCATCCATGGCTGGTGGAGAAGTCTTGATCTCTACCTTGATTTCATTTGTTTGTAAGAAGTTAAGGTTGGTAGCTCTATACTATTGACTCATCTCAAAATTATCTCTTCTAATCATAAGCGATTTTACATCGATTACTCTCATGGAAAAGGAGGAGATGTGATTGTTATCAACTCTACCATTCATCATTGTGTTATATCTATTTTGAAAAGCATGTATTATCAGTGGGTTGCTCTTGTTCTTGATAGTCCTTTTAATCTTACTTTGATATGCTTGTATGCTTCAAATCGTAACTCTCTTAGAAAAGATTTGTTGGGATGAAATGAAAAATTTATCTAGTGAGTGCCTTGTTATTGGGGACTCTAATATGGTCACCAACATTAGTGATAGACTAGATAATAAAGGTAACTACATCAATGGCTTGGAGAAATCCTCTTGGTTTAGATTGTGTAACAACCATGATCTTGTGGATATTTCTCTTAATATTGGCTTCACATGGTTTAATGATCAATATGAAAAGAGCACCCTAGCTGCTAGGCTAGATAGGTGTTATGGGAACAAATCTTTTATTTAGGACTTTTGGGAAATCAAGTGTAGAACCAACCCTTCCCTCTTGCTTTCTGACCATAAACCTGTTATCTTATCCCTCAAGAAAGGCTCCCCTTGTATAAAGACGGTTGGCCCCATCTAGAAGCTAATATGCTCAAAATCCCTAGTTTGTTCAACAAAATCAAAGAGTCCATTGCTTGGCACTTCTCATAATGCCATTCCCCTTTCAAAAAGTTGGGAGTATTCTGTTAGAGATTTTTTTTTTTTCACTTTTTATAGGAATCTCTCTAGACAAATCACAACTAAAAGGAGAGACAAGATCCTTGATGCTTTAAAATATCATGATGTTAATTTACCCTCTAAATCCATGAAAAATGGACCTTCAGTGTAAATTAAGACATGAGTAGTATCTTGAGGCTAGTATGCATGTTGTTTCTTCAAGAGAGTTTTGGGTTGGAAAGTTTGATAGAACTATCAAGTGTATGTATGCCTTGATGAGAAAGAGAAAAGTAAGGGCTACATACCCTTTCTTTCTAAGAGAAACGGTGGGGCTACTATCAACATGAAGGAGAGTTTACAGGAGGCCATGTCCTTCTTTACTAATGTTTTCTCTAGTTCTCCCAAGTGGGGGGACAACATCCAGAGAGTTAGAGCTTATATTGCCTTAAAGAGGATGAAAATGATCCCTCCCAACCCTAGCTTCTAGCTTTGACCTACCCCTCACTACTAATGAGGTTAAAGAAAGCATTACTAGATTGAAACCCATAAATCTCTTGGTATTGATGGGATTCCTAATTAAATTTTCTTGTAATTAAAAGACTTCTTGACTCCTTATTTGCTATTGATTTGGTGAGAGGCTACTACTAAAGGTACTCTTCTTATCCACATTAATACTGAAGTGATTAGACTTATCCACAAGAAAGGGTTTACCAAAGTTAGGTTCATTATTGATGCTATCATTTCCATTTGGAAGGGCTCATGTGTGCTAATGAGATGAAACAAGATTTCTACTTATTAAAGTGGATTTTGATAAAGCCTATGATAGGTTTGAGAGGCACTTCATTCAGCAATCTCTTCATGACATTGGAGCTAGAAGGAAGTTCATTAAGTATGTTAGCACTCTTTTTGGCAATGCATTCTCAAGGATTTCCATGAATGGGTACTTTTTGCCCCCTTTAAGCTTTGTAGTTCTATTAGACAAGATTTTCCTCTCATTCCCTTATTCTTTTCTATTGTTAATGATGCTCTAGGCTAGCTTTGTGAAGACTGAAATGGAAAATGGTAATATTCAAGGGATTACCATTTCTAACTTTGGTTCCCCTCTTGGTCTTTAGATGTTTGTTGATGATACTAATATGTGCACCAATGCTGATCCTAAGTCTACTTCTTCTTTTTTGAATTGTTTGCATCTGTTCTGTTTAGCAAGTGGTTCTCATATTAATCATCCTAAAACTAGTTTTAAATCTTCTAACAACATGGTGCCTCAGTGTGTCTAGTGCTAGTTGTCAAATCTTATAGAAGCAGGTTGTCTTTGGATTGCTAGGTATTCCCATGGGTTTCAAAGTTTCTTTCTAGCAAAGATGGGATTGTTTCTTGTAAACAAGTTAGGAAAAACGTCTTCCGGTGGTATAATTTTCACTCCTCTTTAGCCCATAGGATTTTTGTTCTTAAGCACTATGTGTTGCCTTGCTAGAAATATTCACCTCTTCTATGTTAAAGATTATAATTATTGGGTCAACAATCATTTTGGGATGTATTTATGTCCCCTTAATAATTTTTTCGTGTGGGTAGTGTCCTAACTTGCAGGATTTGGAAGGCTTAGATGAAGGTAAAAAGCCTATATGTTCCTAATGAAGATTTTACTTCTAATGTTAATTTCTGCATGCAATAATCCCCTTGGCATGGATGTGTCACATTGTGGAATAATCTGTAGCAAACCATCAAAGAACACAAGTGCTTCAAGATTGGTATTAGGGACTCAAAATGGTTTTTCCAGGAAGGTGAGGTCATCTCTGATGAACAATTTTGTAATCTCATTCCTTTTTCTTCTACTTGTAGCTCAAGTATAAGAAAGCGCTATCCCTGAAATTGAAAGAGTGTTGATTCTAGCATATCAATATTTAGATGGTTGTTGCTGACATGTGGAAATCTTTCAACAAAGCCAAAGGTTTTGTGGCAAGTATTCTTCACAAACTCAATCATAGATGGTAGCTTCAATGGTCTATTTTCTAATGAAGATATAGATTTAAGACCAATTGGGCCTTTCTAGGCAACATAAAACACTTTCTTCTACAATGGCTAATTATTCACAATGGTGTTTCGTTAGGCAACAGATCTAAGAGCATAAAAGTTAATGATGGGAGCTATTCTTCTTGTGGCACGAAAGAGGATTTGGCCCACATATTTAATAACTTTTGGTATGCTAAACATATTTATCAATTTTGGCATCTTCTTCAGCCATACCTTAACTTCACAGGTATCCCTGAGCTTGGGTCTAAACAAATCTTGATTGGATGCTGCAACAACATGCACCTTGTCCTCTAACAAATTTGGAAAATCCATATTCTTTGCTCAATTTGGCCCAGCATGAATCAGTCATGTTTTGGTAGTGGGAAAAAGATATTCATTATCCCTCTTAAGAAAACCCTTCTTCACAGTGGTCAACAAAGTCTGAAGTCTATCAATGATGCTCTAGAAAAGAACTCTTATGTGTACACTGAGCTTTTTAATCATCAACCTCATCAATGGAGGAATCTCCTTTTGTCCTTGTACTCCAAAAAAGATTCACCATGTTCTTATCCATGACTCACTGATGTATTATTCCCTACGATTGTCTTTCTTTGGTTCAATGGTGATGGTAGTATACATTCTTCTATTGGCCCGAATCCCCCATACCTTGTCTCTAGGGTTCGTTCTATGTAACCCCATTGTGGGATCCTGCCTCCCTGCATAAATTGTAACATACTTCATTAAGCTTTACCCTCATTTCTGTTGCTTAAAAAAAAAGGCATTTGATATTAAAGAATATGTATGAATGATGAATGGGAGGAAGGGTCGATGATTTTTTACTTTGGATTTTATCATAAATTTCTTGGATATTATCATCAAACATAGAACTAATACATTTATTTGGCAACATTAAAGGGACAAAAACCGAACTAGTACATTTATTTGGCAACATTAAAGGGACAAAAACCAACAAGCATGGTGATAATTGTGGTCATAATAAAGTAATATGATCGCTCTATTTCTATTTCTCCTCTTTGCTACTCTTGGAGTAGGTATATCCTCATTTTCTTCATCATCTTCTTGTGGAGCTACCACTAGATGACCTTCATAATCCTTCTTGGAGTCGTTCTTGATCTTTTTAATCTTGGCCTTATTTCCTTAGCATTCCATCAAATGCTAATCCTCTTGTGATTAATTTTGGTCCCCTCAATCCAAGCATTCTAGTGTCTTTTCTTTATATCTTCTCCTTGTTTATGCTCAATATCCTTTCACCACTAAAAACAAAAAAAAAAAACAAAAAAAAATCTAATAAGCCAAAGCACATGCATAATAGATGCTTATAATTTTATACAATGCCTTTAGGAGAAGCTATTAGGATCATACACTTAGAGTATCACAAACTAACATGTAGTTACTCTCTTGGGAGTTACCTATAGGTTGTGCAAATATCAAACCCAAGACTTGAGGGAACTGTAGAACATTATATTAGCTTTCAAATGAGAGTAAGAACTCGACAAATGGCTGAATGTAGAAGTACAAATATTGCTTACAACTGAGAGGTAAAAACAAAAAGATAAGATAAGGCTACTTAAACAAAGGTCTAATGTAGGTATGGGGCTTGCTTGCTCATAGTCTAGTATTAAGAGTAACAACCTATGAACTAGAATAAGAACTTATGGACAAGAGATAAAAAATTAGGGAAAATTGTTTAAAAGAATTAGTTTTCAAATTATTATGATCCTTGTGCAGCCCATGCTCTTGAATTTCATGCATTTCTCAATAGAGTGATCATACACTTCTATATATATACATTCATGTTCTTTCCTTTTTAATGTCTAAAACTAATAATGGTCATCCAAAACTTCAAGTTCAATGCTAAAGGGAAATAGAGCATAAAGAGCTTCTTTATCAAGGAGAAGATAAATCTCTTCATGTAATCACCATGTGCTTCATGCACAACCCTATCCTTTGCACCATATAAGGTCAAACTGCACTTAAAGTACACATAAAATATAGGGCCACATTAGATGCCCTTGCATAGACATGGTTGATCCAATCCGAAACAAGCAAGGTGATACCTTGTATCTAAGGTTATACATCACTTGTATACTTTGTTTTCACACTCATACTTTCTTTCTGATGAACCTCACTCATAAGAACACACAAGCTACATTACAACTTCAGATGGTGAGGGGGAACTTCTCTCATGATTTCTATGATTTCTTGGAATCAAATGGCATCAAGAGACAAATCATATGCATGCCCACAACAAAATGGTGTAATAGAAAGAAGGAATAGGTACATTGTAGAATGTGCTAGGGCTATAATGAAGGAAATGGGAATGCCTAACTTCTATTTGGCTGATCTAGTAAGCACTCCAATATAGATCATGAATAGAGCACCCACATTAGGTATACATGCTACAACGGAATGTAAAATCATCATGGAAGAACAAAGAGTCTACAAACAACACAGAGCTAGAACTATGGGTAGCTATTGAAGAGGTATGCTCATCTGCTCAAGCTCGTGTTGATGAACCATGGATTTTAGATAGTGGAGTTTCTCACCATATGACCAGTAAAAAGGATTGGTATAGTTCCCAAGTGCCTCTACGGGAATCCATCAATGTAGTGGTGGGAAATGACTCCGAGTGTCCAGCGGAAGGAACTAGAACCATCTCTTTTATCACTTCTCCAGGTGTTGAGAAAAATTTATCCGATGTTCTTTATGTAGCTACACTTAAAAGAAAATTGTTGTCAGTTTCTACAATAACATATCGTGGACTCGAAGTTCACTTCAATAAGAGTGGTGTAGAAATCATGGATTCATCAGGTAATGTTGTAGGTAAAGGCATACGACAGGATAACTTGTATAAACTAAGTGCCTTAACTGCTACAAAAGATAAAGATGTAACTAGGTTATGGCACCAACGATTTGGGCATCTCGGATTTGCAGTTTTGAAGGAGATGCAAAGAGCAAGGATGGTTGCTCCTTTGCCTTCATTTTCAGATTTGCAAGAACCTCTTAGCTTGTATGATGGGCAAGCAACAATGAAAGGCATTTCCAAGAGAGACCAGCAATCGATCGCAAGCTCCTCTAGAGTGGGTACATGCTGATCTCTGTGGTAAAATGTCTACACCTACTTTAGGAGGATCTTTCTACTTTTTGTTTTTAGTCGACGATTATAATAGAAAGATGTGGGCTTATTTCATTCGAGAGGAGGCTGATGCTTTTGAAAAATTTAAAACATGGCATAAGTATGTGGAAAATGTATCAGGAAGGAAACTGAAGAAATTCAGAACAGATAGAGGAGGTGAACTCTTGTCAATAGAATTCAATAATTATTGTAAGGAGCATGGTGTGAAAAGACAACTTATCACAGCTCATACACCTCAACAAAATGGTGTTGTTGAGTGTAGGAACAGGATAGTAGTTGAAATGGCTCGTTGTATGTTAAAGGCTCAGGCAGAAGCAGTCAATACAACAGTCTACATCCTCAATCAAAGCTACACAAAGGCACAGAAGGGGATGACTCCTCAACAAGGATATTCTGATAAAAAGCCTTCACTTTTGCATTTTAAAATTTTTGGTTATTTCTGTTATGCACATATTACTGATTCAACAAGATCAAAGTTGGATTCAAAAAGAAAAAAGTGTGTCTTCCTAGGATATAGTGAAGAGTCTAAAGCATACAGGTTGTGGGATCATGAGGCAAGGAAGATTTTTGTCAGCCAAGATGTGGTGTTTAATGAATGACCACACTTAGTAGAAGATAAAGGTAAATATACTATCTCATCAAACGAAGAAATATCTCACCTTGTGCCTATCAAAAGAGAGGTTAAAGTTGAGGAGGAGGAAACATCTGATGGAGAAATTTCCTCAATAAAAAGCCAACTAGTTGTAGTTGCACAGCATAAGCCACCACCGAAGTGGGCACAACAGCTCTTTGATGATCACAATCCACATGTAGATGTACTAGAATCATCCTCTGATGGATTACGAAGATCAAAGAGAATAGAGGAGCAAAGAAGAGCCTTAGAACACATTGTTAACATCTCTCGAATGGAAGATATCATGGGATCGATAAAGGAACCTACCACTATTGAAGAATCCCTTGATGATCCAGGTTGGAGAGCGGCAATGCAGTCTGAGTATGATAGTATACTAAAAAATAATACATGGGATCTAGTCCACTTGCCGCCAAAGAAGAAGGTAATAGGTACCAAATGGATTTGGAAAACTAAGTATAAACCATATGGAACATTAGAAAAGTATAACGCAAGATTAGTTGCACAAGGATTTTCACAGATTGAAGGATTTGATGTTCAAGAAACTTTTGCGCCAATAGCACGCATCACAACCATTCGAATGGTACTTGCAGTAGCTGCACAAAAGGCCTAGCCTATTTTCCAGATGGATGTCAAATCTACATTTTTGCATGGTCACCTCAAGGAGGAGGTATATGTATCTCAACTACTAGGTTTTGAGGTGCCCAATTCAGAAAATAAAGTTTGCAGGTCGAAGAAAGCTTTGTATGGGCTTAAGAAAGCTCCACGGGCTTGGTACCAACGGATAGATAATTTTTTTAAAAATATGGGTTTTGAAAGAAGCACTTCTGATGCTAACTTGTATGTAATGAAAAGGGATAGCAAGCTAGTTATTGTCATTGTATATGTAGATGATTTGATCATTATAGGAGATCATCAAGAAGTCATCAATCAAACTCGATCAGCTTGGGAACTGAATTTGAAATGACAGACTTAGGTCTACTCCATTTTTCTCTGGGAATTGAAGTATGGCAAAGGAAGGATGGCATTTTCATCCCACAAAAAAAATATGCCAAAGAAATTCTCAAAGCATTTGGAATGATGGATTGCAAACCAACTAGCACACCTATGGAGGTAAATCATAAGTTATCTATGGATGATAACATGCCTGATGTAGATGCTAAGAAGTTTAGGAAGCTTTTGAGAAGTCTTATTTTCCTGTGCAACACTAGACCAACCATTTCCTATGTTGTAGGAGTGTTAAGCAGGTTTTCCTAGAAACCTAACGAGAGTCACAGGAATGCTGGAATGCGAATTCTAAGGTACATTGCAGGAACCTTGGATTTTGGTATCTTTTATACCACACGTGATACACTTCAAGGATATTGTGATTCAGATTGGGTTGGAGATTGTGATTCTAGAAAATCTATTTCAGGATATTGTTTCTCACTTCGTTCAGGAATATTTTCTTGGGTAAGTAGGAAGCAACCAACTCTCGCACTCTCCTCCACTAAATTAGAGTACAAAGTAGCTTGTTTTGCTTCTTGTGAGGCAATCTGGATAAGAAGAATTCTTGCACATCTAGGCTTTCTATCAAATATGGAAATTGTACTCAAGTGTGATAATCAAAGTTGTATGGCTATTGCAAAGAACCCAATATTTCATGCTCACACCAAGCACATAGAAGTACAATACCATTACATTTTTGAGCTAATTGAAGATGAAATTGTGGAGCTAGAATATTGCCCAATAGAGGCGAATTGTGCTTATATATCCACTAAAGCACTTGGAAGAGAGCAGCTGAACAGGCATCTTCAACAGATGGGCATAGGACCAAGACCTACTTGATTTATCATCGGTAAACATTGGGGGGGGTGTTAGTATATGATTAATGTCTACCCGGCAGATTGTATGCACATTTTGTAAGGCCCCCATTATGAGGAGAAGCTAAGCGTGCACTACCCAATTGATGAAAATCCCAAGTTTCATGCTGGATGAAGGTCATATTGGACCACGTAAGCTATTGTAAGGAAAGGGATTTACCAAGGTCCCCAATTGTGGGGTCTGGGGCAGCGGTGAGTAGCCTCGGCTGGGGGGTTCAAGCGGGCCAGCAGGCCCCTTGGCTGGGGGGTCCTAGGGGGCCAGCGGGCCCCTTGGTGGGGGTTTGGGGGCAGCACCCCTGATGCGACAATAAAGGGAATATTCCATGGAATATTCCCTGTCCGAGTCAGAAAGCATTTATATTTGCTAGGTCGGTTCAACTGGTCTCAGTCATGTATGACAATTACGCGTGTGGTGGCCGCCCACACTCTACCGCCCATGTATAGCCGTCCACGGAAGGCCACCCATGATCCTATATATACATGACTTCTGCACTACCTGAGACATCAAATTGAGCCAGCATACCTCTACTTTGTATCTCCCTATCTAGAGTTGTCTAGATCACCATTTAGGATCTACCTTGAGAGCGCACGGGTGGACAACGCCATCATCTTTGTACTTTTTGTTAGTAGAAAATTGTTGAGATTCTGTTATATCTCTTATCTTCTCTGCTACTGCTCCCGTGTTATATTGTGTAACTATTGTCTTACATATGTTTGAGAGTCTATTTAAATTGGAGTAAAAAACGGTTGAGCTTAAATTTGAGCCTCTACTCAACTTGGAATCAAAGATGGTTGAACTTAAGTTTGAGTGTTCTTTACTCTTTGGATTCATAGAGGCTAAAACTTAAGTTTGAGCCTCTCGTGAACTTGGAGTCAGCGAGAGTCAAAGTTAACTTTGGATCTCTTTTAAAATTTGAGTAAGAGAGTGTTTTACAAGTCTCTTGAAAGATGTACTTTGAAATAAGAGTCTCTTACATTTTTTTAGAACATTATATGGTTGAACATAAGTTTGATCTAGCCTCAAAATGAAGTTTGATATTTTGTTTCTTATAGTCTCTTTAATTTCTATGAGTAGACTCAAAGTTAAGTTCAACCCAATGATCTTTTGAAAGATAAGGGCTCACAATTAAGTTTGAACCAATTTTTGGCTAATGTTCTTCACAAAAAAGAAATATAAAGCCTTTAAGAATTAAAGCATTCAAGAATGAATATAAAGCATTTAAGAACTAAAGCATTCAGGAATGATAAACAATGTTGAACAAGGTTTTAAAATTTCTAAGAGTTTTTCTTAATCATAAAGCAATAGTGAATGTCTGCACATGCAAATATGGACATTTGTTTTTGTGAAAATGATGTTTATAATTCTATTCTAAATTTATCTCGTTTGATTATTTTTACAATAATTGAAAGAAAGTTCAATTAAATAGAATTATAAATATCTCATTTATTATTTTTTTGGAAAAATCAAGATGCAAACAAAGAAAAATATATATGGTCAACTTGAAGAAAGAGAAAAGCGGAAAGGGAAGAAAGAACCATCTTGTTCTATCATGAGACGTGTGAAAGATATGCAATTGGAAAATTTATGAGATGCTATAAATTACAAAGAGTTGGAAGAACGTTTCCTAGGTATTACCATGGATAAAACTTTGGATCCATCAACATTGGATACTAAAAATGTTTCAACTTTGAAATTGGTGAGTTGACCTATACTCCAAATCTTTACAGAAAGTGGTGAGTCTATGATACAAAAAATAGCCTTTAACTCATTGTATGGCATTGAAGATGATTATTGAAATGATATTGAGGATGTAGATGTTGAAGTTGGACGGTTCCTAGGTATTCATAGATATTTTTGGGTAGACAAACATTGACATACAAGATTAAGAACATAATTAAACATAGAAAATATATATATATACATGTATTTTTATCTTCTCATGAAATCATATATGCAAAGATGCAAGCATAAATATCACAATCCAATTCATTGTTACCTTTGTATTCAATATCAATGCCTATAGAATACTTATTCATAAACTCAACTACATGAAATGTTTGCTTAATCCAGGTTTTCACGGAGTTGTTGTCTGTAGGTACTAAGAGAGAAAATTTTCGTCAATTTAAACAGATGCATTAAAAGTATTTGAGAGAGATATCAATTAATCAACTTTGAATCAAAATTTTTTTATTTTTCCATATGTTGATTTGAGTGAGGAAATCCTTTGGACATTTGCCCCCACCAAACCTGCACTAAATAAGATGATAAAGAATGCTTTTAAATTCAAATTATGTTTTTGATAATAAAGAAAATTCATAAAATTATGTAAATATGAATAGGAAATGATTTCGTTCAATGCATACAGTCAAAAAGATAAATTTAGAAAATCCTATAATAGCTATTTAGATAGTCGTAGTAGTTACCATTCCATTAACCCTGTTCAGAAGAAAAATTTAATTTATATAAGTATTCTATCTTCTATTTCTTAATCGTTTGCCCTAAGATACATCTAACTAATTCTTCTACAGCAGACCTGTGCCTCATATAGCCCGCAATATATTTCAGAAGTGATTTCGAGACCACAACTGAATCATAATATTTTTTTCTTTTTCTTTTTTTTTGTTTTTTTGTTTTCTTTTTCTATCTTGCACCAGCCATTATGCATGAAAAGAAACAATTTTATAAATATTAAAGAATAATTAGAATTAATTCACCTGATTATTCTTCATCTTCATCTTCGTCTTCCAGGATGTCTATGTCCAGCTCAAACTTACTGCTAGCTCTTCTTTTAAATAGCTTTATTCTCTTTCCTGCAATCACATTTCTTAACATAGTACCATCAAATTCTCGTAATTTATATGTACCTGTCTCAAAAACCAAAACAACGACATATGGCTCGAACCAAAATTTTATTAATTTACGGCGTGCTTCATATTGAGTCTCGAAAGTACTATCATATACAAGCACCCAAATCCCCACTCTCTATTGGTTGCGGTCTCAATCGATGTTTCTTGTCAAAATATATTTTAGTTTTCAATCATGATGTTTTTTATTTTTTAATAGCTTCTTTTAAATTTTCATTTCCTTGTTTTAATTGTTTAATTCTTAATGCTAATAATTCTTCTCTTGATACGTTCTCTTCACAATCTAGGCTCATCCAATTTACTATCTGAGTATGAATATGAAATATCTGCTTTTGACAGTACATAAGTTCAGCTAGCATAAAACCAGTTGTTCTATCAGCCCATAGAGCAAATGGGAGATATTTTGGCCATTTTTCAATATCTCCATGGCATGCTTTTGAAATAGCCTTCACTATGGAAGGATGCCCTCATTCAATTTTTCCATTTGCCTCAGGATTATAGGTAGTTGTAAGAGACAATCAAACCCCATGATGTGCAAAGAACTCTCTTGCCTCTCTAGCATCTAGCTCACCTCGATTTGCTATTACTTTTTCTACATATCCAAATTTGGATATTACTTCTTCTAAAAGGAATAAGCATACATTATAAGTAGTATTGGAACAAAGTGATCTACCCTCAACGTGGTTTGTTAAATCTTCTCGTGCAAGAACGATGTATCTCATACCACAATTGCTTTTAGGCATGGTCACAAGGTCAAGTACCCACTTGTAGTGAATACACGGTGGATAGGTCGGATGTAAAGGGTCTCTACGCTTGACAGAGGAATGCAACTGTCACGTAATACAAGTGCTCACAGATTCTTTAACAGTTACATACATCCTCCGCCACTAGTAGCTTTCCCGAATCTTCTCATACATAGCTACAAAGCCCTTATGACCAGCCCAAAGGCTTTCATGCATTCTTGCATAACTTGCACTTGAAATATTTTTAAGCCTAATACTCTTTGTGGGTTTCTTACCTTTTCTCTAGCATGTCTCCAAAGATATCCATCTTTCAAGAATAAGTTGAAAGACTTCTTCTTGATGTTCCGGAACTGATTTGAGGACCAACTTGGGATAGGTTGAAATGTACTCAAATAGTATCCTATATCTTGCCACTCTCCCTCATAATCATCTTCTCTAAATCTCTCATACACATAAGTAGATGTTTCATAATTAATTAAGTTTATATGTTTATCTATTGCATCACTATCATTGTCAAACTTTTCTCTTGAGAGCATATCAGCAATAGTGTTATGTTTACTAGCAATATGTACAAAAGCAGGGTTCATAAATTTAATAAAGGCTATCCATCGTAACAGAGCTATATCAAGAGATGAACAGTTAGCAATTAATGGATGAAAGTGAGTTTCTACTATAACATTAGCTCCTATAAAATATTCCTTATCAATTTTTAAAGCCGTAACTAATCCCCATAATTCTCTCTTAATTTCAGGATAATTCCTTTGAGTATCATGTAAGATTTTCGCCCCAAAGCAAACTACGTATCTTTGCTCCTTCTCATTGTCCTGCCCAATGACCAAGCCTATACCAATAGGACTAGTGTCAACGGTTAGAATTACAGGCTTATTTCCTTTGTAATCAATGTGTCTCAAGATTGTAGCATCGATAATCAATTGCTTCAGACATCTCATCATTCTAGTATGCTCATCAATGAAATAGAATTTCTTTCTTTTTCGTAATAAATCATAAAGTGGGTTCATTACATGACATAAAAAACACATGCACCTAAGAATCGCCTTACTTCACCAACATTACGACATTGCTTAGAAATCCTACTAATGGCATCAAGTTTTGTTGGATAAGGCCTAGGACCATAATGACCGCATAAATGTCCAACTATCAGCACTTCAGTAACACTAAAAGTAGACTTCTCTAAGGAGAAATTTAGTCCAACCTCTTCAACTCTTTGAAATATCTTCTCACAATCAGAAATATGGCTTGCAACAAACTTTCTACAACCAGACAAGTCTAAACTCTCATCTTTTTCTTTTTCCACACATCCTTTTATTAGAATGTCATCAATAAAAGGCATTATCACTTTTGGGATAAAGTCATGTAAGACCAGATTCATGGCATTCATCATTTGTGCCAAAGAATTCATCGCTCCTTGAGGTAAAGTATACATTCGTACTAAACCCAAAGGAGTCTTCATTCTGGTCACATCACGACTCTTAATAGCTACTTGAAATTGATCATACCCTGAATACAGGTCTCCCATTGAATAGATGGAATGACCAAAAAATGCCTTGGCAAACTCATCTACAATAGAACCTGTTCCTAAATTCCTAATAGTGACTTTATTCACAGGTTGCAGATCCTAAATAAAGCGTAGCTTCCCATTCTTTTTCGGTACCATGAACCACCTATTAGAGTATGGTGCTGACGATGACTCCAAGATTCTCATGGCAATATTCTCCTTTAACAATCTCATTAGCTCAGGTAAATGAGCCTTTGGAACTGGTATCGGGCGAAGATTCCAAGGAATGTGCGATACAATAAAAATAATCATCGGAGCTACAAGCTTTGGGTCTGCACATCCTATCTCATGTGGGAATAAAGAAAATGCTTTACCATGGAGAACGATCATCTTTGTAAACTAATCTTTCTCTATTTTCCAAAGAAATTCATCGCCCAATTTAATATATTTCTTAGTTTCCTCTGTAAACATATGACCTATCTTAGATCGGTCTCGATATACTCTTCGGAATATATCATGACTATCCCTAGGTAAGGGTTGAGCTATAGGCTTTATTTTCTTTTCTATTGTCTTATATTTAGTTTCTATATTAACTTCATGTTCTAGGATAGATTCAGTAATAAAATCATATTCTTGAATAGAGTTAAGAATAATCAGATTTGATTCTAATTTTTCTTGGGAAGCAATATCTAACTCTTCTAATAGAGTAGTACATTTTGAGAGTTCAATTAAACACTCAAGTTTTTCATCACATAAAATTAATCCTAATTTTCTAAAATATTTTTCATTTTGTTTTCCAAATATTTTTGTAAGTTTTGTTTTGTAATATAATGCAAACTAGTTGTAGGAGTACAAACTAAATAATCTTCGAATTTATATACATCGTTAGGTGAGACATCAAAACAATGTCCACTATTGTCCTGCTCAATAGTGGAGTCTAACAAAAATTATGTTCATAATATGCCCCATATTCTCTCACAGCCACATCACATACATGACTGATTGAGTCAATGGGGTTTCGTCTTAATTTCTTTCTATTTCTTGTGTGATTTGGGCAGAATGCCATGACTTGTAAAGAATCCATCCCTGATTTGGATCGAATTCTTGCATACGCTGACCCGTCATTCATCGCTTTTGTTTCCATTCTCATCTTAGCTATAAATGGCTGCCCAAGAATCACTTCATACGAATAATTATCTTGAACAGAGAAGTGAAACTCTTCTCAAATGCCACCTATCATTATAGGCACATTTGCACATGCACCTAATAAAATACTAGAGTCATTGTCAGTTGTTCTCATCCTCCAGCCATGCTCTTCATCGATTTGCCATCTAAATTTGTCAAAAAAAAATTTTGAAATAACTTTTATCTCTGACCCCGAGTCAATGACAGCGAGAGCTAAACAGGAATCCTTTTCATCGCCAATTCTAATTTTCACTTCTGGCGTTCCTCGTGACTAGAAGGTAGTGTTAAATTTACTTTCACTTTTAACATCTCGTCATTAGGTTGAATCGGTCCCAAAAAAATTCTATTCACACTCCCATTGGTAAACTCTTCTTCTTCTTCTTCTTCATAATCACTGTTACTTAATGTTACTGCATCATTCATAGCTAGAGTTTCTTCCGTCACATCTTGCATATCTTCATCTTGTGGCAATGGAAAACATCTCGTTCTAATTAGTCGAATAAAACTATCCTTGAACTCAGGTTTTGCTATTCAAAACACTTGTTCAAGAGACATTGTTACTTGACTTTTTAGAAGTATATCATTCAAGATTTCCATAGCATCGTTCTTCTTCTCGAGCTTTGAAATCATTATCGCTCATGGAGCTCTTCTTCCCTTGTTTTTTCCTTTCTCTTCACTTTGTTCTTGTTGCTTAGTTTTAGTATTTTCATTTTCAGATTTCTTTTGTTCATCCTTACTTTGAGTATTTTGTTTTTCGTGTGATTGCATATTTTCCTCTGTTGGCTTTTTCCCTTCTTTAATTATCCTTCTTTTCTCCTCAGATAAATTTGTGTCTTCAAATTGTACTTTTTTATCATTCTTCTTTTCATTCTCTCTCGTCTGTCTCCTGACCATCGTCCTATCTCCTTCGTCTATATCATCTTGCATATCATCTTGTCTCTGTTTTACCTCAATATTGGAAATGTGAGAATAAATAGAGGCTTGATCAAGAGGAGATCTCCATGTTGTTTTACACATTATTTCATCTCTAGCCCTTACCAGTGCCTCAATCGAATGAGGATTTTGTCTTGGCATAGAAAGAGGCGTATCATCAGCTGGCTCTAATCTAGCAGCCGAGGTACTGACAGGTTGCATTAGAGATCGCTAAATTTTCATACAACTTTTTCATACCTCCCTTGCCCCAATTGACGGCTAAAGGAAGTAACGTCAAACAATTTCTTATCAATTTCTACTACTAATTGGTTTTCTTTTGCACTTTTTGATTTTTCACAAGCATAAGTTGCATGTTCCTGGCTATCACACCAGACACACCATTTTCTGCTAGTCCCTTTTCTTTTAGTGTTCCTTGGAAAGGCTGGCTGAGTAGCAAACTTAGTAGGTAGAGTTGGCTAAAAAACTAGCTGAGGAGGAATATATTGTGGCATAGCCAGCTATATGGGTGGTGCTTGCCCCACACCACTACTGCTAGCTCCATGCTCATTGAAACTCATGGAATATACTTTGTTATTTAATTGGGCAACCTCTTTAGAAAGAGATGTCTGCATATTCATAACATTGTCCATTTGTTTACATAAAATTTCTAGTTGAAACTCAATTGGGTTTTTTGGGGCAGCTGCATTGTTAGCCGTAGCTGCAATCGTAGGCATTTGCATATCAGTTTGCCCTGCAGTAGGTATCTCCTTAGGATTAGGTTTATCATACAAAACTGGTTGTCTTTGCTTCATTTGGGCGATAGCCTCCATTTCCCTTTTTACTTTTTCCCAGTCGTTAGTAAGGCCATATCTTTTTCCCAGATCTTCTATTCGTCTCTCAACATCAGCTCTATCCTTAGGACGTAATATCTTGAGGAAATATATAATGAGGTCCAGATTTAATGCGTTTCTATCCTCTTAAGGGGGTTGAGCTAATCGTCTCTTGCAATTGCCAAACCTCTAAACTCTGCTTTTGTGGAAGATAAGGCCACAGTTGGTTGCTTCTTGGATGACCAAGATATGAGCTTTGATCCTACAAAAGATAGGTACCCTGAAGTGCCCCTCCTATCATCCTTGAAGCCAACCCAATCTGCATGAGAATACATCTTTATATCTATGTCAAAAGTGAAGGGATAGAACAATCCTTCATTCATTGTACCCTTTAGATACTTAAGTATTGTCTTTGCAGCTTCCATATGAGGCTTCCTTGGTGCATGCATTAACTGTCTCAATGTTCTTATTGCATAGGCAATGTCTACTCTTCTTAGAGTAGCATCATTTAAGACTTCCCACAAGTTTTTGATAACCTGAAACATTGTCAAGTATTTCACCTTCATGTGAACTTAGCTTATGGTTGAGTTCCATAGGAATACTTGCAACTTTAGTGTTTTCCATCTTAAACTTCACCAACATATCATGTATTACTTCCTTTGAGTGATAAATATACCGGAATCTGTGTACACAAACTCTAAGCAAAGAAAGTAGGTTAATAAACCAAGATCACTCATTTTAAATTCCTTCATTCATTAAGCCTTGATATGCTTGATGCCATTAGCATGATTCCCTAAAATAATGATGTCATCTACATAGACACATAAGTATATTACTTTTGATTTGTTCTTCTTCACAAATAGAGAAGAATCTACCTTGCTTGCCACAAAGTGTTGGTCCTGTAAATAGGTAACAAGCCTATGGTTCCAAGCTCTAGGAGCTCCCTTGAGACCATAGAGTGCCTTTCTAAGCTGGCATACATAACCTGCTTTTTCTTCTTCTTCAAGCCCTGGTGGTTGTGCCATATACACTTCTTCTTATGTCCATCCATTTAAGAATGCATTCTTGACATCTAACTAATATAAATTGCAATTTTTAGAAGCAACAAGACTTACCAAAACCCTGATTGTTGGTATCTTAGCCACAAGTGAAAATGTCTCTTCATAGTCTACTCCATAAGTTTGTGCAAATCCTTTTTCCACTAACCTAGCCTTGTACCTCTTTATAGAGCCATGAGAGTTCTTTTTGATTTTGTATATCCACCTTGAACCAATTACCTTCATATCTGGCTTCTTGGGAACTATATCCCAAGTGTGATTTTCCTATAATGCCTCCACTTCTTCTTGCATGGCTTCTCTCCATTCTTTCTTCTTCCTAGCCTCTTCAAATGAAGAAGGCTCTTCTTCCATAGAGTCTTTAGTCATATACATAGAGTGCATTGTGACTAAAGATGTATCATATCCATACTTTATGGGCTTCTTGCTTCCTCTTTGTGATCTCCTTAGTGCTTGATTTGAAGACTCTGGTAAGTATTCTAATTGCTTGAGTTTAGACTTGCCTCTTGACTTCCAAGCCTTGAGGTCAACGTTTCCTTCATCCTCTAGAATGATGTCTTCTACTAAGTGTTGCTCTTCTTGAGTGAGGGTTGAAAAATAATTTTCCAAGTCAAATGGTGACCTGACTTTCTTGCAATCATCTTCAAACCATGAATTATTCTCATCAAATACTACATCCCTACTAAGTATGGATGCTTTGTTAGGGGGATTGTATAGCCTACACCCCTTTTGATTTTGATCATACCCAATAAATATACATTTCTCAATCTTAGGGTCAAGCTTTGAGGGGACGCGTGCATAAGCAATGCATCCAAATATTTTGTAGTGGTCCAATGAGGGTCTCCGGCCATTCCATGCTTCATATGGTGTCATACCATCCAATGATTTGGATGGAAGCCTATTGACCACATAGGTGGCTATGGAAATAGCCTCTACCCATAGATAATTAGGTAACATTTTTTTCATTTAACATAGTCCTAGTAGCTTCAAGAATTAACATGTTCCTTGTCTTTGCCACTCCATTCAATTGGGGAGTATACCTAATTATTACTTCCCTCTTTACGTCTCTCTCCTATAGAAATAAATCAAACTCATGTGAAAAATACTCACCACCTCCATCATATTTGATTCTTTTCAAGCTCCTTCCTATTCGGTTTCGAACTAGTATCAAGTACTTCTCAAGACATGTAAATACCTCATCATTAGGCTTCATGAAATAAAGGATTGTCCATCTACTTTAATCATCAATAAATGACACATAGTACCTTGAACATGAGATGGATGGGTCTTTGCTAGGACCCCAGACATCAATGTGTACAAGCTCTAAATAGTCTTCATGGATGTACCCTCTTTTGTTGAATGGTTGCCTATGAGCTTTGCCAAATTGGCAAGCTCCACACTTGTATATCATGTGTTGCTTGGTCAGATTGGAAATGCCAAGCACACTTTGATCCCTACTTCAATTGGATTAGTGAAGGCCAAGGATGGAAGTACTCTTCTGATTAAAGTCTTGTATGTTCCTACAATTCCAGAATCTGATAAGTGTAGGGAAAATTCTTGAAAAAGGTTATGAAGTAAGGTTCACTAATGATGGAGCTTTCGTGGAAGACCCTAGCAATGGGTATAAACAAATTGTTTCAGGGAAGATAGAAGGAAGACTCTTCACATTGAAGATTCAAGGTAATGTTGGTCATGCCTTGTTCACTTATGGAGGACATAGGATCTGTGAGGTCGATCTTTGGCATAAAAGTCTTGGACATTTCAATGAAAGAGGTATTAAGGATATGGTAAACAATGGTTCAGTCCTTGGATTGCCTAATATTGCAAGTCAACCCATGACATATAAATGTGAGGCATGTCAATTAGGTAAGGCTCATAAGCAATCATACAATAAGCATGGATTTATATATTCCGAGAAGCTTGAATTGGTACACATAGATGTGTGGGGACCATCAAAGAGTTTCAGTATTGATGGTTCAAGATATTATGTGACTTATGTTGATGATGCTACCAGATGGATCACTATATATGTGATCAAAGATAAATCAGAGGTATTCAATACATTTAAACATTATCATATGTATGCAAAAAGAATTACAGGTCCAAAGTTAAAGAGACTAAGATCAGATGGAGGGGGAGAGTATTTCTCTAATGCGTTCAATGATTACTTATGGAATGCACGTGTAAAAAGGGAAGTCACTTGCAGGTACTGTCCTCAACAAATAGGTAGGCCCCAAGGGCATGTAATTATAGACTTGTAAAGTTCTTGAAGGAACTTGGTTTCCAAGTATCTAAAGCTAATAGTAGCTTGCTTATTAAAGCAAGTGATGATGGGTTCATTTACATGTGCATATATGTTGATGACATAATCCTTATAGGTACAGATGAGAAGAGCATACAAAGCGTCAAGAAGCAAATGGAGAAAGAGTTCAAGAATAGTGACTTGGGAGACTTGTCATATTTCTTGGGCATGGAGATCTCATATACTCAACATGGTGTGTATGTGACTCAAGAAAGGTATTTGAAGAACTTGTTGATCAAGTTTAAAATGGAAGATTGTAGAGTAGCACCTACTCTAATGGAGGTGAATCACAAATTGGGTAGATATGGAGGAGAAGAATTCAAGGATATGAAGCTATATCAAATTCTGGTTGGTAGTCTAATCTATGCTACATTAATTAGGCCTAATTTGGCATATGCAGTTGGAGTGTTGTTTCAATTCATGCATTGTCTAGGATAGAACATTGGGTTGCAGGACAAAGAGTGTTTAGATACATTAAGGATACACTAAAGGAAGGTTTTTATTATGGTTTTACATCAAGATATATAGTGAAACAGCTTGGGCAGGTAATCCTGATGCTAGGAGATCAATATATGGATACTTGTGTTATGTTGAAGATAAGCTAATCTCTTGGTGTTCTAAGAAGCAACATATAGTTGCTTTATCATGCACAGAAGAAGAGTACAAAGGAATGGTTGAAGCTGCAAAGGAGGTCATATGGTTGAAGACTCTCATGAAGAGTTTTGACATCATTCAGAGTACACCAACTATTCATGGAGATAATATGAGTTCATTGTATCTAGTTGCTAATCCTGTTTTTCATGCCAGGACTAAACATATTGAGATTCAGTATCACTTCTTAAGAGAGAAGGTGATTGATAAGGAGATTGAAGTCATACATACTTCAATAAAAGATCAGATTGTAGATATGCTAACCAAAAGCTTGGATGGACCAAAGTTAGAAAGATTTAAAGACATGGCAAGCATAAAGGAGATAGAGAAAACATCAATTGATTATTAAGGGGGAGTTGTTGGCGCAAGTCAACCATCAATTGATGTCTTGGATAAAGACTTGAAGTCAAAAGGTGAAGAAAAGGTCAAGAAATGAAGTTTGAAGATAGGGCATATTTAGGAAATGAAGACTTGTATACATATGTACATTAAACTTTTAGTTAGGTTAGTTATACCTTTATTATGGTCATCAGCTTGTGCATATGTGCCTATATATACAAGTAGAAAGCCGCGGCAAGTATGAGAGATCATGAGATGAGAAGAATTAGAATTTGTAAGCTCTTTACAAAGTTTGGTTAGAAAAATTACACATTTGGTTAGGCAATGAGTGAGTTATGTGCAGTAGACTTTTCTGTGTAGTGACTCTCTTCAGAGTTAGTGCAAATCTTGATGATTTGGCATTGCTCTTCCAAAATTGATCAAGGTTTTAAGTTATTCTTGATATAGAAGCATTCTAACATCAAGGATAGCTTGTTCTTTGGGAGATTAACACTCTCCATAATCGCCCACCATACCTTAACATTTAATGCTTTCACTTTTAATCTCAATAAATAGAAAAGCTAAAGAAATGTATGTATATCTTGCTCTTTCATCGAGAATCTACAAGAGTTGTCGAGAAGTATAAATGTCATTGATGTATCCAAAGCATTGATCAAATACAAATTATGGTTTGTAGAATTGTGGCTTGGATTATACCCGATTTTCGAGGATATGGCTTCTGTTTAGGTAATGATGTAATTTTTTTATTTAATATATATACATTCTTATGTGAGTTAAGTTAATTATAAATTTATGGTCTTGGTGCATACGAGAATATCTACTAAGGGATATAATGTGTTTCCTTACTATGGTGATTGGTTGCGATCAATTTATAGTAAGAATCTCAAGAAAAATATTTGTGGTTTTCGCATGAGGATCATCCACTCGAATGTAGAATAGAAGCGATACATTTTAATCGAAAGATTGAAATATGTCATTGTCCAAAATCAATGACACATATGGATTGGTATGCGAAATGGACACAAGGGCCTCACGTAGATCCATAATCCAAAAACTTCAGTGAGGGTGAAGATGATTAGAATGTGAAGATTATAGGTAAAGGAGACTTTCACTTGCAGACATCACGTCCATATGTTTTTGTTTGGAATATTGGAGAGAGTAAAAGATCTCTCATCTTCTAGATCTTAGGCATATATTGAAGAATGTTGGTTTTTCTTTAGGGCGATTAAAAGACACAACAACATCAAGAAATGAGGATCAGAATTTATAACCAAAGTTTATGGCCGAGTTATGATAGAAATCCACTGAAAACAACCTATGGACTTGCTTATTGGGTACTTATAACAAAAGAGATCGAAACTATCAACAACAACATTCAATCGATTCACACACCTACAAGATCTAGAGCATCTTTCAAAAACATGTTTACTTTTATAATAGGAGAGTTAAAGACACACGATTCACATATGTTTCTAAATCACATTATACCTCTTCTTATTGAAGGATGTGCAACAAAATGAGTACAAGACATTGTATGTCCTCTTGGATTTCTTACAAGAATATGTAAAACTTTTTATTATAAATCATTTTTTGTATAATTTAACTTATGCTTAATAATATGTGGATTACATCAGAAGAGATTTAAAAAAGACTCTATTCCACAATAGAAACATGAAGGTAGAGAGCTACTATGCCTAATGGATAAGAAGATCACACACACAACCACATAATATATATATATATATTATATATATATATATATATATATATATATATATATATATATATATATATATATATATATATATATATATATATATATATATATATATAGAGAGAGAGAGAGAGAGAGAGGTGGATGCGAGAGAGATAGGTGGATGTCAAAGAGATAGGTGGATGTCAGAGAGATAGGTGGATGTGAGAGAGATAGGTGGATGTTAGAGAGATATACTCTCCCCACTTAGGAAAGGAATCAATGATCATCGTTGATCATTGTGCTTTGAAGATGATGGCATGAAGATCATCATACACAATGGAGTTCAAATAAGGGAAAGATGAAATTACCTGAGAAAGTGATGCTTGATCATATCTTCAAAGATTGGTTTCTGAATTCTTTTTTACAAATAAGTCTAATGAGCATTATGGTAATTAAACTTTTGATCAACACTAATTGAAGAACAATAGAAGAATTTGATGAAGAATTTGGTCAGCTATAATCAGAAAAATATCTTGTGCTCGCACTCCAACAATGTTAGGAACAACCTCATGACTATAGTGAATGCTAATGAGCAGATAGTAGCTAATAATATGTTCCAACATCTTTAGAGGAATAACAACGAATATGTATATGAAATTGAGCTTCAATTATGTGATCATCTATAAAAGATAAGTGATGATCACGCATGCTATTTTGGCTCAAAAGATTGATGCACATAATCTTTCATCAAATTTAATGGGTGAAAAACGAGCTCTAAAAATAGAGCTCTAATATTACAAAAACAAGGAGTTGCACCGATGTTATGGGAAGGCCCATTTTTTTTTCTTCTGACATAGAATTTTTTCAACAAGGTACATATATAATAGAATGTACAATGAAAGCTCTAAAGGTGTATGAGCAAGGCATGTAGTATACTATTATATGGGCATAGATATTTTTAGGAAGGGTAGACAAGTCATATGGAGGAACATTCAATATCTACTTTTGACACAATTCATATGTGCTAGACCTGAAGGAGTTTATCCAGTGAAAAAATTCAGTTTTTTCTTGAAGTGCTTCTGTTGTGTGTAAACTCATCCAATTATATCTCACTAATAGCTACAACATGTGTTGTGGCAGGATCATGATGACACATTCTTGACGATGATCTATTTTGGAAAAATTCACAATTGGAGATTTTGATGTATGCTGCTACGAATCATCACTTTGAATCCAAAACATTGCCCTCCGTTCTTGGCCAAGGAATATCTTGTGGAGGAAAAAGTTTGGAAGAAGATATTTTTATGAGCAAATAGACTCTCAAACCCTGACCATAGATGCATCAACTATAGAATTAGACACAAACAAAAGGATTTCTCAATTGATTAAGCACAGACGGAGAAAGAAGAAAAACATTGAGGTGCAACTTCTTGAAAACTTCTTCTATTCTGATAAGAAGTTTATCTCATGGATATTACACACTCAACTTATGATCTAATCATCTATTTCTCATCTAGTCTTCATCTCTCATACGTATCATGTCTATATACAAGTGTCTATATATATATATATATATATATATATATATATATATATATATATATATATATATATATATATATATATATATATATATATATATATATATATATATATATATATATATATATATATATATATATATATATGGATTTGACACTAATTCAAGGTATATGTGAAGTATTTGCAAGATTAATGTACATGCGTATAAAGATAATCTCTTCCTAAACCTCCACTTGACTTCATACTTCAAGCTTGAATCTTTTCTTTATTTCTTCACTCCTAAGCTTCATGTAATCATTAATTGATGATTTTCTTGCTCCAACATGATCACTCACACAAGGTAATGCGATAGCCAACAAGTATTGTGAAGCATGAATAAGGAGATTTTGGAAGAAGTTTTTAGTCAAGACATATAGGGGTAAGAAGAAGAGCATAGAGAACACATTTGCTCAAAAAAGTTTCAATTTGGACTTAAGAAAGTCCAAGTATCATGATTGATTGAGTTTGGTATCGTGATACCAAATTCTTGTGTGTTGCCAATACTTGGAAAGTATCGTGTATCACTGATGGCTTACTCCGAGGTGTATCATGATACTCAAGTATCATGTATCACCTAGTCAAGTCTTGCGACCCAAAATATAGTGTATTGCCAATACCTCTAAGTATCATGTATCACAAATTTTGGGATGTGTATATGTATCATGTATTATGGAGGTCAAGTATATTGTCATGTTTGGTGAGTATCATGTATCATCTAATCCGAGGTATTGTGTATCGTATAACTTAGAATTGTGTATCTTGTATTGTGAGATGTGAAGCATCGTGTATCACATTGACTCAAGTATCATGTATTGTGAGTTTTTTAGTATATTGTATCATCAAATACCTTTTCATAGTACCACATCATCAAATTTTGGTATCTTGTATCCTGTATCATGAGGATCGCAAGTGTCCTATATTGAGAAATTAGGGGCAAAAACTAATTGGCTCTAAATTGAAATTTTCTGGGAATTCCAGTACTCAAACATTAAGCAAAGTTATTTTCAAGATTTGATAGAAAACCCTAAGAAAAAAATAGAGAGTTTAAGGTTATAAAAACTGGTTAAAACCCTAGAATCTGAATGACCTATTGTTAGGGAGCACTAGATTGTTCCCTCATACTGGACTAGAGAATATTTTTGGATATCTTGTATCCTAGATATCTTGTTTCATACCTACGATCTTGAGTTGTGACATCTTGTGTATCATCTCTAGTAGAGTTATCCATACCTATAAGTCTCGGGTTGTGGGGATCCTTGTAATACTTGGATATCATTTCCCATGTGTGGGTGATCTTGTAATCAGAAGTATAATTTGGAAATCTTGTCTAGTCGGGTGCGAGTGCACAATCTAGAGCTCCCCTAGCACCTACAATATGGACGTGTAGTGAACTTCTATATATATATAGTCTTGGCATGATAGATAGGGTTAGCAAAAAGATGTAATGAGCTAATATTGTCTCGAAATGTTTGTGGAGTTGAAGTCTTGAACCCTAAATCTAAGTATAGGGTTCTGATCCACATAGCTTCTTGTGTAGCATTTGCAAGTCCTCTATATTCAGCCTCTCTTGATGAAAGAGCAAGAGTGGGTTGCTTCTTGGATGACCATGAAATCAAATTTGTTCTTTCAAAAGTAAGGTAAACCCCATGCACATTGGGGCATATGATTGGCCTTGGCTAGAGTGCACTGCATGCTAACCCCCCTAACCAATAGCTAAACAATGTTTATGAATATACATGCACTTATTTACTACTGCATGCTTATATGCACCCAGAGGAGTCTTAACTTTTTCTAATTATTGCACATAAGAAGAGTCTTCCACAATTCCCCAAGTGAAGGTGCTAATTGAGGGAGATAGACTTGCAATATAGGTAACCTAGTGCATAGGATGGCCTAGGAATGCAAAAAAAAGGCCTGCCACAGAAACGCGGGGATGGGCCCTGCAAAAGTTTTGCAGGGCCCATCCCCGTGTTTCTGTGGCAGGCCTTTTTTTTCATTCCTAGGGCATTGCATGCATTTTGGGCAACACAAATTACAATAAATAATGGAAAAAGATTGATTAAACTGTGCAAAAGTTATGAGATTGTCAAAACCATAAAGATATAATAGATTGAATGCACATGGAAATTGGAAAAAAAATAATTGGTATTATAAAGTTTTTACAATTGGCTCTTGGCCTTGAGCCTCTCCACTACATTCTTTCTTCTCTGAAAAGATAGTGGCAATTGGTAAGTCAAAACTGATTGGGATATTAAATGAGGGTCTGTCAATCCAAGACCTAAAGCTATTCCTATTTGACCTAATATTTTTCCTCTAAAGTTAACTCCTAGGGTAGTAAGGGCAAGGGACTTCCTAACTAGAAATATACAATTGGTCCCTTGCATTATTGTAGATAGGCACAAAACTTTGCTCAAGGCCTTCAAACACCAAGTCATGAAGTGTCCTTGAGGGGAAAAGTCCTTGTGGATTATGAAAAAATCTTACTTTGGCAATTTTCCAATGTATTGTGCCAAGGAAGAGCCATGGCCCCAGGAAACACGGTCACCACCACTCCTTGTTGCAAATTTATCCACTTCAATTGTTTCCTGCACATAGACAATCATAAAATTAAATAGATACATCTTGTATGAATATGAGACAACCATAAATGTCAGTAGAGACTTACATCTTGAAGCCTATCTTCATCCTCTCCTCTTCCCATTGCATCTAGTGGAATCGATGAATGGGCCATGCCACTTTGCTCCACAACAGGGGATGTTGGAATCTTCTTCTCCAAAATTCTTTCCCTTGCTATGGCCAGATCTTCTTCAGTGGCATCTTGGTTGGCATGGCTCAAAATCTCTTCACACACAAATGCAATGGTGTCCGTAACTAATCACCAAGTGGAATTGTTGCCTTTTCGATAATGTTAGAAGTGTTGTCCATGGGAACATCCGAGGTTGAGCAGAAAATACTAAAGCATTCATCCAGGCGTAGACCGAATGCCTTCTCAATATCATGCAGGAACAAAAATTCCTCTCCATCGATAAGTACAACTAAAAACATTTCCATCTCTACCTCTAGTAGAGTGGGTTCCACGGGGTCTAAGTCGGGTGGAAGGTTTTGTGTACTGGCTTCCTTTAATTTGTCCATTACTCCTTGAGGAAACTCTCTGGAAATTTTTTGACTCTCTTCTAATAAGTTGAGAGCTTCTGTCTGGGGTTCCTTCTTGTCATCTACAAAACCCCCAGTAACAAGATGGGGTAGGTCCATGGGTGAAGGTTCGGGCTCCTCATTGACAAAAAAGATGGTTGTTACTACATAGGAAAGCTATTTTCTTCCCATTTTCCTTTTCTTATTTAATTGTTTAATTAAGGGCACTGTGTCATCTAGCAGGTGCCCTGAAGCCTCAACAATAGCCATGAAATGCTTTAAGCACTTTGCAAACACCTCATCTCCTTTATGAATGTAGAAAAGCAGGTCACAGGGGACCCATTTACACTCATATGCTAGAACCTACAAGTATTGCAAGTTTATATTACTTGTTTTTCCATAAATCATCACCAAATAATTTGAGAAAATATTCTTCTATGAACATGTGATTGGAATTGATTCCATATATGCACTTTTACAAGGAGTAAAAATCAATCTTTTACAAGAGATCATTCATGTGTTAATGAATGAACATATGAACTTTAGGATATATATCAAAAATCCAGGCTTGCAATTATTGCACCAACAGCTCCACCTCAAGCCTAGTATGCTTGGGCTTTGAATCTCTTCAATCTCCTACAATCCAATCATCATCTTGAACCCGTTCAATCTAATTCCATCTAAAGATTTAGTTAGCGTATCTGCACATCGCAAGTTTTTTGATACATGGGAGAATTGTATGTCCTTGCTAAGAAGCTTCTCCCTCACATAATAATAATGCACTTCAATGTGCTTATTCCTTGCATGACATACATAATTAGTAGCCAAATGTGGTGAGATAGTATTGTCTCCAAAGATCATTGGAGTGTATGTATGTATCCCCAAGTCTGAGTATAGTAACTTTAACCACATTGCCTCTTTTGTTGCATTTGTTAGACCCCTATATTAAGCTTCAACTCATGATAATGCCATAGTTTGTTGTTTCTTTGATGACCATGAAATCAACTTAGATCCTACAAAAGATAAGTAGCAAGAGGTGCTCCTCCTATCATCTTTTGAGCCAGCCCAATCTGCATCAGAGTATAGCTTGATATCCAAGTCAGAGGTGAATGGATAAAATAGCCCTTCATTTATGGTAGCCCTCAAGTACTTTAAGATCCTTTTGGCACCTTCCATGAAAGGTTTTCTTGGTTTATGCATGAATTGACTCAATGTACTCACCCCATAGCATATATCTACTCTTCTTAGGGTTTCATAATTGAGACTCCCAACAAGACTTTGATAACATGTAATGTCTTCACGTAGCTCTTCTTCATGAGAAGTAAGTTTGTGATTCACTTCCATGGGTCTACCTATAGTTTTTGCATTTTCCATTTTGAATCTGACTAGTATATCATGGACGTACTTTTTGTGAGTAATGTAACACCAAAATCTGTATAAACAATGTCTAAACCAAGAAAATATGTAAGCAATCCAATATCATTGATCTTGATTTCCTTTCTCATCTCGATTTTGACCTTCTTGATGTCATTGGCATCATTTCCTATAATGATAATGTCATCCACATAAACACATAGATTAGTAACCTATGAATTAGACTTCTTAATGAACAATGATGAATATGCCTTGCTTACAATAAAACCTTGGTTCTGCAAGTATGTGACCACCCTATTGTTCTAAGTTCAAGGAGCTTGCATTAAACTATATAGTGCCTTTCTTAAATTACATACATAATCAGGTTTCTCTTTTTCTTCACATCCTGGTGGTTGAGCCATGTAGAACTCTTTAGAGATCCACCCATTAAGGAATGCATTCTTAACATCTAATTAGTATAAGTTTCAATTCTTTGAAGCAACAATATTTACTAAAACTCTGATGGCTGGCATCTTTGCTATAGGCAAGAAGGTCTCCTCATAATCCACTCCATGGGTTTGAGCATACCCGTTTGCTACCAAGCTTGCTTTATACTTGTTTATGGTGCCATTTGAATTCTTTTTCGCTTTTTAAATCCATCTGGATCCTATTACTTTCATGAATGGTTTTTGTTTTGGGAATTAAATCCCAAGTGCTATCCTATTGAAGTGATTCAATTTCCTCCAGCATAGCTTCTCTCCATTCTTCTTTCTTATTAGCTTCTTCCAATGAAGAAAGTTCCTCTAACATAAAGTCTTTAGCTATGTATATAGAATTATTGGTGACTAGTGATGTGTCATAGCTATACCTGATAGGTTTCTTGCTTTCCCTTGGAGATGTTCTTAGTGCTTGTTTCGATGACTCTAGAATGTCTTCCAATTTTTTGAACTTTGCTTTGCCCTTCGACTTCCAAGATTTAAAATCAATTTGCTCTTCATCTTTTGAATTGACATCCTCTTATGTATGTGGTTCCTCTTTGGTGAGATTCGGAAAATCATTCTCCAAATCATAGGGTAGCTTTATTTTCTTGCAATCATTCTCAATCCATGAATTGTTTTGATCAAATACCACATCCCTACTAACTATAAATCCTTTGTTGATGGGATTATATAACTTATATCATTTTCTATTCTGAGCATAGCCAATAAATATGCTTCTTTTAGTTTTTGGATCAAGCTTTTCCCTAATCTGTGAAGGTATGTGTGCATAAGAAATGCACCCAAAGATATTACACAGATCTAAAGAAGGTCTCCTGCCATTCCATGCCACCCCATCTAGACACTTGGATGGAAGCCTATTGATTAGGTAAGTGGCTATGGAAACAACCTCTTCCATGGATAATTAGAAAGTTTTTTTCTCATTTGACATTGATCTTGTAGCCTCTATTATTAATCTATTTCTTCTCTACCTCGCCATTTTGTTTAGGACTGTACCTTGTTGTAATTTCTCTCTTTATGCCTCTTTCCTGTAAGAAGGAGTCAAACTCATGTGAGAAATAGTCACCACCTCCATCAAATCTAAGCCTCTTCAAACGTTTACCTATTTGATTTTCAACCAAGGCCAAATACTTCCTGAAAAAAGTGAAAACTTCATCTTTATGATTCATAAAGTAAAGTATTGTCCACCTACTATATTCATCTATGAATGAAACATAATACCTTTGACCCTCAAATTGATGGCTCTCTCTAGGACCCCAAACATCTATGTGTACAAGCCCCGAGTAGTCTTCATACATGTATCCTCTTTTGTTGAATGGTTGCCTATGTGACTTGCAAAATTAGCATGCTCCACATTTGTAAATCATATGTTGCTTGGACAGATTTGGGATGCCAAGCACACTCTGATCCCTGCATATTTGCTTCAATGTCCTTTCACCTATATTTCCTAGTCTCTTATGCCATATCTCTAGTTCTAATAGGGTTTGGTCCTTATAATTGAAGAGTTTCTCATATAACCAACTTCAAAGGTAAAATGTCTACCTGATTTCTCACCTTTTGTAATCTTCTTGAAGCCTTGTTTAGGGTCCTCCACATATGCTCCATGCCTTGTGAATCTAACTTGTAAACCTTGCTCAACAATCTATCCAACACTGCTTAGATTCTTGGTTATTTTTGGCAAATACAATATCCTGCTTAGAAGATTCATGTTGCCAATAGATGCTTTAACATTTCCAATATTCTTTAGAGAGTGCCTAGTGCCATCACCTCTCTACTCTTCATGCTTTGGGTTCCTCAAGGTCAAACAGTAATGCTACATTGCCTGGTACATGATTGGAACATCCACAATCAATATAGAATGGATACTCATCATATTTACTTTGCTTGGCTGTCATATTCATGAGTAATAGGGAATCTTCTTGATCATATATACAATTCTTAAAGTCTCTCCTTCCTTTCAAGCCTCCTTGATAATTGTTTCTTTATCCTGGGTTGTAATTGTGATGGTAGTTGTTTTCTCCATTATTGAACATGCCTCTTGATTGTCCATGAATGTTGCAAGGTGAAGATTTGTATGGTCTTCCCCTTCCTTGCTTTCTTCCTCTACCCCTTCCTCTCGTACCTCTCACTCTACTTGTGAAATTCACTTGAAAGGTGCTTGCTTCTTCTTCATTCTTCTTACCTTTGCCTTTATCTTTAATCTTATTTTTATTTGTGTAAAGGGAAGAGCATTGACCTCTAGAAGTGTCTCCATTTTTGTTGAGCTTTGTCTGATGTGTGAAGAGTTGCCTCATCAATGTATTGAGGTCAGGCATCTGCATGTCCATACATAAGTGCATTGCCATGGTGAAAGACTCCCATTTATGATCAGCCTTGATGCCATTTATGATCTGCCTTACTATCTACTCTTCTTCTATTTCTTCTCCAATTCTCCCACTTTGATCAGCTACATCCTTCATCTTGTTCACATAATCAACTAGACTTTTTTTTGGTTTCTGCTTCAAGGGTGTGAACTCCATCCAAAGCTGGTACTTTCTTGCTCTTGTATTTGATGAGAAGTATGAAGATAGTACTTCCCAAGTCTCTTGGGAAGTCTTAGATTTCCTAATATGAGGTAGCAAAAAATGAGATATTGAATTGACTATGTAGGACCTAGATAGAGCATCCTTTGCAAACCATGGAGCTAGTCTCTCTTGATCCTCTTGTAGGTTGGGTTTTGCTTCTAAAGGTTGGCATTTCTTCATCTTTAGATATGTATCCATACAGGCTTCTTCCTTGGAGCTAAGCCTTCATCCTTAAGGACCAAGTTGGAGAATTGCCCCTATCTGATTTCTCAATGAACGATGGAAATACATCTCCCATTTTACCTTGATGTTGCTCTTATACCACTCTTGGAGGAGAGGATGGACACCTTCTAGAGATGAGATGGTGCTACAAATTCTTGCTTTACACTAGACAAAACTAATTTGAGGAGTGCAATATAGACCTCTTGAGATTTTCAAAAAGCACAAATAATCACCCAAGTACTTTGTAAGATG